>JARGCV010000112.1:1240000-1667500 GCA_034064705.1 Bothrops alternatus | reverse complement strand
TCAACACTATTTATATTTTTTTTGTTTTTGTATTTGAATCAACATTTTCTTCTTATGAAATTGGTTTTTCTACTACTTGGTACAATCCTTTAATCTATGGTATCTGGAAAATTCTCACTGATCAGCATTCAGACTTTCAAATCCTACACAGTTCCTGTGTTTTTCTTATTGTAGTGGTTCACTCAAAAATGTAAGAAATTGGCTCTGAGTCTTCATGAAATACTTCAAAATATTCAATATTGGAAATGCATAAATTCTGTAACAAAGTACTATATGTGATATGCTAGAAGGGGGCAGATATTTCATCACAAGACTACAAAAATAAAATTAATGTAAGTA
This sequence comes from Bothrops alternatus, assembly GCA_034064705.1. NCBI lineage: Eukaryota > Metazoa > Chordata > Lepidosauria > Squamata > Viperidae > Bothrops > Bothrops alternatus. Next base: position 1,667,161 of record JARGCV010000112.1, on the reverse strand, counting down.
CTAATAGTTTGAATTATTCCTGTATAATGACCAGTTGTAAGTTGCAGAATTGAAATATGCTAGGTATTTTTTATTGTAAATAGAAAGATTGAATACCTTGGTTTAAAACTCATTGTAAGCTATTTTTTACAGAAAAAAATTGCACTACAAGCTTAATACATCAAGCTTGGTTACACACAAATTGTACTGAAGTACCTCAGTCAGCTGAACTGTTAAAACTGGACAGAACTGTTAGAAGTTCAAAACAATTGTTTGATAAAGTGATTTATAACCTACTCAGCCCCCTCTTTTATTCAGCAAATAGTAATAATAAAGTCTCAAATAATCTGTAAAACTATTTATCTGATAACTCAGGTTCAGTTTCTTTTATCTGAAAATATATTTGTTTCTTATATATTCAATCTAATATCTACCTTGGTTTTGCTCCAAAATTAAAAGGGGCTGATTTTCTCTTTTTCTTTCTTTCTTTTTCTTTTTTTCCTTAAATTTCTTAAATAAAATTCATGAAGAAATCTTTTAAACTAAAAAGAAAGTATGCTAGACAAAATAATAATATTTCTACAAGTTTCCTCAAATGTGAATTAATTTTAAATAAAAAACCATAAAATCTACAAGTAGCCAGGACTGTTTCCAATATGTAGACTGAATTTCCTAAAATCATATAGTGATTTGTTTCCCTTCCCTTCCCTTCCCTACCCCACAACCAAGATCAGAAAGTTCCAATAATTCTATACCAGAAAAATCTAGATAAGGCCAGCTGATCCATTGACACATAGATTTTAGTCAATTCACACAAAATTAAATGTATATATTCACTTTTTGCCATGTATTCATTAGATCAGGCATGTCAACTCGCGACATCACATGATGTCACGGGACATATCAGGACTTTTTCCCCATTGCCGGCAATGTGGTGGACGTGGTTTTAGCGTGATGCATCCGGCCCGCAGACTGGCAGTTTGACATGGCTGCATTAGATCCACTCCAGGAGATTAGACTATCAGATCTGATTTTCCTCTTTGGCTTAATTTCAAAGACACAAATATTTCCAACTGTTTACCATTTTTTATTCTTACTGTATATCCTAAAGCTCATTATGTCATTGATACTGAGCTCCATTATTCATCATGATATCAATCATCTAAGGCATTCTTTTGATAGCTTTTATAAAGATAGAACATCATCTTAGTTATATTCCCACATTATATTCCTTAATTATATTATCTTATTTTGCATGCATTTTGGGCAACTTATCATTAGCACAATGAAAGCCCTGTGTATTCTATTTTGTACAAGATGTTATTTTTAACCTAGAAACTTCCTTGAAAAACAACATGTGTTGTCTGCATCTGTGCTCTCCTCCACACACATCTCAGTATCTTTCTGCATTGATCGCGTCTGCGGAATCTCGTCCGGCTGCCTGTTTAGGGTGACTCGCTCTCTCCTTGATACGGGGAGGAGGGAGGAAACTTTGCAGGGCAATGCCGAAGAATTTAACAGCTTTTTCGCAGACAAGGTTGCTCAGATCCGGGCTGACTTGGACTCCAATTGGAATGCAGTGTCAGCTGACAATGAGTCAGTCGAGATGACAGAGGCCCGTCTTAGTCCTGTTGAATGGGAGGAGTTTGACCTGGTAACTCCTGATGATGTGGACAAGGCCATTGGAGCTGTGAGTTCTGCCACCTGTTTACTAGACCCGTGCCCCTCCTGGCTGGTTTCGGCTAGCAGGGAGGTGACATGGAGCTGGGTCCAGGCTGTTGCTAATGCTTCATTGAGGGAGGGGTCCTTTCCAGCTCCCTTAAAGGAGGCACTTATGCGCCCCCTCCTCAAGAAGCCTTCCCTGGACCCGGCAGTTTTAAATAATTATCGTCCAGTCTCCAACATTCCCTTTTTAGGGAAGGTTGTTGAGAAGGTGGTGGCACTCCAACTCCAACGGTCCTTGAATGAAACTGATTATCTGGGCCCTCAGCAGTCTGGGTTCAGGTCCGGTTACAGCACAGAAATTGCTTTGGTCGCGCTGACCGATGATCTCTGGTGGGCCCGGGATAGAGGTTATTCCACTATCCTGGTGCTTCTTGACCTCTCAGCGGCATTCAATACCATCGACCATGGTATCCTTCTGCGCCGGTTGGAGGGGCTTGGAGTGTGGGGCACTGTTTTGCGGTGGTTCACCTCCTACCTCTCTGGCTGGTCACAGTCGGTGTTTGCAGGAGGTCAGAGATCAGCTCCGAGGTCTCTTCCATGTGGAGTCCCTCAGGGGTCTGTTCTCTCACCTCTGCTTTTTAACATCTACATGAAGCCATTGGGTGAGATCATCCGTCGACACGGGGTGAGTTATCATCAATATGCTGATTATACTCAGCTTTATATCTCTACCCTGCATCATTACAGCGAAGCAGTGGAAGTGATGAACCGGTGCCTGGAGGCTGTTGAGGTCTGGATGGGTGCCAACAGGCTCAGACTCAATCCTGACAAGACGGAGTGGCTTTGGGTTCTGCCTCCCAAGGACAATTCTAACTGTCCGTCCATCACCCTGGGGGGAGAAGTTTTGTCCCCCTTGGAGAGGGTTCGCAACTTGGGTGTCCTCCTCGATCCACAGCTAAGTCTAGAACACCATTTTTCGGCTGTGGTGAGGGGGGCATTCGCCCAGGTTCGCCTGGTTTGTCAGTTGCGGCCCTACTTGGACCGGGAGTCACTCCTTACAGTCACTCATGCCCTTGTCATCTCGAGATTCGACTACTGTAGTGCTCTCTACATGGGGCAACCTTTGAAGAATGTCCGGAGACTGCAGGTGGTCCAGAATGCGGCCGCGCGAGCTGTCTTGGGTCTCCCAAGACATGCTCATATCACTCCAGCCCTTCGTGAGCTGCACTGGCTACCAATTGGTCTCCAAACACAATTCAAAGTGTTGGTTATGACCTATAAAGCCCTTTATGGCAATGGGCCAGGATACTTGTGGGACCATCTTCTGCCTCATGAATCCCAGTGACCGGTTAGGGCACATAGGGTTGGCATCCTACGGGTCCCATCTGTTAGACAATGCCATCTGGCGGGGCCTAGGGCTAGGGCCTTCTCCGTTGCTGCCCCAGCCCTCTGGAACCAGCTTCCCTCAGAGGTTCGTACTGCTTCCTCCCTCCTAGCTTTCCGGAAACTATTAAAGACACATTTATGCAGACAGGTTTGGGGCATGTGAGCTGCACTCTGCCCCTGGGCCTTTGATTGTGATTGTGTGTGGTATGAGTGTTATAAATTATTTTGTTTTTATATATATTTTAAGTAGAAATTTTAACTGATCCTATGTTTTGTTTTTTACTTGTATTATTGTTGTGAGCCGCCCTGGGTCTGAGGAGAAGGGCGGCATATAAGTCTGAACAAAATAAATAAAAATAAATAAAATACACATACATGTAATTTTCATTTAGTGAGTTTATTAATATCCTCAACAACTCCCTTCACCAAAAACCCAGAACTGCCCCAATTAAGTCCAGCCACAAGCAGACCAATCCTAGTCCACAGAGCAATGGCCAGTGAGTCTACAAGGCACTAGAAAGTTTCCCAATCAAAATAAACCCACCAGGCAAAATTAAATCAACAATACAAGAGAGTTCACGAGGCAAGAAAAGTCCAGAGTTCACAAGACATCATTCAAGTCAAGGCACGGTACCAGTCCAAAGTGAGACAAGAATCAGAACGACCAGAAAACACACAGCTAGGAAATTAACACATTGTTCCCAACATTGCTTCCATCTGTCTGCTGTGCTAAATAGTCAGCTTCCAGTGCAGCCCATCAAGAAGGGCAATGATTTCTCCTTATGAGTGAGTAATCTTGATGACCTTTTCTGGTCCTGCCTTTTCTCTGCCCTAGTGTTCTTAGACCAGGTGCAGAAGGCAGTTCATCTTCATCATCCCTGACCGGCTGCAGCTGCATACTTTCTCCATCTGAAGCTTCAGGGTTGTCCTGCTGCAGCTGTGCTTCAGCCAAATCCCTCTCAGATGGCTGCTTGGAGCTATTGATCAATTCCCCTCCAGATGTGCCTGGAACTGGTTCATCTACCTCCAAGCTGACATCTGGAGAGATATCTGGGGAAGCATCTTGAGGAGTCATCACACCAAATCAGAAGTACATGCAGTGTGCAAACACATAGCCGTAGCTCTTGTATGACAAATTTCTTTTAAAAACATAGAACATTTTTTAAATAATTCAGTTAATGTATTATAACTGGATATCATTTTGCATGTCAGACAAGTTCCAAAGAAACACATACAGATGCCATTTTAAAATTTACTGACAATTCTACAGTGTCTAATTTCTTCTGAAATATTCATTTTGTTATTATTATTTTTTTGTAAAAAGAAGCCTATGCACTTTGTCACCATATTACACTTTTCCTTGGTACCTAGCAACTTCATGATCACACCTACATCATTTTCATGGCAAAATTGCAAATATCTTTTCTCTCCCTGTCCTAGATTCATCCTGTTGTTTTCTCCTAAGCACTACTTTAATTCAATTGTGTTTTCTTGGGAGAATATTGCTATTCCCAAATGAAGGCAAATATATGTGTCTCAGGATAATGTTGCAGGATCCAAATTGGGTCAGTCATTGGACTAGAGGTTTAGCTTGGAAGACTAAACCTCAGGTCCTGGTGATCATTGGATCCTGCAATATTGTTACTGTGTGAGCATTACCACTTTTAGGTATTGTAGTTAGGTATAGCAAATGACCACATGAGATCCAAGACCCTTCTCTTGCCTCAGATCTGAAGTCTTCCCATTGTTGATCTAAACTATCATTAATTTTTTGTATCCATGTTTTTTTCCCCAGATGGACGTTCCCATGAATAACCATGTCATAAATATATTCACCCTATGGATTTGTTTATAGCCCTACGTTTCCACACAAATCAACATTTATCTGTTTCCCTGGTCCAGACTATTCCTCTTAACTGAATCTTCCAAAACTACTCATCAAATAACAAGAAGCAGAAATTAAATTAAAAAAGACAAAATTCTAATAAAAGCAAACTATAAACCCACTATCACTTTGTATCTGCTGTCAGCCACAGGAAAACTAATGAAGTAATGTCAATTTCCAGATTTGTAACTAGACAATTTAAAATCAAATCACATTCCTCCTCCTCCTCCTTCTTTTGGAAAGAAAATCTTTTCCTTTGTAACAGAGGACAATATGACAACAGAGTGATATGCTAGAAGGGGGGAAATCATTTCAGCAATTAAAAAAATGTTATTAACAAAAGATAGTTTAAAATCTTCATTGGCATGATTCTACTTCTTACTTTTATTTTTAATATGGTCTGTGTTCTTCAATGGTCAGATGGGGTGCTATAATCAGATGGAAATTTCATATTTTAATTGGGGTTATAAAATGTAAGAGTTTCACATCTTCGCTCTCATGGCTGGTGATGCTTCAGAGTTCAAAGCAAAATCTTGCTGTCTAGAAGTGTTCTGTGTTTATTATCTATCAAAGCTCTTTGACAAATTATTAATATTTCAGCCTTATTTTTTTTTTCAATCCAATGATTTTTACTTGGATAGAAACATGCTTCCTTAGCTTCTTGCAAACATAACACACTCTTCATTAAGGCTCCATTTAATTCAGACTCTAATGGGTTTGGTTTCTAATAAATCTGGTTCGTTGCTGACAGTATATAGGATCAGATTCCATTTTTTTCCCCAGATGTCAATAAGCTTTCTTGCTGTTCTCTGTTTCTTATTCACAGCATCAACAAATAATCAAACCAGGTGAGTGGAGAGATAGGTAGGTAGATATACTGCAGTGACATATTTAAGGCCCTATACAAAACAAGACAAAAATAAACAAAATTACTGAGTCACCAGTTGGCCATCTTCCCGGAAGTGGCTAGGAGATCTCTTCTAAATGTTCACATCTCAGGGGAAACTATCCCGAAATTCAACTGCTGCATGAAGACCCTGAAATTCTTGGAGATCTCCCTGAAGTTGTCAATGGATTGTACATTTTAATCTGAAAAGAGTGAAAGTGCTTCAAATGGATAGTATCAATTTAATCAATTATAGTTGCTGTTACAGCCCTAGTACTTTATCCTACCTCTCTCTGACTTTTGGAAACTAGACCTTAGCATGAATGAACCACCACCGTTAAGACATAAAATAAAGTCTAGTTTAATTTTCTAAGTTGATGACTGCTAATACATTGATGTTTAATAGTTTCAAATAGTTCATCTACAATACAACAAATTAATGTCTATTTCTAGACCAGACCTCTCTAATTATATATTTACAGAACACAAATGATTAATAATATTTAACAGATCATTTCCTAAATACCTAAGAACTAAAATGTGTGGGTAGAATCTGTGGAAGAAAATAACTAAATTTTCTATAAATTTATTTTAATTTCCTTATGACTTGGACATGCCAAATATTATGTGTTGTAATATTGTCTTCATTATGTATTGGTCTTGGACTTTAAATAAACAAATACTGTAGTGATAATATTATTCATAAGCTGTTTGAAGACAAAATCAAAATTCACTAAATAGAAAAGTGTTTGGTGATAATGGAGTCTTCCAAGACTGGAAATTTGATATCTCAGAAAGTGTCATTAATAATAGCAATAGCAATAATACTTAGACTTATATACCTCCCCATAGTGCTTCAGAGCATATTCTGAGCAGTTCAATATTTCAGCATCTTTCCTGAACAATAATGGTTCCCATTTTACCACCTCAGTCAATGTTGAGTCCACATTGAGCCCTTCAGCCTCAAACTCCAGGCTGTGGGCAGAGTTAGCCTACAATACTGCATTCTAAACACTGCGCCACCAGGGCTCTGTAGCAGTTCTACAGATAAATTCATTAGTTTCTCTCTCCCCCTCCCCAATGTATACCTGTTCATAAAAGAAATCAGCACAACATGTTTATTCATGTTGATTTAGTTTAATGCCATGTTCAAAGACATTATATTCATATCATTCATATGCATAATACAGGGTTTTACACAAAATCAGTGAACAATAGAGTACAGCATCACTTTTAAAGGAGACCTTGATCACATATTATTACACTATATAGGTGTTATCTTTGATCACTCTATTCTTTGATTATTTAATAATAGCTTCTTTTATTTGAGGCAATGAAGCAAGAGAGATGGTCCATATGGATCACCCATTAGCAGAGTCCCTGCTCTGCAAATGGGTAATACAACAGACCCAACAAATTCAGCAGTGTCCTTTTGATAGTTGCTGAACCAAGAGATCCCAAATCTGGGTGGTATTTTTATTTTATACTTTTTATAAGTGACAAAATGGTTTATTTCTGGGTTAGTATACCCAGCGGGAAAACAATTTAAAACATCTTTTTGTAGAAAGATTAATTTTTCTTATGCTTGTTACTTATACTGATTTACATCCTGCCCAGCTGCTGCGATTATTTCAAATTCATTCTATGGAAGATCATTTTCTCTTACAAATTCTTGTGAGTTTCATTAAACTGAATTTATGTGTATTATCTTAACTCATGTTTACTGTGGGAACTGTATTTACATACAATTCTTATCTATGAAGTACACACATTTATAACTCTGGATTAACAGAGTTTCATAAATAGAAAGTCTTCTAAGATTCATTAGTTTCCCTATTGTAATTATATTCCTGGTATATTATCTGCTGGTTATTCTAAAATGATGTTACTGGTGCATGAAAATACATTCAAAAAATAAGTAATAGTCTTTTAACTATTTCAGATAAAACCTAAGGAAGTTGAGGTTTTCTTTGGGGGGGGGTTAGAAAACTATAACAACAAACAACAACAACAACAGAGTTGGAAGGGACTTTTGGAGGTCTTCTAGTCCAACCCCCTGCTCAGGCAGGAATCCCTATACCATTTCAGACAAATGGTTGTCCAGTCTCTTCTCAAAAATTATACAGTGTTGAGCATTCACAACTTCTGGAGGCAGGTTGTTCCACTGGTTAATTTTTCTAACTGTCAGGAAATATATAAGTTGTCAGGAAACTCTATAAGTTGGAAGGTGAGTTTTAGCTGCATAGATTCAATCTTCTTTTTTAAGAAATACAATACATATCAAATGTTCTTCTTTTGAAAATTATTTTGTTTGGATTTCATTTGACTATTTTTTTACTTATTACATTTCCTGCTATAATCAAATTATTCTTGGTAACATAAAAAACACACTATATATTAAAATATCCACAGTAATATTAATCACATAAGAATAATGTATAAAATAATAACAATGAAGACTGAGGGGAAAGTAGATAAATATAACACTTTGTAGTGGCTTACAAGTAGAACATAAAAAAGGAAAGAAACTCAAGGCTTGATTTTGGCTACTCAAGAGCAAGCTGTTTGAACAAATGCAATCAAAGGCCAGAATTGAAAAATCATCAAATGATTCAAAATGCAGAATGTGGAAAGAAGCAAAAGAAATAATAAACTTTAACTTGAGCAAGAAGTTCACACAAACTGATTATAATCAGCAACATAACACAGTCATCAAAATGATTCACTGGAATATCAAGTACCAATAAAAACAACAACAACAAGCTCAAACTCAACCCTGACAAGACGGAGTGGCTGTGGGTTTTGCCTCCCAAAGACAATTCAACCTGTCCGTCCATCATCCTGGGGGGAGAGTTTTTGACCCCCTCAGAGAAGGTCCGCAACTTGGGTGTCCTCCTTGATCCACAGCTAAATTTGGAACATCATCTTTCGGCTGTGGCGAGGAGGACATTTGCCCAGGTTTGCCTGGTGCACCAGCTGCGGCCCTATTTGGACCGGGAGTCTCTTCTCACAGTCACTCATGCCCTTATCACCTCGAGGCTCAACTACTGCAATGCTCTCTACATGGGGCTACCTTTGAAAAACGTTCGGAGACTTCAGGTAATGCAGAATGCAGCCGCGCGAGCTGTATTGGGCTTACCCAGAAATGCCCATATTTCAACATCATTCCGCGAGCTGCATTGGCTGCCAATTGGTCTCCGAACGCAATTCAAAGTGTTGGTTATGACCTATAAAGCCCTACATGGTATCGGACCAGGTTACTTGCGGGACCGTCTGCTGCCGCAAGAAACCCAGCGACTGGTTAGGGCCCACAGGGTCGGCCTTCTCCAAGTCCCGTCAGCCAGACAGTGTCACCTGGTGGGGCCTAGGGGAAGAGCCTTCTCTGTTGCGGCCCCGGCCCTCTGGAATCAACTCCCCCCAGAGGTCCATATTGCCCCCACTCTCTCCACCTTTCGCAAACTGTTAAAGACACATCTTTGCCAGCAGGCCTGGGGCAGTTGACACCTTGCCCCAGCCAGTGTATGTTTGTTGTAAGTTTGTTTCGGATGATTGGTTTTAATTTAGGGGTTTTATAATATATTTGATTTCTATATGCTACTGATTATGTTGTAAGCCGCCCTGAGTTTTCGGAATAGGGCAGCATAGAAATCGAAACAAATAAACAAATAAACAACAACAACAACAATAATAATAATAATAATAATAAAATAATAATACCTAGTAAAAATGAGCAGGTTAAAATATTCTGGGATTTCTAAATAACGACTGTTAAAATTTTGACCCATTACATCAGAGATCCCCAACCTTCTGGGCACCAGGGACCGCTTCCAAAGAGAGAGGTTTTTCCGCAGACTGGAGAGTGCATAGTTTTGTGTGCTGCCTGCATCCCATGCACAGGGCTTTGTTTGTGTAGACCAACTGCTGACATGCCACAGCCCAGGACAGGGAGTGGAAGACCCCTGCATTACATATCACATAGAGTATAACCATGATTTAAAATAAAGTGTGGATAATTGATGTGGCAATACCAGGGGATAATTGATCAGAAAACAATAATTGGAGAAAACCATCAACTATCAAGATCTGAAAATTGAGATTGAAAGATTATGGCATAAACTGGCAGTGGCGGACACAGTAGTTATTGGTTATGCCACTGAGACCACCACTGCCAGTTTTTTTTTTTGCTATACCAAAAAATCTTAGATGACACTTAGAAAATCTGTGCATTGACAAAATTTCTGCATTGATTATGACCAAGATCTCCAATGGATAACATTCTCACTAGATATATACTGCTCAAAAAAATAAAGGGAACACAAACGTGTAGGATCCTATACGTTTGTGTTCCCTTTGTTTTTTTGAGCAGTATATCTTCAGGCCTTTGTAATGGAAATCAACTATCCACATTTTTTTGTCTTTAGTCTTGCACTCCGGATAACCAGATTAAGAAATTGGCAATAGACTGTAGTCACTGGAAACTTGGGTCCTTGTTCCTATGCCACACCCAAACAGGAACATGGGCTTGAAATACTGGAATTTTTTTTTCAGAGTACTGTGTAGGTTGCACATTACCTGCAGAATCATTAATTAAAAAAAAACTTTTATGCAATCAAGATCTCTTCAGAGCTACCCATCTAAAGTCAGTTCATGTAGGACTGGGGCTGGACTGTTAGCCTGTTTCCCCTTGTAAAAGTGTCCTGTTGGTTAAAATTAATCAGACACAAATAAATGGAACCCTGGAGAGTCTCATTAAATCTAATTAGCCCTTAGTTAATAGTATGACCTGAACTATTCAATCATGTTATAAGCTACTGCACTTTAAGTATAGAAATAAATTAATTTAATAAATGGAGATGCATTAATTAGTTCATCTAAATATAATCTTTAAACAAATTGCTGTGCATGAGATAAGCATAAACTGCTGATCAAGTTAAATCCTTCTGCACTACAAGGAATTTACTGGGTCTTTAGGTCAAATCCTATTGAGTTCCTCTTCCTCGTTAAAAAATAAATAAATTAAAGCATCCACATAGTTCTTCAGAAAGAAAAGTTAAAAGGCATTTAAGTTTAAAGGAAATTTAAAAGCCAGTGTATACTACCACTATTTATTTAGAGAAAGAATTGATTGAACCAAAAAACCTACCTACCACTCCCATTTAAAAATAAATAGTATGCTGCTATTGCTTTTATCATGATCATAATGATGATCATCATCAGCAATAGCATCATATTGATGTTATTCAAAAAGTTATATAAAACTGTATATCCTTGTAACATTTCCCTTGTAGTTTCAGGCTTGTCATCTAGTCTAACAAGATGTGGAGCTTTCAAACAATCGGTTTAGTGAAAAACACCTGAAACATTTTTGTGAGGTACTATTTGAAGACAAGATTCTTTTGTTGGAATTGGAGCCTGGAAAAGAAAGTGTATTTATTAGTTTGACTCCTATCTTTAAAAATAAAAGTAATAAAATCTACACTTGGAAAAGAAATACTGCAAAGCATAATAATACCATTAGGTTTATTTCCTATTAAGCCTAATTAGATCTTCCACAGCTATTACATACAATTGCTCTCACATTTTTTTTCATTGAAAAGTATACATTGATTCATCTATTAAGATGGGCAATGAAATTTTAGCTGCAAACTGTTCACAAGACTGTTGCTAGTAAATTTATTAGATAGAAAAGAAAATGATAATAATCATGGAATATAAATTTATTTTAATGCATGTATTTATGTTTTTATGTATTATGGAGGGAAATACAAAACTGCCTTTTAATGTTTTCTTAAAATTAGGTTCTTGTGTATGTGTGTCTCTGTGTGTAGTATAATATTTAATTAAATTTGCCCTAAATTTCCCAGCTAAAACATCTGTGTTGCCTATTGGATGTTAGTGTGCATGTTAGTATGTGAATGATATAACTTAGTGAATGCACAAGTAAAAATTGCAGAGTGATATTCAAGGGAAATTCATACCCATAAAGTGACATGCTCAAAAGAAAAGAACAATTACAACAATGGGCCCTATTCAACAAAATGAGTTTCAGTGTGGAGAAAAGCAAAGTCTTACACTTGGGCAGGAAAAACCAAAGGTACAAGTACAGATTGGTCAGGACCTGGCTTAAAAACAGTAACTGTAAGAGGGACCTTGGAGTCCTAGTGGACGATCACTTAACTATGAGCCAGCAGTGTGCAGAAGCAACCAAAAAAGCTAATACAATCCTGGATTGTATAAACAGAGGCATAGAATCAAGATCACGCAAAGTACTAATACCGCTTTACAAAGCCCTAGTAAGACCACACCTCAAATACTGCAGCCAATTTTGGTCACCATATCACAAAAAAGATGTTGAGAGATTGGAAAAAATTCAGAGAAGAGCAACTAAGATTATCAAAGGCCTGGAGGCTAAAACATACGAAGAACAGCTGCGGGACTTGGGTTGTTCACCAGAGCACCAGAGGGAAGGACAAGAAACAATGGCTGGAAACTGGTCAAGGCGAGAAGCAACTTGGAATTAAGGAGAAACTTCCTGGCAGTGAAGACAATCAACCAGTGGAATAGCTTAGCCCCAGAAAAATCTCTCACTGGAGATTTTTAAGAAGAGACTAGACAACCACTTGTCTGAGGTAGTATAGGTTCTCCTGCTTGAGTTGGGGCTGGACTAGAAGACCTCCAAGGTCCCTTCCAGCTCTATTCTCTTCTATCAAGACATAAAGGGCATTGTCATTGGTCTTTAAAAGCCAATGACATTTCAACAACAAAGGCATTTAAACAGATTATCAACATTCTGCAGGATGAGCTGATTCTGTAGAATGTTGATATACTCTTTTCCATTAGGTTGTAAGAGCACAGTGTGGATTTTCGGTTTATAAATTGTACACATTATTTTTTTCTGAATGCTGAAATTATGCACACTACCTTAATTCTTCTGTTAACTGCAAACATGACTCTGATACTATTGAGTTAAAGCAGGATGAATGACTTTTTAAATAGGGAGAGAAGTTTATTTTTGTTAGAAAACATTAGTTCCCCAAGTTGAAACAATAGGCTGAACCAGAAGGCATTATATAAGCCATTTTACCTGTCTACATAACTCTAAAATCTATTTATCCATTCACTCCCAAAAAAGACCAATTTACATAATTTGTCTGTATATTTTTGCGATTTGGCTTTTTTTTTTTTTTGCTTTGTGACTGTTATTTTATTTATTAATTAAATTTGTTTGCTACCCATCTAGCCATGAACCAACTCATTAAGATTACTTGCTGGCAAAATGTGGTCCTTTATATTTGAATAGTCCTTACAGAAATGAGAATAACATAGATTTAGACTGTTGTTCTAAAGCAGATAAACTAAACTTTCAATAATATTAAATTAGTAATTTTTTAATCAAAACTTTCAGAAGTTTTGGAATGACACCTTCAATCTAGCCTCTTAAGTGTAGGAATCATGTTTGGATATTTTTTTTTAAATGAGGCATATTAGGACAAGGTGAAAGTTGCATATGACAGATGGCTTAACATAATGGCAAAACAAACTGAAGATTTCCAGATGACCAATGCAAGGAAAGGTTTCTTTCCCAATATTTGTGATGTCTTCCTTGAACAATTTCCTAGACACTGTCTCATGGAAACAGAATCAAACACCATTGGGGATTTTACTATCTAGCAATCAACAAAAACACAGATTGAAGAGAATATTTATAGTTCAGAGTTGAAATGAGAGGTCCTTGGTTATTTTCTTGCAGATATTTCAGTACTCAAACTGGGTAACATTATCAGTGCTAGTAGGGAGTGGGGTTTGCTCTCAGTTTATGTTCTAGTAGTTTGCCCTCTCTGTGTTGGTGGGAGTGGTCTTGGTGGCTCTTTGATTGGGCTGTTTATTGTTAGCATGTTTCACAATTCCTTGACTGGGATATTGTTTACTTCTTCGTTGTTGATCTGATGTTAATCTTGGTGTTAATCTATGCTAGTATGGGTTGATTGCTGGTAAGGAGATGTTTTGGTCTTTTTATTCCCCCTTTGGCTTGTTCATTCTTTCTTTACATGATATCTGGATATTGTTTATGTCTATGTGCCTATTGATAGCTGACTTGTCAGAATGCCAAGCTTCCAGTGTTTTTGGACTTGGCTTGGTATAGGATGGTCACAGTTTCCCAGCTGAAAATATGGTTAACTCTGCAGGATTCAATCAGAATCAATCATCAGGACCAGAGGTTTAATATGCTGAGCTTTTGGACTCATGCTGGAGCCCATCCTCAGGGAACTTCTCTCTACCAGAATCTGTGCTTTGGGCTAGTTTAGAATTTATGTAGTTCCTGGTTGTATATGGTTTTTTATTTGTGGATTGGGGTGTGGATGACCTCACGGTTGAGTCTGTCTATGTGTTGTGAAATTAAAAAGTTTTCATCATATCTTCTGGCTGATAGTTTATTGAAAAACCACTCACACCTCCTCTATATGGAAACAATTCACCCATTATTTTACTTCCAGAGGATTTGATAAGGAGACTGTATAATTCAGTGACAGAAATATAGTTCTGCAACTTTTAAATAAAGGTAGATTGGGATTAAAGTTATTTTTTTCAGTGACTGAAGTAATACTGGTATAACTATCTGTTTTGTTCAACTTCTATTGTTGACTATCTGTCCTACTTTTTTTTTCACTAAGGATAATGCTGAAGATATGAATAACATGCAGAGAAAAAAAAATTCTTCAACAAAAGCTGGGGAAGGATTCCAAGATGGTAAACAAGCCATCGGAAACAATATCTTTATTAAAGAAGCTTAGCAAAAGTATTAAAGGCAATCATCATATCAGTTTATTTTAGCTGCCAGGATGGATAAAGCCAGAATGATTTGATTATGCTTAATTAAGTTATAGCTCATGTTTGCGTTCAGTTATTTACATATTCAGGTCTTAATCTTCAAAGCTGAATGAGATAGCAAGTTCCTGTTAACTTTAGAAGATTCCTTTCCATCTGCTACCTTGTTTCCTTAATCTTTTTTCTGTCTACAATTAACTCATAAGCTTCCTTGGACAAGTAGCTGGGTTTTTCTTTTTTCTGTAACTACATATTTATGCTGTTTAATTATTTAAATGACCCAATAGTCAAAACTCTCTGGGCAGTATACAATGAAACACATTAAAAACACAATCTGAATAAAGACACATCGGATTAAAGGATTAAACCAAAACAATAATACTAATAAACTAAACAGTGGCACTGCATAGACAAATCTAAGAATTAAAAGACAATTTAAAAGTGTGGGGAAATAAGAAGGTCTTAACTTGGCCTTGAAGTTATTCTAATATGGATGGCAGTCATTCTTCTCTATGGAAGGAATTCCATAAATGGGATCCTACCACATAAAAAGCTCTCCTCATTCTAAGGGCCAACTGGGGGTGGCTTGTCAGTGATCTTAAGCTTTAGGTCAGAAGTCTTCAGACTTGGTCCTTTTATGACTTGTGGACTTCAACTCCCAGAATTCCTCAGCCAGGTACTCTGGCTGAGGAATTCTGGGAGTTGAAGTCCACAAGTCATAAAAGGGCCAAGTTTGAAGATCCCTGCTTTGGGTAGATGTGCAGACCTCAACTTACCACCAGTTTCTTATCAACCGTTCAAAGTTATGACATGCCTTTCTGTGTACTTATGACCCAGTTCTGAAGTTTCAACAATAGCCACACCTACCCAGTCATGTGACCAGCCCATTTACTGCCCTTTGCAGCATTCCAAGGTAACATGACTGTATTTTACAAATTGTTTTGCCAAAAACTGGCATTTTCTTCCAGTTTTTAGTAACAGCAGTCCATAGCGAACCACTGGTTCACCTAACAACTGTCACAAAAAGGGCTTTAAAAATGGGCCAGTCATTTGGGTTACCTGTTTTACAGCTATCATGACCTACATCCATAATGGGCAGGCATCATTACACTTATAAATGAAGAACAATTAAGTGAATAAGAAATAGGACTCTGAGAATTACTGTAGAGTCAATCTTCTGCATGGTACGGGAAAATAATTACGAAATGTTTTATTTCCAGGTATTTCACTGCTCTGATATTTTCAATATCTGGGGGAGGGGGGGGCATAGAGGAAATGATATCAGCTAATTTCTTCCTGAATCATTTTTTCTGAAACACTCGCTAGAGAAGCATTAGCCCTACAAAAGTACCTTTTGACACCCCCACCCCAGTTTTATTTGGAAAATTTGCCCAGCCAAGATAATGTTGAATATAACACATCATGAAAATGATAAACAAGTAAATAAATAAATAAATAATAAAAGGTAAGTCTTATTTTTTGTTTCTTATTAAATCTTGGAAACGTTTGAAAATTGATGAAATGGTATGGTATGAAATGGTATGGATTATCTCCTTAGCCTAATCCACCTGATTGAAGTGGGAAATAAAAAGCTAGACTACAGAAAACAAGAGCTTATCAACTCTCCAGGTAATTGGTCTATTATCAAACTGCATTTACAGGGAAGTTCTCCCTTGTATAATACATTTCTTGAATTCATACCGGGATTGTCTGAAGCTAAAGATTACAACTCCAAAGTTTTGTCATCTGAAAAAAGACTTACCAGTTTCTTCCTTCTATTCAAAATGGTTTTAATTTAAATTATACATTATAGTTGTTTTTATATGCTTATTGTTGTCATATGCCACTCAGAGTTGCCTTTTCATGAAATGAAAGGCCATATAAATATGATAGATAGATAGATAGATAGATAGATAGATAGATAGATAGATAGATAGATAGATAGATAGATGTAGTTCAATTTTTCTTATAGCATTTCTTTTTTCATTTGAATGACTATCATCATTGCTTACTATCATCATTGCTTAAGTGTAGTGCTTAAAAAGTAAAAATGGTATGGGAAAAACAGAGTCCATAAGTACTTTCAAAATCATTTTAGAAGAAATGCCTTGTCAACAGTATGGGGAAAAATTAAAGCTAAAATATGATGGAGGCATTTATACATCCAAACTTGGTAGACTTTGAAAAAATATGGACATATAAAGATATTCTAGCTATTGATGGGAAATTAAAATCTAAACAAGGATTGGAAAATCAGGGGATTAACCTGTCCTGGTGGGCACATTTACAGATACAAATTAGATATGAAAAAGATGTAAAAATGTATGGATTTTACAAGGATCAAACTGTGTTTGATAAGATTTTGTTAATCTCAGATGAGAAATTAATCAAGAAAATGTATAACTTTTTGTTAATTTTAGATATGGAAAGTGAACAAGTGAAAGAAACAATGACAAGATGGGCAAAAAATTTTGGCCATAATATAGAATTAGAAAAATGGCAAATGTTATGGGAGAGAAACTATAAATCAACAATGTCAACTTCATACAAAGAAAATCTGTATAAAATGTTTTATAGATGGCACCTACCGCCAGCAAGATTAGCAAAAATGTTTAAAAATATGTCAGATAGATGTTGGAAATGTAAACATAACACAGGCACGTATTATCACATTTGGTGGACATGTGGTATGGCAAAGGCTAATTGGAGAAAGATACATATGTGGTTAGAAAAAATATTGGGTGAACAAGTGGATTTTAACCTGAACTTTTTTTACTAGGTATTATGCCTGAAAAGACTAATAAGCAGAAATTATATTGAATCTTACATATCACTACAGCAGCGAGAATAATTTTTGCACAATATTAGAAGAATGAAGGACTGCTATCAGGGGAAGAAATAATCAGGAAAATATTGGAATGTGCAGAGATGGACAGATTAACTACGAGGTTGAAAGATAAAGAAGATACAGACTACTATCAAATTTGGAACTTATTTTATTCTTGGCTAGAGAAAAGAATAAAGGATTAGGAATTGAACATGCATTAGTATAGCAAACACCAGACAACTTGTTGATTGGAAAAATTCACATATGTTGAGGAAAAAAAAACAATAAAAATTTTATTTTAAAAAAAGTGAAAATGGAAGTTCGGAGGTGATTTCTGTGTTCGACATAATTGGGAGAAAATGCATTGAGAAGCAAAGAGAAGCAAACAAGTCAAGATAATATTGTACAGTGACTTTTCAGCCAGTTGTGTGAGCAGAAATCAGTAGACATTTCCATTTAAACATTAATAAATCAATAAAGCTTTGTGGAATAAAAAGGTATGAGACATGCTAAAGTACCAAAGTATTTTCTTCTATGTTGCTGAGATAGCTTTAAAACTATGTTATTAATTTCTTTTTCAATAGTCCTTTACTGAACTCAGTATTCTTCCAACACACACATACACACAAAACAAAATGGAATTTTGCAACCAACAGTTTTGATCTATTCTGCTCCTTATCCATAAAGAAAAACAGGGGTACCACTGACTTCAGGATAATTCTTCTTAATTATACATAAAATAAATAGCAATGGATTTAAATGCCCATGCAATTCAAGAAGGGGAAAAAAGTTATGATCCTATTCTATATATTTTAGGAAGATAAAGATTTATAAGATAAAGATAGAACTTCACTAACTGGAGGTACTTTGTTTGTCAATCTAAATCATCAGCCAAAAATGATATCACTGTGGTAACAAAAAAATATTTCAGGGAAGAAAAATAAGATACTTCATCTTTTTAACTTATTCATAGGTACTATTTTTGTTTCTTTCTGCTGATAAAAAAGATTGGCTGAGAATAAAAAGCTGCCGTTTAGTGCTGTTAAAATCAATTGGAACTGTACTGATACAGTAGCTTATACTGGAATAAGATTGCAGTTAGTGACACTGCCATATTCAAGCTGGAAAAAACTATTGCTGGTTTTCCATATGCTGCTATGAGTGTATTCACTGCCAATATCACCAAAACTGGAAAACAATTGCTAATGGTGATGACCCCCGGCAAAGTGAGTGGGCTTCCTGCAATGGATAGAAAATGAGATAAACTGAATCAAGGATGACTCAACTGGAGAATTGTTGAGAAGTCTAGGGATTCAAACAGTGTCACCATACCTACACCTCTTCTTCTTAGAAATATCATTTAAAAACAAACTTTGTTAAAGTTTTGTGTGTATATATTTATATTCTCCATCTGTCAGCTATAGAATTCTATTTTTCTACTGCAAAAGACCCTGATTATCCCAGAATATCTAAAGAATGGAAGTCAATGTTTTTGTAATAAGAAACTAAGCTTAATAAGCTGAAGGGAGAATGTATATTTCTGTGTTTTTGACATGTGATGATGCAACTGGTCATAGGTTACACCCTGCTTAGGAGTATTGAAAAATATATATACCCAGATTGTTGGGAGGATATTTTTCAAGTTATTTTAAAACTTTTAAAGAATTTACTGTAATCTTCACTGTTTAACCATGAAAAATGTCACAAAATTGCCTTGGTACATAAACAGAACAGAACAGACTTGGTACATAAAAAAGATACTTTGTATAGCCTGACAATGTACATTCCTAATCCAGACCTATTGTTATGGAACCAACTTCTACATCTGCATTGTGTTTCTTATTCTTTATGCTCAGTAGTTTTGGCTCTAGCTAGTCAACTTATCTGCTTTTTGGCAGGAAAAATAAAAATAGCATCCATTTTTCTCTTAATATAAATTGTAAGCCATTCTGATCTCTCTACAAATCAGCCAGAATAATTGATTATCATCTTGGCTCTACGAAATGCTGACATGTAAACATTAAATGTGATTGTATAATCACATCTCAAGCAACTATTTACTAAGACTCATCAAATTTGCAGATGACACCAAACTGGCAAGAGTAGTTAACACCCCAGAAGACAAATTCAGGACCCCAAAAAATCTTGACAAACTTGAACAATGAGGCCTATCCAACAAAATGAATTTCAATGTGGAGAAAAGCAAAGTTTTACATTTAGACAGGAAAAATCAAAAGTACAAGTACAGATTAGGTGAGACCTGTCTTAAAAACAGTAATGTGAGAGGGACCTTGGAGTCCTAGTATACTATCACTTGACTATGAGCCAGCAGTGTGTAGCAGCAACCAAAAAAGCTAATACAATCCTAGGTTTATAAACAGAGGCATAAAATTAAGATCATTAATTATTACCGCTTTATAAAACTCTAATAAGACCACACCTGGAATACTGTAGCCAATTTTGGTCACCATAGCACAAAATAAATGTTGAGAGTTTGGAAAAAATCAGAGAAGAACAACTAAGATGATCAGAGGCCTGCAGACTAAAACATATGAAGAACAGCTACGGGACTTGGGTTTGGCTAGTCTAAAGAAAATAAGAAATAGGGGAGACATGATAGCAGTGTTCTAGTATCTGAGTGGGCCAGGTTGTTCACCAAACCCCTCAGAAATTGTGGGCGCTCCATCACTGGATATTTTTAAGAAGAGACTAAACATTTATCTGTCTGTGATTTTAAAAGTTCTCCTGCTTGAGCAGGGGGCTGGACTAGAAGACCTCCAAGTTCCCTTCCAGCTTCTACTCTACTCTACTCTACTCTACTCTACTCTACTCTACTCTACTCTACTCTACTCTACTCTACTCTACTCTACTCTACTCTACTCTACTCTACTCTACTCTATTGCCTAAAGCACATGGGAGACCATGCTGAAAATTCATGTTCATGGAACCAAAAAATAAACATGAAAAATGAAATACACTGGGTATTCTTTAAAAGAAGTTATTCGCGGATATGTAAACAGAAAAGATTTTGTTTTGAATTATCAGACAACACTGTAGAGATTGGCTGTAGCCTACTTTAGTTTACAAATTATAAAGACCAGCTTTATTAAAATTAAAAGATAAAGATCCCCTGCCCAGTCGTATTTGACTCTAGGAGGGTTTCCTTATCTCTGTTTCTTAGTCAAGGGTTCAGCATTGTCTGAAGATGCTTCTGTGGTCACGTGGCCAGCAATACATTGTGGTGCACAGAACACTGTTACCTGATCTCAGAAGGATGGGAACCTATTTTTCACGTTTAGCATTTCTTATACTGTATTTATACAGATTTATTTGCAAAATAAATCTGTACACAAAGAGTAACAGTATGCTTTATTTCATATTACGATACTATTTGTTTGAGATTAAGCTTCCAATAAAGAAAAGATAGTTGTGTTCCTTCTTTCAGGCCATAACCCTATTATTACGAACAGAGCTGCCAAGTTCTTATTGGCAGATATTACCATAAAAAGGCTTAAAATGAGCTAATCTTGAAACAATAAAATGAAGGTCTTTTATTCTTACATTTTAAATTTATTGTTTTTGTATCTACTTTATCTTCCTCTGTTTTATTTTATTCATTTTCCTTGCATGTACATTTTAACTGGCAGATCCTTTGATTTTAATTGTCTTTATTGTGTGTGTCAGCCTGCTTTTAGATGTTGTTTAATTTGGTGTTTTGCTAGCCATTGATTATAAACAAATAAATAAAAATCTTTAAAATAAATAGACTTGGATTTTCAAAACCCTTTCTTATCAAAGAATGAATTTAGCAATAAAGAGATAAGAGGACCTGGTTATTTTTAATGAATGACAGCCTGCTTAAAAATAAATAAGAAAAGCAAAGTAAAAATAAATAGGCATTTCCTCAAAGAAATAAAATGGGAGGTGAATTCCCTTATTTGCGTGGGAGACTAGTGCTCTTCAACTTGTTCAAAAATTTAATCAGAGGTAAGCAATGAATTGATCCAATCGCCAGCTAATATAAAAATATAAAGGATGGTAATAACCAAAAGTGATTATGAACAGTTTCAGAATGATCTCTTTAAACTGAATAGTTAGAGGCAATTAAGTTTAAATAACACTGCCTGTATATGCATTGTACTCATATAAAAGAGGCGGGTGTGGGGGGGGGGACTTAGGAATTTTAAAGGAACTACCAGAATGGATAAAATATTGACTTGCTACCTTGGCAGCTGTGAAAATAGCAAAATTGCTATGAATCACTAGGAAGGAGATGGCAGGTAACATTATTCCTTTAGTCTTGCATCTAGGTGACCAAAAAAAAAAGGTCTTTAGTCTGTTTCATCATGCTCTTATTATGTTTGCATACATAGACTGAAAAAAATAAATAAACCCTGTCTTTTATTTAAGGAAGGCATTTTATTATCTTTACTAGTATTATTGCAACAGTGATAATCATAACCGTCTTGTTATTCTGAGTTGAACTGCTTTAAATGTGCATATATTTATAGAAAATCTATTTAATGTCCAGAAAAGAAATTGATTATAGCTATAGAATTTTCAACAGAAACTGCTAAAACTATGGATTTTTTTCCTTTGTTTTTGAGTTTGTCTTGACACCCAGCAACTGCCTGGGCAGTTTTCTTGCTAAGATTTTAGAAGCGGTTTGCATTAACTTATTTCTAAAACTGGAAGTGACTGGCCCAAAGTCAACTAGATAGGTGCATGCTAAACGCAGGATAGAAATCATGGTCTCTCAGCTTCTTCCCTGATGCCTTAAGTGCAAGGGTTATGGATAGAGATGTAATATTGATGGATAGTATGGTAATTTTGTATGTTGGATTAAGTTTCACACCCAGCCTTCAATATATTTGCCTGTCTGTAGGATCTAAACTTGTCTGTCAAGTCAAATCAGTAATAATTTATTATTTGGAAATATTTTATTTTCTCTCTTACTGAAAATCAAATTATGCCAAAGCAGGCAAAAATCTGGGGAGAGGATGAGAATAATGCTAGGGGGAGAGGGGGTTACATAAAAACTTAAAGAGGAATTTCATTGCAATAAGATCAAACTACCCTACAGAATATATTTCTTGGATTATAATTTATTATCTTGATCCTTCCACTTGTGTAGTTACTATGATTAACAAACATTATCTAACTAACAGGGAAGAAATGGTGAAGTGAAGATTGCTGTGCAAAATACAGAGCTGACAACAGCAACAGAAGAAAATCCTGGCAAGGAGGCTGTCTCTTTAATGATTTCTTTCTGGAGTAGTAGAGGCCTTGAGATTGTCCAGAAGTGCTCCAGACATCTGCTCCTTATGAGGAAACTGTAAGGCAAAGATCTCTGGTGAAGTTAGTAGGCTTCACTAAAACTTTCCTCTAGTGAAGTGGAATAAATTTTAACTAGAAGCTGAAGAATGTTTTTTTTTTAAAATGATTAAAACGTTTATTTAAAAAAGTTACAAATGAACTAAGGCTCAGGGTACAGTTGAAATATGGTGTTGCAATTAATTGTAAAGAATCCTTTTATTATTATTTTTAAAGCACAATAAGATAAGAAGGTCACCCAGTTGGCTTTTTGCCTAAGGCAGGACTAGAACTCACTGGGTTTTTAGCCTGGTGCCTTAACCAATACATCAAACTGGCTCTCTGCAATAAGTATGTAGGATGGATCCAAAAGGGTAATTTCACGTGTTGAGTCTTAGCTGTGACCCCACAGGAGTGACTGATGGGCAGTGAAACAGGTTTCTCTGAATATTGATGAAAAGAAGGGAAGCAAATGATGAGATGATGTATTGGTTTTTTTTGTCTGTTGTTTGTTTTAACTCATCTCCCCATGGCATTTTCTCACCTGCTGTCAGCCACCACCTTACACTTGCTTGTTTGTTTCACTACCATGTGGTGACAATCTGCCATGGACTCTGGAGAGAGTGGATGGGAGGTGGGTATGCTTGGGGGAAAATGAAAGTAACTTCTGTATCTCTCTGAGATGCTGTTTCAAGCTCACCTGTCTGGGAGAGGAAGGCAGCTGCATACCAACTTACATTTGAAGTGTCCATTCTGAAAACATCTGGCTTGAATCTGATTGTTCCAAAGGTGCTTTTTCTCAGAGGCAATTGGACTTTCTTGTGTTTCTTTTGAATTGACAAGTTGTGTTAATGCAATTGACAAGAAAGTCCAGTTGCCTCCTGAGAAAAAGCACTTTTGGGACAACCATACCTGGATGACTGAGAACCTCCATAGACACTTGAATCTGATTGGTCATGGTGAGGGGACAGCAATGGGAGACAGTTAAGGGAGGGAAATGTTGAACGTAAAGATTTTGGTGCTCAATTCTCAGTTCTGGCTATGCATTACCACAGAGGTCCCCAACCTTTTGGGCACCAGGGACTGGTTCTGTGGAGAGAGGGTTTTCCGCAGACTGGAGGAGGCGTGTTTTCGTATACTGTCTGCATTCCACGGATGGGGCTTTGCTTGTTTGTATGGGCCGGTTTCTGGCATGCTGTCGCCTGATGCTGGTCCATGGACCAGGGGTTGGGGACCCTTGCATTACCACAATACTTTGTCTTCTAATAAACTATACATTTTTCAACAAATGAAGCCAAGGATCAAGTGCTGGCAGGTCTGACATCTGCAGACAAGTATTAGGTGTCTCTTTCTCTCAACTCCCTCTCTGTAACATCAGTGCATTGAAAAAGAGAGGAGAAGATGATTCTTCTATCCTTACAGTATCACTGAGGAAGGTTGTATCACTGTATAAGACAAAGATTCTTAGTAAAATCTTTGACCTCATGAATGTTTTCTCCCATTTATCAGGGCTGTCCATTGGGATTTCCCAGCTGTGCCCAACCCGAAGCAAGAAATCTATTTCTGAAGGACCTTTTGTATAAATCCAACAAGGCATTATACTGTTGAACTGCCAATTAGTTCTTTAGGTTTCCAAAGCTATTTCTTCTCTCCATTTCTACTTCTATAAACTTATTTTGTAAGTTTGTAAGATGCATTGTAGTTAATGTACTACATTTCCTCTTAGTCTATTGCAGTTCCTCTTGATCAACTATAGTTCCTGCTACAGAATTTAAATAATCAGGATAAGTATCCCATATTAGGAAAGAATTTATATTCATTTTCTATGCATTTGTATTCAATATAAATTCTTTATACATACAATTTGTATATCTAGGAGTTTTGCAACATTTTTAGTGTGGGTCAATAAAATATATTTAGGGTATGTTGAAATTTAACAAAAAGCTCTATTATAACAAATGGTATGCTAAACAAAATGGAACATGTTTATTACTGTTATTGGCTAGATATTAATATAACCACATTCCATTCTTGAAGTAGAGCTTACAAAGCAGATTTTTTTAAAATACATAATTGTTTCTTTTTAAATTAAGGGAAAAAAAGAAGAAAATACAGTAATAAAATACTAGAGTGCTAAAAGGTTAAATGCTTCTGACTAACTCACTAAATTATAAAACTATTTGCAATTGTACAAAAAGCAAAGCATGTCTGATTGTAAAATAGAGTAATATAAAGTGACCCTTATATAATAATAACATAAAAGTAGATAAATTGCCAAATTAAATTAAATTAGTTGTTTGTAATCAGACCATGTGCTGAAATGTTTTGTACCATTAATGCATAATGAAAAGACTTTCCACTGCAAATGAAAAAATGATTCAAGAAAAGTTGCCAGATTTCTTTGTTTGCTGAAAAAGAATGTAGCTAACTTTTAAAAAATGTTTTTGTTTTATAGATTTCAGGAATCTTCAGGGAAAGAAAAACATTGTCTTAGTCCTGGGAGATTTGCCTAAAAGAAATATTTAGAATTTAAGTGATTTAAAGGAAACAAAAAATGAATTTCTCAAATTGTTTGGCAGGCACTTGCTATCCAAATGGCAGATACACTGAGATTCCTACTGGTAAGAAAATCATAAGATCCTGCGCAAATGGAGCAGAGACAGCTACTGTACCTGGTTTTGCACATGGATAATTATTTTCCAAAGAGAGAAATTGGGGCCTTGGGGTCCTCTGAGCTTAGCTGTTTTCTTGCAGACATTTCATTACCAAACTATGTAATGTCTTCAGTGCTAGTAGGGAGTGGGATTTGCTCTCTGCTTATATATTACTGGCTGTCGAGTTCTACAAAACAGCAGTGTAGGATTTTTCTATTTTCCTTATTTCCAGTTTCCTTCCATCTTTCCCAGATGTTTCTGAGATAATTAGACAGAACTTATTCAATGGCCCGTTCTGATTTGGATGTGCCAAAGAAACATGAATGCTTTTTGGTGTTTTAGCAATAGTCTCTTTCACTTATCCATTTTATTTTATTGTTTAATCATTCTCTCTCTCCCTCCCCTTCTCTCTCCCTTCCCTTTCTCTCTCCCTCTCTCTTTCTTTACCCCTCTCTCCCTCTCCCTCCCACCCTCTCTCCAGATAGTCCTCAACCAACTACACCAGGGGTCCCCAACTCCCAGTCCGTGGACTGGTACCGGTCTGCAGCATGCCAGCAACTGGGCTGCACAAATAAGCAAAGCCCCATCCGCAAGATGCAGCAGCACACAAAACCATGCACCCTCCAGTCCGCGGAAAAATCTCTCTCCACGAAACCGGTCCCTGGTGCCCAAAAGGTTGGGGACATCTGAACTAGACTACAATTGAGCCCAAAATTTGTGATGCTAAGCAAGACAGTTGTTAATTGCTTCATTTTAATAACCACAGTTGTTAAGTAAATCATTGTAGTTGTTAGTAACATGGTTGTTAAGTAAATCTGGCTTCTCCATTGATTTTGTTTGCCAGAAGGTCACAAAAGGTGAATACTTCACCCTGGGATACACACCAGTTACCAAGCATCCAATTTTTGATCACGTGACCATGAAGATGCTGCAATGATTATAAGTGTGAAGAATGGTTGTAAATAACTTTTTTTTTCAGTGCCCTTATAACTTTGAACAGTCACTAAACAAATGATTATAGATTGAGGACTATCTGTATGAGATTATCTCAGGAATAAAAATATAGATATAGTAAGGTCAAACAAAATTCATGTAAATTCCAGAAAACCTGCGTATAGAAGCTCCTTTTATTAATGTTAAGTATGATGTCAGATGTTAACCAGCAATGATAGGAGTGAACACTAAGAAGAGTTGATACAGTATGTATTGTACATTCTTTCATTATTATTTTTTTTGCAACATGATACTTCTGTGCAAATATACATGGGTAAATATTTATATGAAAAACATAGCAATATTGAAATATTTTGCGAAACTGCAGCATGCACGTCATACTTTGCAAACTGGATCTGAATATAAGGGGGAAAACTAATTTAAGAGTACTACCAGATGAAAATGTGTAAATTGTAGTTGTTTACTGCTGTAAATATTGTTTACAGAAAGGGATAGGCCAGGATAACTATTATACTTCTGATGTTATTGAGAGGTTAGAAAAGCCTGTCAAAGAATAAGCTGGGAAAATGATAGGGAAAGAGCATACATTTGAACATCAATTATCCACTGGAGAAACTGGATTTATTCTATATTGACACTTGATACAAAAGGTATATCAGCAAAATTATTTATTTACTGTTTCTAAAATTTTCTTTTGTATATGAGTCATTTTTATTCATTCCAATTACATTGTATAATGGGCAAAATATAGCAACTCTTCTAAAAACACATTTTTAGTGCTTATTACTGCATGTTTGAGAATACATAATAGATGGAACCATTTAGAAAGATAATTTACTTTGCTGCGAAAGACGCAATGGACTGTGTTTTTAATGCCTAATTTATAAAAATACATCCATTATGAAAGATGTGACAAATTTTATAATGCTTTCTTCTTTCTTTGCTTTTCAAAAGCTGACAGAAAAACCAGGGAGCTACATATTTGCCTCTAAGGTTTTGCCAGAGCACAGCTATAAATAAAGAGTCAATCTGATTGCTTTTAGCAAGAGCTTGCAAGCCACTTCATACCTGTGATCTGAAGTTCAAGTATGTGCAGCAAAATGGAATTAAATAACTGATTTACTTATATTTTACCAAAGTCTATTATTCATTATGGAAAACTCTAGAGGAAAACTTTGTTCACAATACATGTGAAAATGAGCATTCTCACAAATCATTTTGATCTGGAGTATGGTTGTCCAACCGTTTGGCTTGCCTCGGCCCCATTGAGTGAAGAATAATCGTCTTGGGCTGCATATATATAATATAGTTAACATATATAAATAACAAACTTCCTTTCATTTTTAAATATTTTTATCAACACGTGGAGCCACATTACAGGCAATCCTCAACTTACAACCACAGTTGAGCCCAAAATTTATGTTGCTAAGTGAAACATTTAAGTGACTTTTGCTCCATTTTATGCTTGCCACAATTGTTAAGTGAATCACTGCAGTTGTTAAGTTAGTAATATGGTTGTTAAATAAATCTCCCTTCCCCCATCGACTTTTGCTGGGCAGAAGATCACAAAAGGCGATCACATGACTCCATCAAAGCATTCCAATTTTGATCATGTGATCCAGGGGATGATGCAATGGTTGTAAGTGTGAAAAATGGTCATAGGTCACTTTTTTTTCAGTGCCGTTGTCACTTTGAACGGTCACTAAATGAACTGTTGTAAATCAAGAACCACCTGTACTAGCTGTCCAAGGCCACATGCAGCCTGAGAGCCATGGGTTGGACATGCCTTGTTCTAGAGCAGGGGTTCTCAACCTTGGCAACTTTAAGACTTGTGGACTTCAACTTCAAGTCCACAAGTCTTAAAGTTGCCAAGGTTGAGAACCCCTGTTCTAGAGCTTTCAGGGTGGGGGGTTGAGGGAATTTACTATTTTATTTATTAAATGTATTGGCTGTCCATCTTATCACAGGACAACTCTGGATGGTTTATAATATTAAAAAAATAAAACTACACCAAACCTATAAACAATACAACTAAAATTGTACTATAAAGTACAATTACTGAACCCCTAATTAAAAGATGAAGAAGGAGGGAGTAAGATAAGTAGGGGGAGAGGTGGGATCTCTTATTAATCTATCCACCATCCTCAATGTAACAACTCCCCCAAGTAGGTTAAGTGTAATTTGGTTTGCTGATTCCTATATACTAAGAATATTTGTTTATAATAGACGGGAAAAGATTTGGAGGAGAGGATTTACTAACTTACACTGCACTCTTTAGCTGAAT
Source organism: Bothrops alternatus (assembly GCA_034064705.1). Lineage (NCBI taxonomy): Eukaryota > Metazoa > Chordata > Lepidosauria > Squamata > Viperidae > Bothrops > Bothrops alternatus. Next base: position 1,638,502 of record JARGCV010000112.1, on the reverse strand, counting down.
TTCAACCTATTCTTTTCCTCCCCACCATTTTTATAGTAGTGACCAAAATTGTGGAAACCTTTTGGGAAAGGTGTACAGTGTCAGGGACACCTGACACCTCCACACACATGCTTAACCCAGCCTGGTCTCATTTATTCATGCTGAGCTGATCTTCTCCTCCAGGATTAAGGTTAGGTGTAATCATTCACTCTAGACTACTAGAGAATAGATATCCCAAAGATGCTTTTTATTTTTCTTTGAAGATGCTTCTCTTCTCATCCAAGAAGCTTCTTCAGCTCTGACCAGATGGTGGGATCTTCAAAGGATCTTCAAAGAAAAACAAGAAAGTCCAGTTGCCTCCTAAAAAAGCACCTTTGGCACAACCATGTCCTGGATGACTGAGAATCTCCATAGATATAGAGAATGGGTAGATACAAATATCAATCTTGTACCATATGTGGCCCATATACTGTGTGTGGCCCATCCCCCACTTTCAGCCATACACTCCATAGCTCATCACTACTGTGATCTTCTCCTGTGTCTTTAACCCCACTCCCCAGTTGATCTTCTTCAGAGATCTTCATAGTATTAGAGAAAGACTTTTTTTAAAAAAATATTCTAGATCAGTTTTCTTTTTTTAAAATACTTCCCATGTTCATGACCTTATCACAGGTATTATTAGCACCAATCTTTACAAATAGGCATTGATAATAAAAGACTTATCACTGTAACTTTGAATTTAATTCCCTCTGACTTTTACTATTTACAAGCTCTGCAGATTTCTATATTATACCTGTACAGTTTTTGGGTTTTTTTTATTTTTTAGAAATGTATTTGATCAGTAAAACCTTTTTTTTTCCCTTGCTAAGCCACATCCAAACAGTTTTGTTAATTGATTGGATTGGCTGAAATTATTATCATGATCACCAGGTGGTTTGTACATGCAGTGGTGCTAGTTAAAATATCCTGTCTCCTAACCTGTGGGATACTAATTTTTATGATGGCATCTGGCTTGAGGTTATAGATTGGTGAATCAAATCAGATGAGATTGCTCAAGGCCATTTGCTTTGATTAAATCCAGACACTGACATGGGGCATTCATACCTAGACTAGGTCTGTATTTTTAACTTCTTCACAGATTTTAATTTACTTGAGGTTAATAAAACATGTGACCCTTCAAGCCATATTTTTTTTGTCCCTCATCTACATTTATGTTGTACGTAATGACATCATTTTAACGTGGTTCTCTTTTAGTTGCTTTAGTAAAGCAGAGGGATCACATAGGCTCAGAAAACAGTTCCAATCAAGTTCCCGGCAATATTTTAAGGTAGGTCAATGCAGGAGACATTTTTCAAATCAAGCAAAGATACTATGCATTTAAATAGTCCTCCAAGGCAAGGTCTATAGTTTCTAGAAGGTCACAAATGTCACAGCAACTGTATGCCAGCATACAAATGACACATTAGTAAAGACCAACGATCTTAAAAGAAAGGTTTAAAAGACAAAGGTGCCATCAATCAGCCTTAAAACTTCCTAAAATTTTCCATGCAGGACATTTCCTTCTTTTTTCATAAATATATTGGTCAGTCCACATTCCTTTTCTGTCTTGAAAAGCTTGAACAAGGAGGAAAAATATACATTGGTCAGAGATGTTTATTATTCTAGCAAGTCTTGTTGATTGCACAAAAATCTTTTTCCAGGAATTTTTTATTGAATCAGCCCCAAACTGCATCTATTATGGTATTACTATGTAGTTGTTGGGTTGTTTTTTTTTTAAAAAGTGGCAGTGATATAACTTGATAGCGATCAACTATGTTTTTTTTAAAAAAACAACAGCAACAACATTCTTGCTGCTATATGTTTCAGCATTTTGTAAAGGTCAGTGACATGCAGTTGTTCCCTTCTCTGACTAATCTGCAACTGGCAATTGCTTGAACAAAGGATAAACACCGGCTGGGTTCTGTCTCCAGTCATGGAATAGCAAAAGGTCTTTATGGTAGGAAACTTAGTAGCATGATGTTTTTGAAAACAGCAAAGTGAAAATAATTTCATCCCAGTGTACTATATAGGCTGCTTGTCTTGAGTACATCATCCCTGTTTATATTCTGTAATTTATGACATTAACTGAGGAGGATATGCAGCCAGTGCTTGACTTACGGGGCTGCCACATAGAAGAGGGAGTCAATCTCTTCTCCAAAGCACCTGAAGGCAGGACAAGAAGCAACGGATGGAAACTAACCAAAGAGAGAAGCAACCTAGAACTAAGGAGAAACTTCCTGACAGTTAGAACAATTAATCAGTGGAACAACCTACCTCCAGAAGCTGTGAATGCTCCAACACTGGAAGTTTTTAAGAAGAGACAGCCCATAGTCTGAAATAGATAGCCAATAGTCTGAAATGGCATAGGGTTTCCTACCTGAGCAGGGGGTTGGACTAGATCAGGGGTAGGCAACCGTGGCTCTTTTATGACTGGTGGACTTCAACTCTCAGAATTCCTGAGCCAGCCATGCTGAGGGGAAAGGGAGAGGTTTCCAAGCTGAGCCAGGCTGGCTCAGGAATTCTGGGAGTTGAAGTCCACGAGTCATAAAAGAGCCAAGGTTGCCTACCCCTGGACTAGATGATCTCCAAGGTCTTTTCCAACTTTATTATTATTATTAATATAACTGCGTCCAAAATTCCTCTTGCTAAGTGAGACATTTGTTAGTGAGTTTTGCCCCATTTTCTTGCCACAGTTGTTAAGTGAATCTGGCTTTGCTTGTTGGAAGGTTCCAAAAAGGTGATCATATGATCCCAGGGCACCGCAACATCATAAATACATGCCAGTTGTCAAGCCTTTGAATTTTGATCATGTGACCACAATGGTTGTAAGTATGAAAAACAGTCATAAGCCACTTTTTCCAGTGCTGTGATAACTTGGAAATAAAAGAGTGATTGCAAATCAAGGACTAATTCTATACATTGACGTATAACTGTCATGTGTCTGGTTATGACACTAAAATATTGAAAGGTATGAAATGTTAAAGTTATTTGCTATCTAATCTGAATAGGGTGATATTTTTCTGCATCAACCTGCTTCCCAGTTACTCCAGTACTGTACAGCTGTTTGTGCAGACTAAATCAGAAATATATAGAAACTGATAGGTATATGGGGGCTCTGAATGGCATTAACTTTAGCATGCTGCAACACACTTCTCATAGCAGTCTTGGAGGGCTGATATAAGAAAATCCCAGCTGAGCTGAGAATATGCCCCTATGGAAGAGGAGCTAATGAAATTACTGCTCATGTCCTATACTGTACCTTCTAATAATACCTCACATGATAAAATACCCAGGAAATACGGATCTCTTCTATATATGATTTCTATATCGGATCAGTCCAATGTAGTTTCTTTCAACGTACCATATTTCATTATACTATCTGCAAAATTAGGCCAACTTTGACTGCCCACTGACAATCCGCCACCAATTGTTAAACATTATCTTGTCTTTTTTTTAATTTTTATTTGATCTTATTTCGTTTTAGTTTTTTTTAATCCTTCTTATTTGTAATCCTGGTCTGTGACCATAATAAAAATTACTATTACTATACAAGGGTGACGGGAACAGTGTTTATCAAAGCCGAGACCGGATAATCAGAATCTCAGTCATTTCTTTGATTGCAAGGCAAAACAAAATCTATGTGTATTCTGCACTACAGGTAGTCCTCAACTAACAACAGTTTGTTCAGTGACCATTGGCACTGAAAAAAAAGTGACTTGTAACTATTTTTCACACTCATGACTGTTGCAGCATCCCCATGGTCATGTGATGTACATTCGGATGCTTGACTAGTGGTTCATATTTATCACCGCTGCAGTGTCCTGGGGTCAGGACCTTTTGATAAGCAAAGTCAGTGGGGAAGCCAGATTCACCTAACAACCGTGTTACTAATTGAACAACTGCAGTGATGATGATAATAATAATAATAATAATAATAATAATAATAATAATAATAATAATAATAATAATAATAATAATAATAATAATAATAATAATAATAATAATAATAATAATAATAATAATAATAATAATAATAATAATAATAATAATAAAAAAGTTGGAACGGATCTTGGAGGTCATCTAATCCAACCCCTTGCTCAGGCAGGAAACCCTATACCATTTCAGACAAATGGCTGTCCAATCTCTTCTTAAAAATTTCCAGTGTTGGATTATTCACCACTCCTGGAGGCAGGTTGTTCCACTGATTAATTGTTCTAGCTGTCAGGAAGTTTCTCCTTAGTTCTAAGTTGCTTCTCTCCTTGGTTAGTTTCTTGTCCTGCCTTCAGGCGCTTTGGAGAATAGCTTGACTCCCTCTTCTTATGACAGCCCCTGAGATATTGGAACACTGCTATCATGTCCCCCCTTGTCCTTCTCTTCATGTCCCCCCTTGTCCTTCTCTTCATTAAACTAGATATACCCAATTCCCGCAACCATTCCTTATATGTTTTAGCCTCCAGTCCTCTAATCATCTTTGAAACTTAAGAAACGTGGCCAGAAAAGTGATAAAATGGGGCAAAACTCACTTATTCTGCATTTATTCTTCTGTTGGTTTGTCTGATGTATGTGGTGGGGCAAGCGGTGCATATACTTCCCTACGACCGGTGAGAGCGCACAGGGTTGGCCTCCTCCGGGTCCCGTAAGCGAAACAATGTCGTCTGGTGGGCCCTAGGGGGAGGGCCTTCTCTGTTGTGGCGCCCACCCTCTGGAACTAACTACCTCCTGAAGTCCGCATTTCTCCCACTCTCCTGGCCTTCCGAAAGAACCTTAAAACCTATCTTTGCCGGCAGGCCTGGGGATGATTGTGGACTGTTGTGTGAATGTTGAATGTGTGTGGGGTTTCTCATTTTTAAATATTTTTGGTTGGATTCAGATTATGATCTGTTGTTTTATATAGATGTTGTAAGCCGCTCCGAGTCTTTGGAGAGGAGCGGCATATAAACCCAACAAATAAATAAATAAATAAACAAACAAACAAACAAACAAATAAATATACTCTTTGATTTTCTAACTCAATTTTGTCTTTGGGGTTTCTTAGGATGGTGGATATTTTTCTGTTTGTGCAGAATGCTGTATTGATGTTGTGTTTGTGGAGGATCTTGCTGATTCTGTCTGTGGTGCCTTTTATGTATGGAGAAGGGCTTTGCCATTTTCTTGTTCTCTGTCTTGGATTTTAGTGGGGGTTTCTTTTTGGATTAGGTTTTCTAAGTTAGAAAATCAAGTAGTATATGAAATCCCATGCACTGCTTGCCCCACCACATACATCGGACAAACCAACAGATGAATAAGTGCACGCATTGAAGAACACAAGAACTCAGTCAAAAAAGAGGAACCAACTGCTTCCCTGGTCCAACACCTTAAAGCCACAGGACATGAAATTGACTTTAAAAAGACCAGAACTATCGCCAAAACTGAACACTTTAATAACAGAATAATCAGAGAAGCCATCGAGATAGAAAAATGCGCACACAGCATGAATAAATGAGATGATACCTCCTGTCTACCAGCCATTTGGAAACCCGCCTTTATTGACAAATGAGTCTCTAACACAAAGAATGACATCAGACCCACACTCACAAAAACCACACAGGATGTCACCACCACACATCAATGCAAAAAGCAAACCCAAACCCACACCAATGATGAGGAATGACCACAAACCAGAAGTCAGACCACAGCTGCATCATTAGCCACTTTAAACCCCTCCAATCCATACATGAAGCAAACTGACACCTACCATGAAGATGAGGCACGACCACGAACATGAAGCCAAACAACATCTCAAATCCTCCTGCAACTCAGATTACCCTGAGCACAAGAAAGCCCCCACTCAAACAGAACACTCCCCCATCCAATCAGAGCACAGGCAACCCCCCATCCAATCAGAGAACAGCCAAGCCCCTAACTAATCAGAACACACCTCCACCCAATCAGAACACAAGCCAAGCTCCTACCCAATCAGTTCATACTCCCACTGGCAGTTAAAAGAAAGAAATAGCTATGATCACACATGATCACACGAATGGGACTTATATGTATATGTATATGTATATGTATATGTATATGTATATGTATATGTATATGTATATGTATATGTATATGTATATGTATATGTATATGTATATGTATATGTATATGTATATGTATATGTATATATGTATGTATGTATGTATATACACACATACATACATATATATAAATGTATACACACACACACACACACACACACACACACACACACATATATATATATATATATATATATATATATATATATATATATATATATATATATATATATATAGAGAGAGAGAGAGAGAGAGAGAGAGAGAGAGAGAGAGAGAGAGAGAGAGAGAGAGAGAGAGAGAGAGAGAGAGAGAGAGAGAGTGTTTCTTTCATAACAATCTTTTTTTTTTGCTAAAATTATTTGCATGAAGAACATTTATATTAATCATACATCTGAAGCAAATTTGTCTCCCCTTCTCCTGCTGGGCAGTTTCCCCAAAAGTTTTAATATCCAGTAATTGTGAAACTGACTACAGTTTCCCTGCAGAGTGTAAATCTCATCACAAAGGTACACACTGGCAATTATATTGCAGAGGAAATTTCTGGTTGGATTCCTGCTGTAGCCTAGAGAACAATAAGAACAGTGACTAATTCAGTCCTTCATTCATCTTAGATCTATAATGATCTTACCAATGTTCTGTCATTTTAATAACAACTTCGTAAAAAAATATACTTCTGCATGCTAAACTACAATAATATACTTATAAAAAGAGTTTAATATACAATTCCAGTTCCTTTCAAGTGAAATTAAATGTCATATTTCTTTTTCTTAAGGTTGTAGTCATGTGAAATGGAAAAGGGTGTATTATAAGTGACAGCAGGAAAAAGTAAAGAAAAGAAAATCTTTCACTCATTTTCTTAGGATGTATGGTAAGCATCATTCTTGACAAAGCTATATGAAAATAACAACATAATTATATTCATGCTCATCCAGTATTCAGTATTCAGTGAAACCTACAAGCCGGTACTATCATTCTATTTACACTATATAGGTGTGTGTGTGTGTATGTGTGTTTGTGTGTGTGTGTGTGTGTGTTCTATCTATGTTATAAAAAGGTAAAGATTTCTCTGTCCAGTCATACCCAATTTTAGGGCTGAGGGAGCCAGCATTGTCCAATGACATCTTCCGTGGTCATGTGACCAGCATGTCTATATACCAAAGGTGCATGGAGTGCTGTTACCTTCCCACCAAAGTGGAACCTATTTATCTATTTACATTTGCATGCTTTCAAACTGCTAGATGGGCAGGAGATGGGGAAAGGAACTGGAGCTCACCCCATCTCTCTGTCTCTGTCTCTATCTCTGTCTCTGTATCTATCTCCCTCCTTTTTTCCCTGTCAAGTTACTGGAATGGTAAAAGCTACCAACCTAGTCACAGAGTAAAGCAGTTCCACATAGTAAAGGACTTCACTGAGAGATGCCGATCCCTATCTGAGAACAAAGGGAAAACAGAAGTAGCTTTCCCCAAAATATGTATACTTTGGGTTTTTTAATTTTTATAGCCAAGATATAGTGCATAAAAACCTGTCTATATCTGATGAGGAAGTGTATGATAGCCGTGATCCCAATGCCAGGAACAGAATCTAACTAGAGTCATTTCACCATATTGCCATAGTTAGGTGGTAGGCTGATCTGTTGACCAACCTGGGCAAAATCTGTTAAGAAAATAAATTGTTCAGTTTACCATGTATTCCTACATAGCTTTTATAGTTATTAATAACTTATGGACTAAAATGTATATGTACAGTATATATCTGTCTGTCTGTCTGTCTGTCTGTCTGTCTGTCTGTCTGTCTGTCTGTCTGTCTATCTATCTATCTATCTATCTATCTATCTATCTATCTATCTATCTATCTATATCCTATCTCTATAATAATACAATACAATACAATACAGTACAATGCAATATGATACGATACGATATGATACGATACGATACGATACGATACGATACGATACGATACGATACGATACGATACAATACAATACAATATAATATAATATTTTGTTAATAAGACCAGAAAAATCCTTCTTTGTTTGTCTTTTCTGATTCTGACTTGCTAATCACAGCCCACCATCATTCTATTATAAATCTGATTTATGATGCAGTTAAAAGTGCCACACATTAGAAAAAAAAGAAAAAAAACAAAAAAGTGCCACACATTGGCATGATTGCAGTTTATGCATTTGTAAACAAAGAGATTGCTTTTTATTAAATATTTCATTTAGAGATTTCTTTTTTTTAAAAAAAACCCTAATTTTCTTTGCAGCTGCAAGCACAATCCCATATACACTCATTCCTGCTCTAACATACACTTATGGTAGGCATATTTGTTCAAGCAACTGGACTACTAAAATGCAATTCTGAGCACCAAGCTAATGGTGAATAAATTGCAGGGAGTGTTGGAAATACCCTTCCATTCTCTTGAAAAATACCAGCTGTAATTACCATATGTTTCATATAGTTAGGCACAGACTGTGCATTCCTCAATGGTCTTCATGAACACTTCTCTTTAAGAATCATTGGATTGACTTCCTCAGTAGAATTATTCCACCAGCAATATTAAATAGTTAGGCTTCAGCTGCTTTTGCTAATGCATAAAGACAATAAAGTCAACAAGATACAACAGAAAACTTATTAGATTTGGTGGTGAGGGGATCTTTGTTGTTTTTTGGGGATCCTTGTAAACATGACCAAGTAAAAAAATTGTCCTCTTCTTCCCATAGACAACAATTTTTTATATTTTTATTTCCTGCATTTTGGAACAATGTAATTATGAGTACTGCTATTAGACAACTGATGGGAATTTCCTCATTTTCTAAGTTTTAGAAATACTAAGGAATATTCATACTGGAGTGGGATAGTGGCCTAGAGGTGAAGATGCTCGCCTACCACTTGGAAGCTTGAAAGTTTAATCCTGCACAGCAGCAGATGTTTTTCTATCTGGGTACAAAGAGAAAATTTGCTGTGAACTCCCTGTAGGTGTCATGAAGGGTATCCGGCCTGTAAAGACTCAGCTTCATTCAGTCGTCCTGACTCTACCCTGAATAAAGGGATTACAGGGTCATAAAACTAAAAAAAATGAGTATTCATACTGGCTCCTTTCTTCCAGGTAGGTATTAAGTAAAATGGTCTTGTCTTTATTTCAATTTGTCATTTAGCAACTGCAAAATCATTATTCAATCTGAATTTGCAGTCTAAGATTTGAGGGCAACCTGATTTAATCCAAACCAGTGCAGGATTTGAGGTTCAATTTGAAAATTCAGCTACAGGTTTCAAGGATGGTTAAAAAAAAAAATAAAGGATGGAAAATTTGTAATTTTTTGGCCAAATGTCCCTAGGAATCTACTGCAATGAGTTACAGATTGTAGGGTTTAGCAAAGGAAAGCAGAGTGGCCTCCAAATTACCCCACAATAAGCCAAAGTTAATCTTAAAACAAATAAATGTTTGAGCCAATGCAGTCATTTAGTCACTGGCTAGTGATTTAGACCTATCCAAATCACACATACTTTACAAGTAAAGCTTGACACAAGATGCCTATAAGGCTGATCAACCTTCAGCTTCAGATAACTAAGAGCTCTCTGTGTTATCAGGGCTAGCAAACTATAACTATCTATTAGCACAAGAGACAACAGACAAGGCTTGTGGCTGGCTGAATGAAAAAGCTGAGAGAAAAGAATGTGATTGAAGCTGAAATCAATATTAATATAGCCCCTGCAATACTGCTCTGATTGGCACTTTAAAGAAATAATAAAATTCATAATCATGATTATGTCAGAGACATAACTTTATTTACTGGCTCTCCTAGCATTCTCCAGATATGAAAGGTTGAAATATTGTGCATTGTCTGCAACATCTCAGAAACAGAAAAACCACAAAATGTCTGAAACCTGCTGTTCTGAAGCAGATCCCCACTTCCATTTGTGATCACCTTCAGTGGGAGATACAATATGAAGCTTTCTTAGAGGAACCAAGTATTGTATATATACTTAGAACATTTTAAAAAGCAAAAGTAATGTATCACATATATTCATAGGTAAGCCAAGATTATGCACCCTCAAAATTAGGTTTGACTTACATTTGGATAGGCTTATTTGCAAGTATATATGATAATACTTTTTAAAGTACTCATATGTATTTGCAGATAATATACCATGAAAAATGTGACACCCACAAGTAAGCCAATTGTAAAAAATTATCACAGATTCTGTTCTGGGAAGCAACATTTATTGATACAAAATATGAAAATAAATAGGCATATATGCAAATATATATATAGTATATATTTTAATTTTCCTATTGTAACTTTAATTACTTCTTGACTTTAGTTACTTAAAAGTTACTTCAGTAACTTCTAAAAAGACCTTAGATTTAAAATTGAAGTCAAGGGTCTTTTAAAAAAGCTCTTTTGATTTGAATCCTTGGGTAACAAGCCCCAATATTATTTTAAATAATCAAATTAACTATGTTTACAATGCTAAATATGTTTACTTGAAAATAAAACCTATGGAATGCAATCACATTTCATTCTGAGTAGAGATACCTCAATTTCCACTGTGAAACACTGGTACGAAACCTATTCCTTAGCACTTTGTCAATATTTTTTGGTTGCTGAAGACATTCCCTTATAGTTTTGAGTGTCATCTGGCAGAGTATGTGCCTAGTCAATGCAGTTAATGTGGGGAATTGCTTGTTTTTGCACTGAGAATGAAGTCCAGAATTATTGTTAAATCATTATATATAATCCATGTTTTCTAACATCTTTGGGTGAATAGGAAGGAGGCAATTGTCCACATAAGTAGAGCTAACACTGCAGTAAGCTTTTTACCTAAATGGTCACAAAATGGTCTATTACCACATGTAGACTTTAAATGCTTAAATTGTCATCCTGAGGTTTTGCATATTGATTCTTCATTGCTGTTAAATCCTTACTTGCTGTGCAAAAGAAATCACTTGAGCCTCTCAAAATTGTTGTCTTTTGCATTATACCAAGGCGTTTTGAGTCAAGAACTTAATCTACTAACATTTTACTGCTTTTTCATTTGAGAGCTCAAGCTTCTGTAAAACCCTGCTTGAGGGGAGAAAATAATTCCAGTAATGTGTTGCATACAAAGAATAAATAAGGTAAAGGTAAAGTGCCCTTAGAGCCAAATTCTGCTTTTGATAACTTCATGTATTTTTTTTCGCAACAATACAAAAACAGTTTCATTATTTCTTATTCGTCTTCTTTTTATTAAACCAACACAACAAAAACTTTCCACATGCCAGTATTAACTTGTCATTTAGAGTTGATTTCACATCAAGTGCTAACCAGTACTGCCCCATAACCAAGGTATGCAACATAGCCCTGATGGTGCAGTGGTTAGAATGTGGTATTGCAGGCAAACTCTGCCCACGCTCAGGACCAGTTCAAAGTTGACTCAGCTTTCCATCCTTCTGAGATCACTAAAATGAGGATCCAGATTGTTGTGGGCAATATGCAAATAATCTGACATTGTAAACAACCCAGAGACTGCTGTAAAGCACTATAAGTCCAAGTGCTGTTGCTATTAATTCTGAGACCATTTAAAAGTTCAAAGAACACACACAGGCACATTAAAAAAAATAGGATACCCATATGAATATATAAACAGAGTAAAATTGAAAGTTGAAATAAGATGTTTCAATTCAGTCCATGAATCTGTGGCTGATGATGGGCTTGACTCAGGTATATAATTGTTAAAACTGCAGATTTTGTGTGGGCAGGAAAGGTTTCTAAAGTCTGATTAGAGAGGAAGAGAAAGAGAGATTAAAAATTGCCAAAATCATATCAAAATTATTTTAATCAACTGTTGGATTGTTGAGTCTTATCTATTCTAAATCAAATGAATGACATCAGTTCAAAACATAGTATTGTCACAGCCAAGAGGGTCTTGTTTGAATGTAGCATGAGTTTGGTGCATAAATAATCTGTGGAAATATAAAATTTATCACATCCATATTTATCAATGAAACAGACCTTGTATTAGAACAGATAGCAAGACCCTTACCTGGCTTGAGAATTACTCTGATAGTTGCTTCATATAAAACTAAAGGCAATGATTTATTGGAAAAGTTTCACTATAAAACTTTCACAAAACTGGAAACAAAAAAAATGTAGACTTTCTAATAACAATCAACTGAAAAACTGTCAGATTTCATTGTAATGTCAATTTCTTGAAGTAGAAGAGATGTAAAATTAGTAACTTGTTAAAAGGAAATTCTATAAAATGAGTATATTGATAGTGCATTATTATTTTGCAATTTAGAATGTGTGTGTGTGTGTGTGTGTGTGTGTGAGGGGGTTATTAGCAAGTTTTTAATTTATATTTGAACAGATGGAACAATATTACATTGTTACTGTTATTTTTAACTCTAGAAAGCAATAACGCAATCAACTTATCTCACTTTTTCCAAAACTATATTTTATTACTATATTTACTTCACGTTGACCCTGGTTCAGTCTCCACTCAGGTTTAATTTTGAGCAGAGAGACTATGCTGTCTAATTATCCAACTCTTGTCTTTTCTTCAAAGATTAAGATATAAATAAAATTGTCTAAATGAATCAATGAGCTACAGGTCTGTCATTAAAATACAGTTCTAGCTAAAATCTCAAATGACATTTTCATCCATGTTTTTAGGTAGACTAGCTCAAGTCTCAGGACACAAAGAAGACAAACACACAAATGGGTATGTATGTGTAGTACTGTTGGGATGAGTTTTGATGATATTGGTCAGCAGGCTAGGAGCAGCCTTTGCTAGAAACTTTCAAATATTCATACGAACTTTCTGAGAATGTTAGCTTTACCTATTAATATTCCTTGCTTAAAACCTATTATGGGAACAGCTTTTTAATGTAGTAGATTAGATAGCCTTTATTGTCATTTTTTCCTGGCACACATTAAAAATGAAATTTAGTTGCTTCCTCTCAAAGTATACACATACATAACACACATTTAAAACAGAGTGAGGAGTAAAGGAGTGGAGGGAAGTAGGTAGGTTGTAGGAGAGGAGGGTGGAGAGTGAGGGAGGGAGAGAGGGGAGGGGGAGGGGGAGGGAAGTACAAGATAGGGAGGAAGGAAGAGGGGGATGTGGTGGAGGGGGTGCTGCCGAGCAACACCCATAGTTATTTTATTTTACGTAAGTTTTTATAAGAATATATGTTTTGTTTTGTGTGGGAGAAAGTTGAAAAAGATTGTATTAAGTTGAGTTGTATTTAATTTGATTCTTTGTTTATAATTATAAAACTAATAAAATATTTACAAAAAAGCAAACATATTATATACAACATATGTATAGACCTACATCCTTACATATAAGTAACATATAAATATTATTCACTGTCCACCTTGAATACATAATGGAAGGAGGAAGCTTTAGAGTTCACAAGGTTAATAAAGTTAAAAAGAGTTTTAAAGCTTTCATCCTACAAATAATTTCAGATTTCATTCATCTAAAAGGAGGATGAATGGGGTTTTTTTTAGTGAATTTTCTTCAGGGGCATCCTTAGAGACAATTTTCAATGCTTTTCAACTTTCATTTGTTTCCTTGTTTCAAAGACGCCTTGAGATGTTTCAAAATATCATAGCTGTTCATCATTTTGAAAGAAGCAGAATTGGAATGAAGCCATCTGAATGATTCTGGCGCAGTATGTAACACCAGAAACTTGGAAGAAAAAGCTGGAAAAAGTTTGGACAAAAAGCAGAATGCACTTACATTTAGGAGCACTAGAATAATCATTAAGAAATTAAACTTCAGCAACATTTTACTGCCATCACATCTTTTTGTAAGCTTTCTCTTTCCAAGTGTGGTGAAATTGACAGCAAAAGAACTATTGTAAGTCAAAAGAAAAAAAAAAGATTTTAATGTGATTCTCCCCCCCCCTTCAGTTCAGTTGAATCTGATTCTCAGAGATTGTCTGGAAAAGTCCCTGCAGTTTTCTTGGCAAGGTTTTTCAGAACTGGTTTGCCATTGTCTTCTTTCTAGGGTCGAGATAAAGTAACTGGCCAAGGTCACCCAGCTAGCCTTGTGCCTAAGGTGGGACTACATTTGATGATCTCCTGGTTTCTAGCTTAAGGTTTCTAACCTTAAACACTATATCTATTAATTGGCTCTTGTTCCATTATTATTATCATAAATATTATTTGTAAAAAGAACTTGAACTGTTTTGGTTGATAAATAGGGGCAATGATATGCTCTACATCAAAACAATAGGCAACCTGTGTTGGATTCTGTTGTTTAGTTGCCAGAGTCTTCCGTATCACATATATTAAGGGAAGGTGGTAAAGATAGTGATGACAATGTGAAGAACACTTCTATGCTCCTAGGATTAATCTTTAAATTGTTTATTTGTTTTACTTATTTTAGTCTTCTTTTTCACCTCTGAATGTAACTGTACTATATCAGTTTTTTAATCTTTCTGGGTATTTATAAGAACAATTTATAAGAACAATGAAAAAAGAAACAGGATAGAAGGTGAACTCTGGGGTACAATTGCTAAACAAACTATCCAACCAGCAAAAATGATAAATTTCTGGGAATAGTGACGATGAAAGATGTAACTCTAATAACAGAACATGCACAGTGCACTTGTCAAATTGATATGATACACTAGGGTTGGACTAGCAAACATGAACTGAAAATCAACAACTATTAGACGTCTCTCTTCAACACCGGAGGTCTTTAAGAAGAGATTGGACAAAAATTGTTTTAAATGGTATAGGGTTTCCTGCTTGAGCAGGGGGTTGGACTAGAAGACCTTCAAGGACCCCTCCAACTCTGCTAGTCTTTTATTCTTCACCCTTAGGCATAAGTCTTATTATCAAACTCTCCTTTCTTATTAGCCTCTTTTTCTGAGTCCGCAGCCATTCATTCAGCAAACGTGTAGATTATAGAAATTGTAAGAAGGGAACCCTAAAACTGTAAATAATATTGACTTCATTTTGAGAAAAGAACTGTTATAACAAATTTTGGACACCTAACAGCAATAACAAAAAAATGGATTCTTTCTATAAGAAAGACAAAATGAGAAAAGTTGTGGCATTACAAAATTCTGGAATTAGGAGTGAGCTATCTTTTATGAATTGAGAGAAAGGCTTTGATACATCAATATCAATGAAAAGGATAAGCAGACTCGATGTTTTGTTTTTGTTTTTCGTAGGAGAAAGGGAAGTAGGGAAATTGAAATGAAAAACAATTGCCCATTTAAAATAATCTTATTGACTTTTAAGTTATCTAAAATAGATTTTAATAAGGGTCCTGGGAATCAAGAAAATCTGCTTTTGTTTATTTGAGTCAACCCCTATGCTATCAATATCATCTGAGTGATAAATATTTTGTCTCTTCCTATGAATTTGACTGTGAGTTTGATTGATGTTAAAATATCCCACAGTTCTATTATAGTCTTTTAAATGAAACTATTTGGGGAGAGGTATTCATCTTTTTTTTCAAATATTTCATTGTAGAATCACTCCCATTGTGGAAGGAATGTCTGCTGTTGTATATCATTGCAAATATGCACATAAACTATATATTCTATATCATTCATCCCTTAATACTTTTCTCTTTGGATGCTTAATATACAAGATAATAAACATGATTGCTAACTATCTTATTTGTATATAAACTCTGCATACAGGCCTTATGAACCAACCTTACAGAGCCATAATCTTTGTTATATTAATAAGTGAACTTTGATTATTGAACACTCAATCAGTTTATTACAGTCCTATGGACAGAGATAGTAAAATATCTGATACTACAACTGTTACATCATGCATATACATATGCACATGCATATGCATACACACACACACACGTATATATGATGTAAAAAAATTAAGAACACATATGATCAAGTAAACCAGAATAAAAATAGTATAATAAGACATTCCAAATTTAATTAATTGTGTATTGTTCGGATAGTAGCACATACCTGGAGCATTGGAAAAATATTTTTGAGTCTTCTGTCTATTAGAAATAACATTAATAGAAAACACATTCCCTACCAGAAATTTCTTCATGATTGGATAAATGAAGATCTGTCTGGAGTCCTTATATAGGGAGCAGCATAGTAGTACAGTAGGTGACTTAGAGTTTCTATTCAGCCATCACCACAGGGACAGAACTGATTATATGTTCCAATATATGAGGACTGCCACAGAGATGAGGAGGTAAACTTATTTTCCAGACATCAGGAGGCAAAACAAGAAGCAATGGATGGAAACCTATCAAGGATAGAAGCAACGTAGAACTCAGGAGAAATTTCTTAACAGTGGGAAAGTTAACCAGTGGAACGGGTTGCCTTCAGAAGTTGTGGATGCTCTATCACTGGAGGTTTTTAAGAAGAGACTGGACAGCCACTTGTCTGCAATGGTAAATAGGGTCTCCCACACAAGCAGGGAGTTGTTCTAGAAGACCTCCAAGGTCCCATCCAACTATGTTATTCTATGTTCTGCGGGCTAGTAATACCCTTCTAGCAGGACTATCTATGCCATCCATCTGGTAAACTTGCAAGATTCATTTTTCTCGCAATGAACATGTATACATAACCTAAATTAGACTGTTGTTTCTTGGTGTCATATAATATATGTGGGTATATGCATAATTCTGTATTTATTTATTTATCTTTGTCATATTTATGTAGTGTATATCGGAGGTGGTGACCCTTTAAGAGCTGAATGCAATGAAATTTCATTTTAACGTATGCCAGTTAGTGTATATTCAAAGTGACAACAAAGTTATTATTCTGTTCTGTTGTGTTTTCTTCTGTTCTGTTCTACCCTTAAAGCATTCAAAAAGGACTGCTGGCAATGCATCCAATTTGATTAATGTGAAGGTTTTATGAAATTTCAGAAATGTAATTGGAGTTTGGAGTGAACACTTTTGGAAGAATATGAAAAAATATTGGGGGAGAAGAGATCTATACCCCAAATGAATTGTTTGATGGCAATTCTTCAAAACCTAATAACCACCAACTTCCCATAGAGAAACCTAATAAATTAATCTTACCTATGCTTTTTAAGGTCATGATGATTTAAAATGATCTCTAATTACCAATGGGACCATACTCTACTTTCTCTTTGGATTGTGTAAATCTCTTGTCTTTTGATTCTTGAACTCCACCTGCCACATTCTCAAGAAAGCTGCTAATGAGTGTGTTTACTATTCTCTCCATTCAAACTGGATTGCAAACTCACACTGTTAGAATAACAATTAGTACACACACATTCACACTTCTTAAAGGCTAAAGAACCTGCATTACAAATTCTTCTCTACTTTTTCAGAATATAGAAGAGACCAGATACACTCTGTTAAACAATCAAGATAATTTTATTTCTCTAAAAGTAACATTTTGCAACGTTATGTGTAACCTTCACCCACAAATGGTTGCTAACAGTTCTTGTTGTTACACAATACAGAATAATAGCATTGGAAGGGACCTTGGAGATCTTCTAATCCAGCGGTTCTCAACCTTTTCCGGGGCTCGACCCCGGCCCACGCCGCACATGCGCGGCGCGACGGGTGCATCGCGCATGTGCGGCACGATGGGCGCATCGCGCATGTGCGGCGTGACAGGCGCATCGTGCATGCGCGGTGCGACGGCCCGCATCGCAAAGGGAAAAAAATGGTGGACCAAAAAAATAAAAAAATGGCCGACCCCCCAAAAAAATGGCCGACCAAAAAAAAAAAGGCCGACCAAAAAAAAATGGCGAGCCCACATCGCGCATGCACAGCGCGACGGCCCACATCGCAAAGGGGAAAAAAATGGCAGACCAAAAAAAATGGCAGACTGCGGTGTTTGGCGACCCCCGTGAAATGGTCGTTTGACCCCAAATGGGGTCACGACCCACAGGTTGAGAACCTCTGTTCTAATCCAACCCAAGCTTCTTCTAATCTCTTCCTCAAGCAGGAGATCCTATACCATTTCAGACAAGTGGCTGTCCAAACTCTTCTTTAAAGCCTCCAGTGATGAAGCATCCACACCTTCTGGTTAATTGTTCTGTTAGGAAATTTCTCCATAGTTCCAAGTTGCTTCTCTCCTTGACTGGTTTCTATCCATTGTTTCTTGCCTTGCTTTCTGGTGCTTTGGAAAATAGGTTGACCCCCTCTTCTTTGTGACAGCCCCTAAAATTATTTGTGGTAGCCCCTCAAATAGTTTTATATTGTTCATTTTATTGATTATACTTTTAATGGACAATTACCTAAATAAAATTCTATCTGTCTGAAGAGTCCAGATACCTATGTACTTCTATTTGTACCTGTAGAAGACAACCAGGCTGAGCTTGAGGGAGGTGGTCAAAAACATCATTAGTCTAGAGTCCCTTTGCACTCACAAGAGATCTATGTCCAACCCAACTTGAATTCTGTTGACTTTTATCTACCACCAATTTGTTTTTGATCATTAGTAATTCAGATTCTTGTAGAGAAAGCTAGAATGCCTAAAGCTGTATTCATTTGAATGACCTTAATTCCTTGTTTCCTGTGCTTCACAGTATCCTTTATCAGTTATAAAACAAATATTTCCCAATGATGAAAGGTATCTGTAGGCTCATATTTGATCCCTATAACTCCATATATGAACTATGTTGTTAAATCCCTGATATTCTTTATGATAGCAAAGATATCACTGACCTGTTGCAACCTGCCAGCTTTAATAAAAATGGTCATTGGACCCTCTCCAGCTGTTGGTATGTTCTTAGGTGAGCTTTTCAACCACACCACCTGAACATATTTTATTTAATTAAAAAATAAAAATGAAAAAGAGAGAAAAAAATAAAGAAAAAAGAAAAAATGCCAAGGAAAAAGGGAAAGGGGGAAGGTAATTTCTTCAGTACAGATGCAAATATATAATAAAATAATTTCTAACTCTAAACTTAAACAAAAACAATATAACATTGTACAATATACATAATCCAAAACAAATTATATTAAAATAACTACTTACTCTAAATTTAAACACAACTCTTAAAAATACCTAATAATAATAAAAAGACCCTTTTATATAGTCATAATAGATCTAACCACCAAATCCTAAAACTAAAATTTTAATTTTTTTGACCAAGAAGTCCAAAAGTGGTTTCCAAGTAAAAACAAACTTAACTTTTACCTTTTATCAAAAAGTCAAAATAGTCATTTTTGCCATCTCTGTCAGTTCCATTAGTTTCATGAGTCACTCTTCAGTTGTGGGAATTCCTGTATCTTTCCCATCCGACAGCTCAAGCAGGGGGTTGGACTAGAATACATCCATGGTTCCTTCCAACTTTTTTTATTCTGTATTGTGCATATAAAATCTCACCACCATTGTCATATATGAAAACAAAATCCCATGCTTTCTTTCAATCTGCTTACTTGTGATGCCTAGAAAAAAAGTGTCTGGTTTCAATTCTACATCTATTTTTAACATTTTCTGAACCAAGCCACATTGCACCAGTTGCACCCTTATTTGGATCGGGAGTCTCTCCTCACAGTCACACATGCCCTTGTCACCTCGAGGATCGACTACTGC
This sequence comes from Bothrops alternatus, assembly GCA_034064705.1. Taxonomy (NCBI): domain Eukaryota; kingdom Metazoa; phylum Chordata; class Lepidosauria; order Squamata; family Viperidae; genus Bothrops; species Bothrops alternatus. Next base: position 1,618,892 of record JARGCV010000112.1, on the reverse strand, counting down.
AATGCTCTCTACATGGGGCTACCCTTGAAGAGTGTTCGGAGACTACAATTTGTGCAAAATGCAGCTGCACGAGCAATTGTGGGCCTTCCACGTCGTGCCCACATTTCGCCAACTCTCCGCATGCTGCATTGGTTGCCTATCGGTCTCCGAGCACAATTCAAAGTGTTGGTCATTACCTATAAAGCCCTTTATGGCATTGGACCTGGATACCTACGGGACCGTCTTCTGCCACATACTTCTCTACGACCGGTGAGAGCGCACAGGGTCGGCCTCCTCCGGGTCCCGTCAGCCAAACAATGTCGTCTGGTGGGCCCTAGGTGGAGGGCTTTCTCTGTTGTGGCGCCCGCCCTCTGGAACCAACTGCCTCCTGAAGTCCGCATTTCTCCCACTCTCCTGGCCTTCCAAAAGAATCTTAAAACCTACCTCTGCCGGCAGGCCTGGGGATGATTGTTGATTGTGGTGTGACTGATGAATATGTGTGGGGTTTTATTTTTAATGTTTTCGCTTGGACTTACATTGAAATTGTTGTTTTATATATATGTTGTGAGCCGCTCCGAGTCTTCAGAGAGGAGCGGCATATAAGTCCGAACAAAATAAATAAATAAATAAATTTGATCTCCATAAACCTAAAATAAATGCCATAGCAGTAAAAAAAAAATAATCCTGAAATTGTTGTTTTGCTAATATCTTGAGAATGAGGTCCTTGGATAAATAAGAATAAACAGATAATGACTGGTAAAAAGATTACTTAAGAGCCTTTGGAAGCAGATTTAATTGACTACTTTGGAATTTTGCCAGGGTGGAAACAGGAGGATATATTGAAATGATCACATAAATTCAAAACCCTCTTAGCAATATGTGCAACAGCTGCAAGAACAATTGATATAGTTCCTCCCACACATCTCCTGTAGGCAATAATCATAATATATTAAACCTCTTCTTTAATACATTTTGATTCACCAGAAAATATAAAGCAGAATGAGAAACAAGGAGGCTCTCTTCCATTAGATCCAGAACTCAGAGAGGGATAATCCACAGGTAATCGACTCATCGTATTGTATAAATTTTTAAGAACTGCATAAAAAGTTGAAAGTCAGGTTATGAATTATATGTGTTTTAGCAGATTTGCCCTCACTATTAATTCAGCCATTGTTTAATAATAAGTTTGTTTTATCTCAGTAGCCTAATTATCAAAAGAAAGACTAGTATTTACCTATAAAAAGAAAAAAAGTATGTTTTAATTGATACAGTTTATCAAGTTGCATTTAGAGAAATCCTAACTTGAGAGAAGTTGAATGATCTCAGGAAGTGTCTCAAGAATAAAAGCCTTCTTTTATAACCTGATTAACTTATGAATACCATACAGATGCTTTCAGTTATAGAAAATTATGGAAAATAACTGGATAGATCTCTAATTTGGATGATAGTGAAATTATGCATCTCAACAGGTGTGATAGATTGCAGAAGCCCATTCCCCAGAAAGATACATGCAGACTTACATAGGAAATATTACAAAACTCAACAATTCTGGAAGATGATGTATTAAGGAAGGATTCAAATTTGAAAGGCTGAATTCTCTTTCCTGCCAGCTGTTTTTTTGTTTTTTGTTTTTTTTTTGCTAAACATCAGCAAACCTTATATTCCTACAAGGTATATGGACTTTGCTTTTCATGTGATAAAAGATGGCAGGTTGTTTTATGATTCTTACTGGATATCCTCCATTTTGTTTTTTATGATATTGGTAGACTGAGATGAGGAATGATGTAACAATGTTGAAAATTAGATCTTTTGAGGGGAAGGGAGGTGGAGGGAAGGGAACAATGTAAGTATTGCAATAGAAACAGAGTTGCCTGGCAATAGTTTCATAGCAATATCTTTCTCTAATAAACTGACTCTATTCTGGAGAATTATAATTTCCATTTCAAGTAAATCTTCTTGGATAACTACCATAATTTAGCAGTGGAATGGATCCAGCATTTTGTGCACTATATACTCAAAATGTACTCAAACCTAACTGTAGTAGGAATTAATGCAACAGATTTTCCCAATTGTGTTCCAGTACCTCAAACACTAAAATGGAAAATGAATGAGATAATGTAATTATTGATCTATTATATTATTTAGCATTAATAGCAATCTATTCAATTGATGAATAAGATCCTAGATTTGGTTGTGGCAAAAAAACATATTGGTTCATGAGCAGGCTGATTTCAGAGAAGGTCACTTCTATGCCAACCAAACCCTACTACTAGAATATTGGGTTGAAAAATATACAGCTAATCCCAATCAGTCTTTATTTAATGTAAGACAGTACAATAATATCAGTCTGGGATTTGTCTGGTGTTCGTGATTTGGTTATTTTGAGCAACATGATTGTACCTTAAAAAGTAAGTGAATAGACTATGGGGTAAAATGGGACATGGATTCCTCACCATTAGCCTTTCTGTGCTCCATGCACATCTTCTGAAATAGGGTAACACTGCAGGAGTGCAAGCAAGTTGAAGGCTGGGTGTAAATAATACAAATAAAATTTGTGATCACTGATCTAAGGAAAATGTTATCATCCAACTTTGGATCTTAACTACAATAATGCAATCACTCTCTTAAGATAATGATTCTTAAAAAATTGATCATTAGCTAGCTTTTCAGGGATAGTAGGTAGTTTTGAAAATTCAGGTCATCATTTTAGCAGATAGAAAGTATTGGTTCCAAAGACATTCCATGAAATATACTTCAATGGAATAATTTCTTGGCTATTGCCTCAGGAATTGGTGAGTTTGCTTTCTGCTACACCTCCATTAGTGACAGCTCATTCCCCAATGAGAAATGAGGGGGAGAAATATCCTCAAGTCCAAATTTCTCAGACTGTCCTAATAACTCATATATATTACTTTAGGGGGAATGAATCATCAACTCTTTCAGGAATCATCATTTTAGCTTATATAAATGCCTTAATCATTTACTGCTTTAAAACTTTCTAAAGGCATTGCTGTCAAAAACTGGATTGCAGCCTTTTCTTCTACTATTTCTTCTCAGTTATCAGTTATCCCAAATATCATTGCCTTGTGCAATGTAATAAAAACTCTGGTATATAAGCATAAAGTTTAATGTTCATATTTAGCAAAGTTGAAGAACCTGTAGTAGACTGGCTTTCGATAAACTAGATAAAGTAATAATAATTCTTTAACTTTCCCTTTAAAAATACAGAGTGAGTTCTTAAAACTTTCAGGACAAGCCTTTACCATATGTAAAGAAAGTGATCAATAAGTATTTGTTTTCTACTTTTTCCTGAAGGAAGTTAAAATAATGAAGAATTCCTCCCTTGGTCAAGGAAGACTGTACACTACTAGACTAGTCTCAAATATTCCAGAATTCCAGAATCTGATAGCTACAACAGATACATAAATGATATTGATTCTATCTGTCTGTCTGTCTGTCTGTCTGTCTGTCTGTCTGTCTGTCTGTCTGTCTCTCTCTCTCTCTCTCTCTCTCTCTCTCTCTCTCTATCTATCTATCTATCTATCTATCTATCTATCTATCTATCTACCTACTAATAGTAAGATAGAGAGAGACAGAGATATAGAGATTCAGACAAACAGACAGAATACTGATAGTATAGTATTCCACTATCAACTGATACTATCTAGCATCTACCTACTTAACACACATCTCTCTCTCTTTCTCATCTACCCATCTACCAACCTAAAATATCTATCTATCTGTCTGTCTATCTATCATCCGCCTACTTAACATATGTATCATCTATGTATATATCAACTATCAAGAAATTTGTAAGAGAACACCTGTCTGATAAATATAAATTACTGGGACCTGACAGATTACATCCCAGAGATCTAGAGTTCTGAAAGAGATAGCATCTCAGAACCATTGCACCATATATTTCAAAAATCACGGAGCACCGGGGAATTACCTGAGGACTGGAAAATAACTGATGTAGTTCCCATCTTCAAAAAAGGAGAGAGAGAAAAAAACAGACCCAGGAAACTACAGGCCAATCAGTCTAACATTAATACCTGGGAAGATACTGGAAAATATAATCAAAAAACAGATCTGCAAGCATCTAGAAACAATTACAATTATAACTAAATTCCAGCATGGGTTTGTTAGGACAGATCATTTTGTTCCTTCGGGGTAACTTGGGTTTTGTAGTCTGGTCCGCCTATTAAGTGGTCAAGTGTCAAAAAATGACAATCACATAGGTGTCTGAAAAAAAATGATGGCTAAGGAACTCAGGATTTCTCATTGTCTCCATTTTTTTTAATCAGGTGCAGGAAATATGATAAGAAATGTGTATTATTTTTTCTAGATTTCTTTGTTTCCATTCTATCTTTAGGATGGAGACATTGACATCATTGTTAGATTTAAACATTTATCTTCTCTTGACAGCTATGAATTTCATTTTTCTTTGTCAAAGAGTATTTCCAGAGAGAAGTAAAACCATCAAATAATGGGAATGTGACTTTGCACTTTTAATGTTATGACTGACTGTTTTGAGATTAGATACATCATAAATGTAAGGTCAAGGATTCAAAGAATATGCTACTTTATAAATAGTTCCTGGAGAATTCTACTGAGATATGCTACCCAGTAAAATGTTAGAAATACCTTCTTGTCACAGTGAGTGAAATAAAAACACTGAAATAAAACCTTGGATATAATATTCAAATACTTTTGATTGCAGTTCATGTAATTGTGTTTTATCATATATTTTAAACATGTTTTACATGGTCGTTTTCATGTTTATATTCTACCAGTCTATCAGTGATAGGTAGGATGGTTGGAGATCAAGATAACTAGAATCCATAGATCCTTTCAAAATATCAAAAGGGAAAATTATTAAATAGATAATTAGGGGATAAGGAATGAGCATATTAATTATTTTGTATTTATTGCATTCACATTAAAAGTAAAATTAAATCAAATTGTTCTATTCTTATTAACTATTTGGTTCTGACCTATCATTTTATGAAGTTTGCTCCAATGCGCTCCTCAATGTTTGCTTAAATGTTTGTGACAAACAAACAAAGAAACAGGTTAGGTTTTCCTTCATTACAACAATAAAAACAAGTCTGGTGAACATAGTTTTTTGTTTATAAGTTGTCAAATTAAGAAGAATTATCAGTTATCAAATTCCTCCAGAAACTCAAGTGAAAAGATGAGACAATCATAGTCTAAACATGTAGGATAAATTTATTTTTTCAGAAATGTGGTGTTTCATTAAATCAATAATCACATGTGGAATGAAATGCTAAGGAAAATAAACCTACTATGAGGTTTTCTAGTTGCTGCTACTATAAAGCTATCTAAGCCTTGTGCACATTGCTCAATTCACCCTCTTTTTTGGGGGAATGTGACGTTTAGTGGCCCTGGTCACTTTATAGTATTGGCTCCCATTTTTTCTCCAGTTGCTGAAGACTCCAGTGGTGCTGTGTCATTCATTTTAAGAGCTTCATTTCATTGTACAATAAATAATGTCTCCATTCTTGTTCAATACCATGCATTGTACATATATTCTACCTTTCCTTTCCAGTCTGTGATAGCTATTTTAAACAGCCATTTCATCATGAGCTATTTCTTGCCCACCCAAATTTCAATTTAAGGCTTGACTGTGTTTTGATTTGGGAGGCACATCTCAAGCTTCATGTGAGTTCCTTATAAACCTGAAAATGCAGTGGTGTCTTTGTTCTAGTACTGGAAAGATATAGCTTCACCACTGAATTATTCATCAATTTCAGCTGGTACAGTGGATGCTTTCACCCCTTGCCTCTACCTCTTATGTTACAGAATAACACCAAGAAAATTAATTAAGGTAATGTCATTTTGCATACTTAATGGGATATTTCCAAGTTCTATAGTGATTTGCTGCCAGCATTCCCTGGCAACTCTTATAAATTTGGTTTATTTTGGAATTAACAAGAGTTTTGCTAGTATTTTTTTTTAACCAAACTGATAGGCAACAATGGTAGAAACTACTAATCTAAATCTCTGTCTCTGCTGAAGGAGAGTCATCCCCACACATTTCCAGCCCACCAACCTGACAGCTGGAACATTTTTGGCAGGAATGTAGCAGATTTACCAAAACTGGTAGACATGATTACTATTATTTCTGTCACTTGGGCTTTCAGAATACAGCTTAAGCTGTGATCAGAAATAACCCGAGGAACAGGTGACTAGAATGGAGCATCTGGGACAAGGGAATTGGAATTAAAATCTCTGTTTTAGACACCCATCCCCAAATCCTCATCAAATCCCAGCTCAACAAGCATGTATTCCATTGTAACATGTGTCAAAGGAGCTATTCTCTGCTTCTACATCCCCAACACATATCAAATCTTGTGCAGACAAAACTTCTATTCTGCCCCGTTGGAAATACAGAGAGCACTTGATAATTCAAACTGTCATACTTTAAGCCAGCTCCTGCACTAGATAAAAAGACTTTAAGACCCAAATCCTTTTTTTGTAGCATAACCCTCACTCTTGCATTCAATCGATGTATCTCCAGCATGTGTTCATTGCTGATCGTCTCTTCTGGTTGATCACAAATATCCCTTCAGTGAATACAGTTATACAAGTAAAGAAGAAGGATGTGTGGGAAGTAGAAAAAAAATAGTGAATATACAAACACTTGTAACAAGAAGAAAAAAGAAAGAAAGAAAGAAAGAAAGAAAGAAAGAAAGAAAGAAAGAAAGAAAGAAAGAAAGAAAGAAAGAAAGAAAGAAAGAAAGAAAACAAATATTGCATTATTCACTGTAACAGGCATACATGGACATAGAATTTTTTTGTTTGTAAACCTTCTGTTATACACCAATACTTTATAAAATGTGCTGACCTTGGTATATTTTTTTTTCTGGGATGCTGATAGAATAACTTTATACCTTGTTTTCTATTCCTAAAGCATGAACTAATCTAGACCTGAGGGCTGTATCCAATCATCAACAATTTGTAGGTCTCTAGCAGAATGCAAGAAAATGCCGAAATGAACAGAATTCAGGCATTCTGTTAATGTTCTTTATGAATAGCAAAGTTCTCTGCTCAAAACAAACCCCATGTTTTGCAGATAGGTTGCTTTCTTATGCACAGAATAAAATATATTGTATCACACATTAAAAAGAATAAAAAATGGGAATGTAGGAAGATATGGATGTAACATATGGAAGAAAAGAATAACATTTCCTTCCATCACCTGTTTCTTTCCATAATACTAAAATAAGCAGGCAGCAGTGCAATAATAGTCCTTTATTTTCATAATGGCTATTTTGTTAGTCCATATTTTGTGGCACCCAAGGAGAAAAATGCACACCTTCATGCAGTGAAGTTAAAAAACTAATGATGTTGCTTTTCCAGTTTACCCTGGTTTCTACAGAACCTTCAACTCTCTTTTGTTGATTCAAAATTACATTCCTTATTAAAAAGGCTGCATTTTTTTATTTTTATCTGGAGTAAGAAAAGGCTTAGGAATTTTGTCTATATATATACAATTCAGACAGACAAAGTAAAAATTGTTGCAGTCTTTAACAAATAGCAGATTGTAGCATCTATCTAAAAAGTTTTGCTTACCTCTATGGGCAAAATACATCTCCCCAATCATTATTTCTGAATTTTCTTGTCAGATGTTTCTTTTTCCCCCACTGGAGAAAATGTTTATTGAAATTTTTAAAAGAAAAAAAGATCCAAACAAGAAAAGCTAATAAAGCTTGCAACAAGTTTTCTTCTATAAAATAAAATAATAAAGTATTCAGTTCCATGTTGCCAGAAGCTTAATTCACTCTTTCATTCAAGTATCTTACACAATGTGGTCCTCTCCAGAATACTGGATTTCAACTCTTAGAATTCTCCAAATACCACAGAGAGGAAAGGATTATTCCCACACAACTTGAAGATAAGTTCTGGTTGAAGTAACATCAGTTACCTCACTCAAAAAATAGGCGAGATGCAGAAAAAGGTGACAGTTCTTTAATGTTTTCCTATGCAATCTTTGCTTATTATTATTATTTTTTGCTTCTATTTATGAGACGAATATGGAATACTACTTTTAGTAAACTTTTCTGTTGAGCATGTGTGTATGTCTCTGTGGGAGAGAAAAAAGAGGGAGGGAGACAGAGAAGGACAGGGAGAGGGAGAAGATAGAGGGAGGGAGAGGGAGGGAGGGAGAGGGACAGGGCAGAGGGAGGAAGATAGGGAGAGGGAGAACTGTTACAACCTACAATTGTTGAAAACAATTTTGTTTTAAGTATAAAGAGACTTAGGCTTACAATTCAATAATGAATATTAAAAATAGAGAGAGAAGCGGTTTGTGGTAAGGGTTAAAGCATCAGACCAGAAACTGAGAACCTGTGGATTCTAGTCCAGCTTTGGCCATGAAGACCAGCCATTTTCTCTCAGACCTGCAAAGAAAATGACAATGGCAAATTACTTCTGGAAAAACCTTGCCAAACTGTAGGGCCATAATTGAACAGAAGGAAAATATATATTCTTTTTCACGTTATAGTTCTTCATCACCTATCAGCTTACTAAAATTATTGATGAGAGATACAACTTTAGAAATAACATTTGTAGATACCTCTACCATCTAAGCTTTCTTAAGGAATCATTTAGATTTTGGAACAATGTGATGCACTGGAGGAAGAGGAGGAGGAGGAGGTTGATTTTTTCATAATGGAAAAAAGTATGTCCTGTTCTCACAAACTGTCTTTCTAAGACGGAAAGAAATCAATAGAAAATCTATTACCATATTTATCTTCAGAAGAATGATACCCCAATGGAAGCATTCCAAACTAAAAAAGTAAGCATTTTTTTAAAATGTAAAATGTAATGAAGTATGAATATAATAAAATATGTATCACCAAATCCATAACAGGCAAATTCATTGCAAAACCTATTCTAGCCCCAGAATATTTTTGTAAGCTATTTTTTATAAATAATAGTAGTAATATTATAACTGACAAACAGTGGCAGAAAAAAGAGGAAGGAAGCCTCCTGTTAATTGGCTTGTTGGAATATAAAATACCTTAAAAAAATCTAGATAGAAAAATGGAAAATAGTGAGAATGGTAAAAAAGAAACCAAAAAAATAATAATCAGAATTGTAACAATAACTGCAGTTTTTCTTCTTTTCTTTCTAGTTAAGGTTAACCACATAAAAAATACCTTATTGATTTATTGTGTAGGCAAATAATTTGCAGTGAAAAGTAAGTAAAATAGCAAAACCTCAAAAGGAATTTAAGTTAGTAAAACGTTTTTCAGCTTTTTGGGGGCTTTGAAAAGATGTCTTGATTTCATCCAAAGACTTGAGAACATAAATAACCACACAATTGTTCTTTTGCTAAACCATTTTTAAAATATACATTTAAACTTATTGCTGAATCTCCTTAGTATAGTACTATATGAGAATAACAAAAATAATAATGTTTATTATTTTCCCCAAACACGAGCATTAGATTTGCTTTAAAATTTCATCTCTCATGGCAAATCTGAAATAAATACATAAATCACCTACATTGGTTGAAATTTATCAGTTGCACGAAGAGAAGTTGGAATATATCTAAATGATAATCTGGGACAACTAAAACCTCACATTGTTTTACACAAAGAGACCAAGATGATCCTGTTCCACAACTTCTGGAATTCCAACCATGAATAAATTGACCAAGAAGGATGAAAATCTAGATGCAAAACAGTCCAGAAATAGTATATTTTTTGTTTAAGCAGATTTTATTAACTCTTTTAATAAACTCTTTATAATCTTCCAACTGATATATTTCATGTTCAGCCATACTCAATTTGGTACTTAGAGATTAACCACAGAGGTATTTTATATCTTCTCTCATCTCCTAAAAAATCAGATATATTTCTGTGTATTTATCACCTTGAGGATGGAAAGAAATGGTGCCATAACTTTCCTGGGAGTCATTTAAGCCATAACTAAATCAACCGTCTCTGTGGACAATGGCAGCAATTAAGCCAACTATCAAAATAATAATAAAGCTTCAGGGAGTAATAGAATATATTGATGCTCGTGTAAGTAAAATATCATCTTGAGCAGAAATGAAGTAGTTGAACATATGGAGAAAATATTGTCTCTTCAATCCCTTCCAGAGCTGTTACACTATTCAGCAAGATCAACTAGCCAAGACTGTACAACATGACAGAATTTGTTTAATCAATCATACAACCTAACTGGTCATATAGGCACAAAAGAATATAAATTAACCAGATATCAATTTTAAAAATATTGACATGTTTTGAAGTCTGAATCCATATACAGTCCATACTACTGCATTTAACTTAAGACTAAAATTGAACATTGTAACATTAGTTTAGGCAAGCAGCATTTACAGTGTTGAAAATTAGTTCAGTCACATAGCTAAGTGAAATGATACAATCTAGGTAGTCTTTGATTTATGAGCAAAATTAGGAACTTTTTTCCTTTGCTAAGCAAGGGAATCATTAAGTGAATCCTACCCAATTTTACAACCTATTTTGTCATGCACGTTAAGTGAACCAAATGGTCATTAGATGAATCTGGCTTCCCCTAGACCCATGGTGGCGAGCCTATGGCATGTGTGCCACAGGTGGCACGCAGAGCCCTCTTTGTGGGCACCTACACCATGGCTCCACTCCTAGGCCTTTAGCTGGGTTTTATAAAACCTTTTCACTTTAGGCCTCTGCCTCCATGTGCAAAAAAAATGGTTCAATCAATTTCAACTTCTCACGGGAAAAAAAAGATCTCGCAAAGTTGGAATTGATTGATTGAACTTTTTAGTCCCATCTAGTCTGCCATTACCACTGCAGCCACGCCCACCCAATTGGCCATGCCCACCCAATTGGTCACACCCATCCAATGAGCCATGCCCATCCGGCACCCAATAATACAAAAGTGGGTTTTGGGTTGCAGTTTGGGCACTCGATCTCTTAAAGGTTCACCATCACTGCCCTAGACTTTGCTTGTCAGAAACCAGCTAGGAAAGTCACAAATAGTGATCACATGATCCTGGAACATTTACCAACATAAATACATAAAAACGCCCACATTTTGATCCTAGCACTGCAGGGATGTAGGTACATTCCAGTGGTTATAAGATGAAGGACTTGTCGTAAACCCAGTTTTTCAGTATTGTTGTAACTTTGAATGGTTGCTAAACAAATGGTTGTAAGTCAAGGACTTATATAATACTTACTTACTTATATAATAGCATAGTTGAGAATGGAATCTGGAGTAGTGGGAAGAAGATAGCAGGAAAGGGTGATTTTTAAATTTAGAAATTGGGGAAGAAGAAACGTAAATGTTAAGCAACAAGTTTTTGTCCTTGTGCACTGCCTATTTTACTTACTACCACTGTATGGTGCTTTTTTGATTCATTAAACATGTTCTTTTCAGGTAAGAATGAAGGTAAAGAAGAGCTAATCTAAGAATCAGAGCCAGCCAGCCTTTAGTAGTAGTTTCTTTTCTGTCTTGGACTCAGAAGCACCTGCTCTGGGACCAGGACCACGTTCCATCCAGCACTCAAATATATTGGGGGAAAATCAGCAGAAGACAGAGAGGGATAGGCACAATCAGCCATGCCAAGAGGCAATGTGATCTAGCAGATTACTCATGAGTCAGTGGCTGAAAGAAGTGAGTCTTGAACAAGGCCAGCTATGCTCAAACATGAACAAAGGCTGCTGGAATTTAGTAGATTCTAGTAGCTCATGAAACTTGCCAGAAGAATGGTGATTGGTGACGGTTCCATAGAGTATTAAACTAAAACTTAAAGCCAAGAAGCACTTTCTTTTCAATCTTCATTCAGTTTGTCACTAGAGTCTTTTCTTTTCTTTCTGTGATTGTTTTTTGAGGCAAAATGTTTGCTAGGTTTACTTATAGTATTTGAAACTTGGGCTAAATGTGCAGCTTTGAAATTAGCCTTGTAAAGTTTTTGAGATCTTCAAGTCAGTTCATCATGGCCATTTGTGAGAACAGGACATTTTTCCATTATGAAAAATTCAACTTTTTTCCTCCTCCTCCTCCTCCTCCTCCTCCTCCATTAAATTTATGTCCTGTTCCTACCACCACCTGTCCAAGAGTTTAGGACTGCCTATATAAAATTCTTCATTCTTAACTTCCACAACAAGGCTGAAAGAAAAATTGATTGGTTCAAAGTCACTTAGTGATTTTCCATAACTGCAAGTGAACTTGAACCGCTACAGTACACAGTCCTGAATCTCATTATCTTTCCAATTTGCTGTTTGTCAGTATCATTTAATTAAAGTTTGCCAAATGTCTGGATCAATATAAACATAGAAGAGGATATACATACAGACACAGATACAAACAGCAATTTTAACTGCATGCATCCGTAATAAATTAATCTAATTAATTTCCACTGAAATTCAGTCATTTTTTTCAGTAGAGATCATTCGTTAATATAACCAAATGTATTGAGTGAAAATCCATCAAGACTTGTGAGTTCAAGTAATGAAAATTAAATTACAGATTTATTAACTACAGAATGTAATTCTGAGGAGTGGAATCTGACCATTTGTTTGGGAAATTAATGTATGGATTTATTGTATAATTCTATAGATTATTCAGGAACCTCTAGTGATCTTTAAGAAAGTTGGAATTTTCAGGTCCAGGCTAATATTTCAGAATAGCATTAAATTGAAAAATAACTTAATGCTTTAAATACAATCATATATATCGTACATTTAAATAAAACCATATCCAATAAATGTTCTCCTAAATCCCCATGCTTAGGATTCTAGTTTCACCATGTAATCCTATATATGTTTATTCAGCAGTAAGGACCATTTAAGATTTATTCTTCATTAAGTCTGATAAAGAGGTTAAGATATATAATTTCATTGGGGTTAACTTTAACAATGCAGTTTATATTCATTTTTCTCCACCACCATTGTTTAATCAATTCTATTGTTATTACACCGTCCCTTGAGGATATGAGAAGCTATTCATTCAAACAGAAAAGCAGATGTCAGCAGATAACCATGTAAGAAATAGTCAATCAAAAATCAATTTATAGGAAAAATGATCCAATGCTTTCCAGTTAATTCAACTATCCCAGCAGTCTCCATTATCATATGCTGGTATTCTGTAATATAATTAACAGAAATGTTACTCTGGGAATAAACATTATTCTCTCTTGGCATTATGTACTTTCACCTTTGAATTTTGGGGGAATCTGTCCATTTTTAAACATTCACTGTGATCCTATTTCTTTTTATCTCTTACATTATTCATACTATTAGATATTTATTGTTTTGCTTCATCTGCTGCATGGATTAAAAACTACCTCCCCAAACTGATTTACAATAAAGAGTTTTGTTTTGTTTTGTTTTAAGAGAAGTGCATTTCACTGTATGCAGGTAAAAGTAAGAACATTATGATTTTTCACTGCCATACAGCATTCTTAGCAACAAGAAACAAAAGAAACCAAGTAGGTATTTTTTGAGCTTATAAAACAAATATCTTATAATTCCAACATCATACAATAGTATAAACAAGTAATATTTTTAAGATGCTTATTCAGGCTAAGCATTTCACAATTTCTGCTGACAGCTTCTTTCAGATTATCATATTTGAGCCATTTTTGACAGATTTATTTTAACCATTTATCATATAATTTAAAACTTATTAGCTAGCCCATGGTTTTTTCAAGTTTAAGAAAATGTTGATTTCAGCAGATAACTATTAATATGTTCTCAATATGTTCTTTTGAGGAAAATAAAGTGGCAGTCCAAATGTCTTTGGGAATAAATCAAAATATTAAGCAACTAATGAGGTGGACAAGCAATTTTTCCTGATTTCCACTCCATTTATTCCTATTTTATCAGGGAAATTTAGGCTACTGAAAAGTGAAATTATTGGGATGGTATGTGTTTGTGTGTAAGACTGTGTTTGTACATAGATTTTGTATGGGCCTTAAACAAACAAATCCCTCTTATGAATTTGATAGGCCTGCTAGCCAAAAACAATTGTTGGCAAATTTGAAAATCTGATCTGTAATCTATGCCAGTGTCTCTCAACTTTGGTAATCTGAAGATGTGTGGATTTCAGCTCTCAGAATGCCTCAGCCAACATAGGTGGCCAAGGTTGAGAAACTCTAATCTATGCTATTCTATTGGTATTTCATAATGGCTGTTCATTATATTCTTGAAGTAAACAAAGCTAATTAAAAACATTAAATAAATGGATATTCCACAATATGGACTGGCAGTTCTTCAGTGATGAACAGGTGTTGTTAGGACTATGATTGGCTAACAGATTATTAATAATTTCAATCTAAAGGTCAGTCTTTGCTATGAGTTAAGATCAGCATATTGATTTTCATTTATGTATTCTTTCTTATCATTCTAAACTGGGAAACCTCTCAAGAAGAATTGTAATTTCTCTGCCTTCTTATCAAGGCAGAATCTTCTTTTTAAAGTTGTATGCCAGGACCCACAAAATATAATAAAAGAGGATATGGGTCAATATGATAAGTGTGATGGTGCAATTGAACATTCACCCAATTTCAGCACACAAGTAATGAACAGAAGGAACAAGTGGAACTTGAATTGCACCATTCTTGCTACCCTCTTTATATAAATATATATATTTAACCACACTCTACAGCAGGGATGCTGGCCCACGGGCTGGTTGCATCATGCAGAGGCCGTGCCCACCTCAGCTCCGGCAATGCAAAAAAAGATGCGATATGTCGCAACACATCATATGACGTGGCGAGTTTGACACCCGTGCTCTATAGACACTCTAGCTATATTCCCAAAATGATAGCTCTGTCACCACTTACACATCATTAAACTCAGCTGAAGTTACTTATTCATTTATTTATTTATTTATTTATTTATTTATTCGATTTCTATGCCGCCCTATTCCGGAGAATATAAATCTATTACCTGAGATTGCCACAGATTTTTTTTTCATTTTATCCTTTCTTTTCTCTTCCCCCCACCTTGTCAAAACTTCCTTTTGTTTTTGTACATGTAAGTAGGCTTTGTGATGTACATCTACATATTAAGTATTATTCAACCATGAATTGTACCACTCAGTGTTTTTTTTTGCACCTCTCCCCTCTTGAATTTAACCTATGATTCCACTGTACTACATTCTAAATTGCTGTTGAAGACACTTTAAGTGCTGTGCTGATTGCTGAGCAATTGAAGAAAAAGTAAATGACCATTTTCCTGCAAGTAAGTGTAATAAGAGTACCATCAAAACTCTCCATCACTTTGGCAATGGCAGGGCACCTTGACACATCTCTCCACTTGAGCAGCAATTTGAAAGAGTTGTCTATTAGTAGAAGTTGTACTTTGAACACTCAACCTCTCTCAGAGACCAAGTGTTAACAAACCTTCTATTATAAGCACTGACACTCACTCTTGCTGAATTGGTGTGAAAAATCAATTCAGAAAAGACAGTGCATTCCTTGTTTTAACAAATCAAGAGGGAGCTCTATTAATCATAAATATCTCTATTTATCATCTATTTATCTATCTATCTTTAAAAAGTTTGAAATTAAAAAGTTTGAAAAGAACATAAACTAATACAGAATAAGGAGAAGTAAAAGAGAGAAAGAAAAGAGAAAAAAACTAAAAAATGCAGAAAGAAAAGCTAAAAAGAAATAGAAAGAAGCTTCCTATTTTCTTTACAAGTATTACATATTTTTAATTACAAGGAAACTCATTTTTTTTTTATCCAATGTATTTTTTTCAAATCATCAACACCACAAATCACAACTGCATTTTTTCCCATTTCATGAGAAATCTATAAGGTTTTTTTTCCCTGCTAGCCACAAATGTAGATATTATCTTGTCTCTAGTCAAAGAAGTTAATTTAGCTATCCCTGCAAGTTCTACCATGTTCAGCAATCCTTCCTCCATTGTTGGTTGTGTTAAACCTTTTCACTTTGAGCAGTTGTCAGGTATAAAAACAAAGTCCCATGACTTTTTTCTAGTTGCCTTACCATATTTACACCTTTATATTAAAATCAGAGTTTAGAAGATCTTCATGTGGTGATGTCATCATTCAAGTATATGCAGTAAGTTATCTGTATTATTTCACATCATTTCTGTAATTCTATGGTAATGCAAATTATGAAAATTATATAAAAAAACCCCATCATTATTAAAGTCATTATTACAAAAATGCAAGAAATCAGTGATTCTCAACCTGATTTTGTCAAAGGGGACCCTCAAAAGCGTGAAGCAATGTTATGATTTAAATCTTAAGTCTTAGGGGTCCATGGCCATGGTCCATGGCCACAAAAGGTATTTAAAGGGGGTCCATGGTGAAGAATAGGTTGAGGATGACTACAATAAATCATTGTGGAAATTTAATCTATACTCTGAAACTGGCTCTGAATCAGGCTCTTGCAGTTTCCTACATACAGACTTCTTCTGTCTTGGTGACTTGATGAGAAACTCACCAAGTCACCTCACCAAATAGGTATCTTGCTTTTCATATTTAATATTTGCACTGCAATATCCAAGGAAGTGAAATTTCCATATTCCTAGTTTTTCTGAATGACCAGAGTAGCTTAGCAATATTTCCCCCTCAGTTTATTCTACCTGGTCTATGACTATTTGAGGCCAAATCTTTGACTGAGCTCAAAGTTAGGCTTTATATATCTCCCCTATGTATAGCACAATGTCTAAAGTGGACCAAGGATGAGTATCCTCTACCTCCTGATCAGAATGTGGGGATAAAAGACAGTGTTGCCAGATTCTGTACATTGTCTATCATGGAATACAAATGACTGCTTCATGTGGGATGAGCCCAATTGACTTATTTTATTCACAGTAAAATAATTGTATAGGTTCTGATATAACATTTTCTGGACAATTTTTTTCTATTCTATTATCCTGCCCTTTTTCTGGTCTATGATCCTACCAAACTAAGCTACATTTTCAAATATTGGCTAAAGAGTAATCTTCATCCTCAAGGCTTGCCATCTCTTATCTTGCTTCTAAATTCTAAATTGGAGACAAAGCTCAGAAATCAGGTTTTGCACAAGAACTGTTGAAACTGGGACAAGAAGAGACTGTGGCCGTTCCTAGACAAAGGATCCTTGAAATAGAGGATGCAGCTGGAATACAATTGAGTCACAGTAAGATCTGTCTCAAGCTGGCCTGATGTCTTAATGAGCTCACAGTTAATCAGTTCCATAGGGCCTTTCAACTGCTGTGTGTTAAAATCTTGCCATTAACTGCATTGGAGGGCAAGCTGAAGAAAAGTGCCTGTAGAGCGGAGACTTGCCCCTGTCAATCAGGGAAAGTGAATTACTGGCCCATGTATTACTCTATTGCAACTTCAAGATAAAGATAATGTACTGAGCTTCTAACTTCTCTTATTATGGCATTCCCTGGATCACTGGTTGAATTTTTATCCTTCTGGAACATACATCAAGAGAGATCATTGCTAAGTTTGCATTTGCAACTCCTGTTTTACTAACAATAAATTAATCTTGGACTAATTACTGGTGGTACGAGGCCTGATTGTATAGTGTGTTAGAGTGCTACATGTAGTACTGCTTATCTGTTTTTATCTGTTATATTTTTAATTCTCTATTTTCTAACATTTTATTGTAGTTTAAAATTTGTGAATGTATGTGGGCCTGTGACCCACAGTAAAATTACTTATTCATTCATGTGATAACATTAGTCAATGATCAATATACTATTTGAATATTATAGTGTTCAACAAGTTGGAACAACAATGCAAATGGCAATAATTACAAATAAATTAATAATAGTAAGAACAAATGCATACCAAACCAGACTCAAGGACAGTAACAGATAGCAAATGCTATCTCTGCAAAAAAAATCTGAAGAGATAGTGGGACATCTAGTTAGCTGCTTCAAGATCTCCCAGACTCACAAACAATAACATAAAGTAGCAACAATGGTGTATTGAAATATTTGCAAGAAATACCATTTGCCTGCAAGCAAAAACTAGTAGGACCACAAAATAGACAAAATAATAAAAAATGAAGAAGTTTATATGTTCAAACAGAAAAGCATCTGTTACATATCACCCCAGACATAACAATTGTCAATAAGAAAGGGTAAAAGTTGGGATAGTGGAAGTTGTAGTCCCTCAGTTTAGCAGAAGAGAAGAGAAAGTACTGGAGAAAATCACAAAAGACAAAGATCTGCAAATAGAAATAGAGTGACTGTGGCAAAAGAAAGCAAAGATAATACCAATAGTAATAGGCATCTTGAGTGGAATTCCAAAACAATTGGAGCACCACTTCAAAACACCTTCGGCATTGACAGAATCCTCATCAGTCAATTGCAAAAGGCAGCTTTACTTGGAACAGCTTACAGCCTGTAAAAATATATTTAATATTATTAATCAGCAACATCTGTCTATTCCAAACCTTGGGAAGGACTTGATAGGTGGACAACAATTTAAACATCTCTCTATGTCAGAAGCCATAATGATACTAATACAAATTTGCTAGGATATTTCTACAATAATATTAGAGAGGTAGGACAATCAATTTAATATACCTTCTCTCAATTAAAATCTCCTCTAGACCTTTCAGCTAAGATCAAGTGTATATCTCTCAATGAAATAAAAAGTGTAAATAATATGAGATTGTCACATTTCATGAGAACTGAGAAAGTGTTACTAATATGGCTATGTGAGATTAACAAACTCCTGAGATTTAAGCAAGTTTTGATTAATCCATACTTTTTGACTTGCACAATGTACCTTCGATGACAATTGACTGAACTTCGTTTTCTTTCTTATCCATTGGCTTAATGGGTAAATTGACTGAACTTCGTTTTCTTTCTTATCCATTGGCTTAATGGGTAATCTCAAAGGTGCTTTTTCAAAAAGCAACTGAAATTGTTTTTCCTTGAAGACGTTTCACTTCTCCACCAAGCAGTCTCTTGAGTTCTCATTAAATGATTTTTCAGAACTGAAGAAGTTCCTTGGATGGGAAGTGAAACATCTTCAAGGAAAAACAAAGTCCAGTTGCCTTTTCAAAAAGTACCTTTGGACAGCCATGACCTGGATGACTGAGAATCTCCATAGACACATAAATGGGCAATATTTAATTGCTTCTGCAATCTAAGATTGCCACCGTTATACAGCAGTTCTCCTTGGTGATCTCCATCTCCTCTTTGTGTAATATGGATATCACTCAATATTCTCCACAGGCTTAAATCAAATTTCTATTTCTCACCCCATGTCTTACTCTGAATTTAATGGAGTTGTTATGAAATGGATTGATTGTTTATGGTTCATATACAAACATTCATATAAAAAGAAGGAGTCCTGGTGATTTAAACAATAACAACAAAGAAATGATTTTACGTGAATGCTTCATTTGTTTTTAATGAATATATGGTATGATTCATATTAGTATAAACCTCTAACAATCATTTCAATCTTTTGTTGTTGTTGTTTCTGGAAAACAAATGCCCAAATTACATATGGAAAATATCATTTATAAAGATGTTCATAAAGGACAGCTTTGATTTGTAAAATATAATTATGTGGCTGGGAAATTTCAGGAAGTGCTAGTTTTTAACAACATGAAAACATAAATTGGTGCACCTGCAAGAAAACCCTCTGCTATTTTTTTAAAGTTAAACCTTATTACCTTTTGTTTCTCCAGTTAACCTATATAGCAGATTAATGTTTCTTTTAAAAACAATAACACACACAGAGAGAAGTGTTTTGCAGGTTTTAGAGTGATTATAACTATGTCCTTGTGGCCTAAAAAGCCAGGTGTTAGCAATTAGTGGCTGATCACAAACATCAGATAAAAGATAAGAAGTGATCGTCATAATCATTTGAAACAAATGTAAATTTCTTGGATTATAACTAATCAGGCAATGTTGTTCTAGGGAATGCAGTCATCACCAGATGCACAATGAACTTAGGTTAAAGAGAAATCCACTTCTGAACAATGTATTGTTGATCCATAATTTAGTAGAGCTGGAGAGACTAAACTAAGGCACAAAGGGAAAGATGGAGGTATCCTTATTAGTTCTTACCGAACAGCAACAGAAGGTTACTAAATAGATCAGGGGTTCTCAACCTTGGCAACTTTAAGAATTGTGGACTTCAACTCCCAGAATTCCTCAGCCAGCTTTGCTGGCTGAGGAATTCTGGGAGTTGAAGTCCACAAGTCTTAAAGTTGCCAAGGTTGAGAACCCCTGAAATAGATAGTCATGAATGAACTTGTAGATATAATGGAAAAACACTCCAATAATTAGGTCCAATGTGGGTGCACATTTAATGTAACAGCTGGACAAATAATCATCTTGATGCTTTGCATATTTTACTGTGCAATAAATATAACATTTTCTAATTATGAAATAGAGCAACCTGTCTTAATCTGGAACTTTCTAATATTACTTGGATTGAAATTCTTAATTAGTTCAACTTCCTGAAAATGAAGGCACTTATATTTAACATTTTTGAAGGGCAATGGGTTGGAGTCTGAATTAAAAATATTAAGTGCCCCAGAGTCATTGTTCAAGTGACACTCTAGTTCATGGGTGTCAATCTCACCATGTCATGTGATGTGTCACGACATATCGCAACTTTTTTTTGCATTGTTGGAGCTGGGGTGGGTGTGGCCTCTGTATAATGCAACCAGCCGACGGACCAGCAGTTTGACACCCCTGCTCTAGTTGCTTGGATACAACATTTCCCTGTGCTTTGTATAGTATTTTCAATATGGGAATAATTTAGTATCAGGATCAAAGATAGGTGACTATGTTGTGTTTAGATTATCAGAAAACCTAAGAAAATTTCATGGTCATTTTTCTCCACTAAGATGACAGTTTGATCAACTGTTGAATGAGATGGCTATTCTTCAAACAGGAGAAAGCTATAAAATGCATTAAAGACACATTCACTATATAGTTTTCATACATTATTGATCATCAGGGAAGGATTTGTGTGGAATGACATTTATAACTAGGAGGTTATCAAGAGATTCAGGCTTGACATGCTGATATACTTAATTTGCAGAATTGACCCTCAGATTTCATAATTTGGAACAGGACTTTTATAAGTGTTGTCAATCTTCCAAGATATACTAAATTCATTGTCATTCCATAAACGTTTCTTATTTCTAATGCCTAGTTTTGAGAATTATTTAGAATTCCAATCACTAAAACTATTAATTGGAGGGCCTGAGAATCCTCAGGACAATAAAGCATATAAGGAATTGGATGCATCTCCAATGAATGGCACCTTTATGGTATGAAAGAAATGTTTGTTTTGTTTTTACTAACATAAGATATTATATCCACTTCCTTTATCGTGTTATACAGTCAGGAATTCCATCATCACTTTTCCTGTAATATAAAAACAGATGTTTGGGAATAGATGCCATAATTAGCATGGATCACCTTTGTTAATCTAAGTTCTCATCTGGTGACTTTTAAGAGCAGAATAATTATTGAATGAATTAAATACATCATCTGGGCATGCAAACCAATCAAAATCCAATCTAAATGAATATTTGTGATTTGAAGAGGGCAATATTTTATTCCTATTGAAAATTTAAGATATGGGAGGAGTTATTTGAATGTGTTCTAGATGTGAAATGTGAACTTAAAAAAACATTAATTGTAATGAAGAAGCATGAAAACACTCATGTTCTAGAGAGATGTGAAGAAAACATAAAAGTCCTTATGTGATGCAATGGGTAAACAGACACTTTTACTTTTAATGAAGTCTATAAGAATTAACTGAGCTGAACTTTCTATTCACTAATTTCATCAAATATTCAAATATGACTTGGTAAAACCTCTTCCAGATAAGCTACAGAATTCTGAAATTTGTAGTTTCAGTCCATACTGAGAAATCTATGGTTATGTGAGTATACCACATGCACAGCCACACAAACACAATTCACTATTTTAGGTATTTCAGCAAAACACTGCAACATTGATGGGTTAGTTTTTTACTATTTAATCTCCTATTTCACTTTGGAGATTTGAAAAAATAAATGAAATTGATAGTAAGATAATTTTGAGAATAATAGTTATAACTTACTGAAAATTAAGCATGGCAAACTCCGTACTTCAGTTCTATAATTAAAATAATTAGAATTTCAGCATAATACCCTATAGTTTTGATTGACTTTAATTACTATTTTACTTAATATTTACAGGTTTACTAGTATTTATTGTTTGATAATTATTCTTTCAAATGAGATTTCATGATGCCATAAAAGGTGCATGCTTAATTGTTTCAACTATACTACTGAGTGGAATTTTAATTATAGTCAATAGAGCTGTTATTATATTAATATATTGTAATGTAACTTTCTAACAAAAGAAATAAAAAATAAAAATAATGGGATTAGCAAACATTGAAGACAAAAGTTGAAGACAAAAATTTCTGCATAATTGCCTTATTAGCAAGTGATACTCAGCTTAACACACAATGCATCCTAAATTATACTGTTAAATACAGTTTGGACTTCATTAAAAATACATCAAGAAATATTACTTGGGCTATATTACTTGCAGCTTTACAAGATGCAATTGTCAGATCAAACTATTGTAATTATCAATTTATTCCAAGTGTGGAATGGGACAAATCACCACAGCCCACTCATTGCAAGACAACTTGCTGTGGCCAACTATATATAATTTTTGTCCTTCAGATTTTATCCCTCCTTTTGCATCCTTTCTTTAGTGATTCTATTCCACCATTTCTTTGATATTAAATTAAGTCTTGTCCCATCGTAAGTTGGCCATAACGAGTTGGCTACAGCGAGTTGGCCATGGACTAAACTAAACATGAAGAAAAAAATTCTAGTGCATTAATTGACTTAGGAAAGATTAGTCACATCAGCCTACCACATAAGACTGTTGTCATCCAAGATTCAACTTGAAATAACAAACTGTATTTTGTTTGTAATGTTTAACCATCTAGTGCACCGACTGACTTTGAAAAAATGAACAAAAAAATATTTTTCACATGTAAAGTGAAATGAACTGAGTTCTAATAGGGTTATTTTATCTGTTTTGAAAAAAAAAATAAGTTCACATCCACAAAAGAGTTGGTATAGGTACTGGTTTGGTTCAATTAATAGACCACAAGACTTTCTGGTACATCCTGACTTTTTTTTACTCACATAGAACTGACAGAACACTTCCTGAAAAGCGTAGCCTACAGTAGTGGCCAAATTCTATTACAGTAAAAATGCCACCTTTGGTTAAGTTTCCACCAATTTTTCTTCTAATTTCTTTATAACTGTAGCCTTGTTCGCTTAATAATACTATTTTACATCGCTTTCTGGGCAACCAGTCCACTCTTTGCACCATTACTTTAATTTGATTATGTTTTACAAGCTCACTAAATGAAAAAAACACAAAAAAAGCTAACCAACTTGATAGCGATCACATAACAAACTGACAAATGTCCTCTCAACTTCAATACATGATATCAATAACTGAATCCTACTGTGATCTGATTGGCTCATTGCCAAAACAAAATGACACCTGATTAGCTCTCTAAACACTCATGCTCATTGGCTACAATCAGATGAAGGAAATCTACCTGATATCAACCTAAGCAAGTTGTGCTTCCTTTTTCTGATTATTTGGCTATAACTTTTCATAGAATACCGTACAGATAATTGAACAAACTATGTTGCATTACATTCTTGATTAAATTATCTTTCCATTGATATATAATTTTATGGTACCACTCCAAAAAAAGTGGTGTTATTAGCTATCAAACCTCAAAAATACACTTTCCCCAAAAGGTTTCCACAATTTTGGCCACTACTCTATATGGACAGGTAGTGTGAAGGTTGAAATGTTCTTTTCTCTTGTTTGTATAAGTTTACCTTACTTTTACTATGTTTTAAAATGTTTATTGCTTTATGTTTCTTTTTTATTGTTGTAACCTTCCATAAGTCTGTTAATGGATTCTCGTGATCTATAACAATCGTCCCCAACCTTTCCAGATTTATGGATCGGTGGGTGGGGGGAGAGGAAATGGTTTTGTGCAAGCAGCAGATGTGTGCTCTCATGTGCACATCTCCATTTGTGTGAGTGGCAGGCACATGTGCATGTGCATGCAAGTGCCCACCGCTTTTGCAAATGGAGCTGCACGCAGAAGTGCATGCACCTGTCTCTTGCACAACACAGTTTCAAATGGGCCGCAGCCTAGTATCTGCATATCACTTTATGCAAGTGTGAGAAATAAAACAAATGACTAAATGGGCATTTATCTTGAGTGATGGATGCATTCACTTGTAGGTATTAACCATTCATGGCTAATGTCTGGTGTCTGAGCTGCATGAATCTTCTAGATAGCTTTCATGGTCTAGACTATTCCTGAAGTGGGTGGTCCATTTGAGAAGATCTTTAGAACTTCATTGTGAAGCTAGTCCTCCTTAATTCTCCAATGTTCATATATTAACAAACTAAAACCTATTCTAAGTACCTACAATGCTTTTAGAAATCATTTTTTTATTTTTATTTTTTCCATATGTTTTATTGATTTTTTTAAAACATAAATCACTTAATAGTTGGTAAACAGTGTGTTTGCTGGGTTTACATTTGTAAAGAAAAATCATTAACAATTGGTTTCTATAATCCATAATCCACATAATACATTTAGTTGATTTCCCCTTTCCCCCAAAATGTCTTCTTTGCAAACCTTGAAATAATACAGTTCTTATTATTTTGATAAATAACAGTTACGTATATGATTTTTTTCCCAATATTCCTAGAAATAATGATCACATCAATATAATATTTCTTTTCTATCTAATCATTCTGGTTGCTATCTATATCCTGTTACAGCCCTTATTTAGATTTATTTCTCCCATAAAGTTCAAAGTATTCTTGCTGGTTAAGATTTTCTCAACAGTTAATTACATTTAAAGATTTAAATCCATTTTTCCCATATAAATCATCTCAACACTTTTACATTTCTTAAAGAGTAGGTAGAAACAGTAAAGAAAAGGAAAAAAGAGCAAGAGCAAAGAAACAAAAAGTAAAATACTACTTAAAATATATATTCCTCCTAAACTAATATATATTCATTCCCAAAATTTCTTATTCTTTTTAATCATGTTAATATATATATATTTAAATATTCCATTTAATGTGTCTAGTCATATAATCCTTTAACTCTTATTCAAAACATTTTTTTCTTTTTTATACATTATAATTTTCTTAAATTGAAACACATTTAATTATCTAAAACATTTCCTTTATCTAGGCCATTTCAGCAGTATTATATTACTTATATCAAGAAATGAAATAAAAAGGGGGGGGAAGCATACAGTATTATTTAAGGAATTCATCCCTCTTAGAATGACATATGTATTCAGAATCTTTTCTATTTCTTTAACCATATTCAAACAAATGTTTTTTTTAAAAAATATTCTCTCTGGTAGATCCCATCATCTATTTTCTTAATTTGCACTTTGATCTTTTTCCTTTGACCAGTATCTTTCTTTTTTTTTAATAATTTTTTTATTAAAATTTTTTATAAAAAACTTTTAACAATTATAACATAGTAACCTATTAACTCAACTGAAAACAAACAAATTACATAATAAAAATAAACAATACAAAGAACTGCTCGGAACCCCCCTCCAAAACACCCTCCACCAGCCCACTCCTCTTGTATTTTCGCTCCTCCTCCTCGCCATCCAAAACACTAGCTACAATTCTACCGAGCATCCTACAAAAATTATCTAATCCCTAAGTCCCCAACTACAGTTGAGAAACATAAGCTAACATATATTATCTCCCTCCCCCCTCCCCCCCCCGACTTCCCAGAATGAATACAGGGTAAAAACACAAGAAACCTCACTAAACTACTATATTAAACTATTTAACTATATATCAAATCTAATTCTTTCAACTGATATTTCTTTTGCATATAATCAATCCATTTCTTCCAGTCCATCAAAAACGTTTCATTTGAGTGGTTCTTCAGGTATGCCGAAATCTTAGCCATCTCCACAAGATGGGTAACTTTTAATGTCCATTCTTCAATAGATGGTATTTCAGATGACTTCCAATATTGTCCCACCAACAGTCTTGCAGCAGTAATCAAGTTCAAAATCAACTTAGTCTCTGTAGTGGAACAGTCCTTTGTAATACCCAACAAAAACAACTGTGGTACAAACTCAATACGCTTTTTCAAGATATTTTGAAGAATCCACCATATTTTTATCCAAAAAGCCTTAATTTTTTTGCAAGACCACCAAATGTGAAAGTAAGTAGCGTCCATAGAGTCACATCGCCAACATTTGGGTTGCAAATTTGGATACATAGACGATAATTTTTTGGGATCTAAATGCCATCTGTAAAACATTTTATAAAAATTTTCTCTTAGATGCTGAGCTTGTGTAAATTTAACATTTTTCACCCATATTCTTTTCCAAGTTTCCATCATAATTGGGTGGCCGAAGTTACCTTCCCATTTAATCATACAGTCTTTAATTAATTCAGTTCCAGAATCAATTTCAATTAAAGCATCATATATTCTTTTAATATGCATCTTTCTTTGATCTCTAATTTGTATAATTAATTTTTCATCATCCTTTAAAGAAAAACCCATCTTGACATCTTTTTGCCATCTGGCTTGAAGTTGTGCATGATAAAACCAATTATGAGCTATACCTTCCTCCCTTAATTTATCTAATGATTTCAGCTCTATGCTATTCCCTTCTTTATTTAAAAGTTTATCATAGGACACCACGTCTTGAATTTGTTGTATACCTATACTCTGTATTGCGTGTCTGGGAACTGTCCATAAAGGAATTTTACCATTTAACTTATAATAATACTTTTTCCAGACTCGCAAGACAGAGTTTCTTATTATATGTTCTTTAAAACTCCTATCCAATTTTTTGTCATAAACTAAATACGCGTGGAACCCATATACTAACCCATATCCTTCTATATTTAATATTCTTTCATTTGTTAAGTTAATCCAATCACTTATAACCACTAGAACTGCTGCATAATAATATAATTTAAAATTAGGCACTTTCAAACCGCCTCTCTCTCTTGTGTCTTGAATAATTTTAAATTTAACCCTTGGTTTCTTGCCATCCCAAATGAATTTGTTTATACCTTTCTGCCATTCATCGAGATTTCCATCCTTTTTAAGTATTGGTAACATTTGAAATAAAAATAAAAATTTCGGCAATACATTCATTTTAATAGCGGCTATTCTGCCCAACATGGATAATTGTAGTTTTTTCCAATTCTCCAATTCTTTTTGTACTTTACACCATAAAAGTTCATAATTATTCTTATATAATTTACCATTTGAAGCTTCTATATAAATTCCTAAATATTTAACTTTTTTAACTATCTCGCATCCCGTTATTCTTTCCAAATCTTGTTTTAATTTGTTATCAAGATTTTTAACCAACATCTTTGTCTTGGATAAATTTAGTTTAAAACCTGAAACTTTTCCATAATTTTGAATAATTTCCATCAAACTCTGAACCGATTGTATTGGCTGAGTTAGCGTCACAAGTAAATCGTCTGCAAAGGCACATAATCTATAATCATGTTGTCTAATTTGTACCCCCCTTAATTCCTCTGATGCTCTAATCCTATTCAATAGTACCTCTAAGGTTAAAACAAACAATAAAGGGGATAAGGGACAACCCTGCCTAGTACCCTTTTCTATATTAAATGAATCTGTTAATTGTCCATTCACTATAATCTGTCCTGTTTGTTTCTGATATATAGCTGATATAGAATTAATAAACTGGTCCCCCATTCCCATCCTTACCACAAGCCTTTGCAGAAACGTCCAATTCAGTCTATCAAAAGCTTTTTCTGCATCTAAAAACATTAAAACAGCTGGTACTTGGATATGTTTATCCAAATATTCCAATATGTTAACGAGTTGTCTAACATTGGTTTTCATCTGTCTCCCTTGTAAAAAACCAGTTTGATCCGGGTGAATCCTCTGTGTCAAAACTGTCATTAATCTATTAGCCAAAATTTTGGCAAAAATCTTATAATCCGTATTCAACAAGGAAATAGGTCTAAAATTTTCTACTTGAACATTATCTTTACCCTCTTTAGGAATCAAACATACATTAGCCGTTTTCCAAGAGGGTGGAACCCGACCACCCTCTTGTATATTCACAAATAACTCCCTCATATGTTCCACCATTTCCTCCTGTAAACACCTATAATAAATCGTGGTAAAACCATCAGTACCTGGAGATTTTCCCAATTTCAATTGCTTAATTGCATCAATAATTTCTTCTGGCCTAATCAAAGCATTTAATCTATCTCTTTGTTCCAAAGTAATTTCAGAAACATTTTGATTTTGTAAAAAGGCATCTATCTCTTTCTCTTGAACTTTTTCTTCAGCATACAATTTGGTGTAGAACTCTAGAAAAGCCTTCTTAATAGTTTCTTGATGAAATACTTCTTGCCCTTTATATTCAACCTTCTCAATTAAACGGGATTTTTGTTTTTTCCTTAATGTATAAGCCAACCATCTGCCAGGTTTATTAGCATTAAAAAAAGTATTATGTTTAGCATATTGTATATTCCTGGCAACCTGGTCGGTCATCAAAATATCAAATTGTTTCCGTAAAACCTTTATCCCTTCTTTAATGTCACTATCATCTGGTTTATCAATTAATAATAACTCTTTCTTTCTTATTTCCGCTTCTAAAACTCGCCTCTTTTCCTCCTGTTTACGTCTATGCCTAGCATTCAGTTCAATTAATATTCCACGCATATGGGCCTTACTAGAGTCCCACACCACTTCTATTGGTAAACCTACATTCTTGTTTAACCTAAAAAATTCCTTGATAGCCTTTTTACATTCTTGCACATACATTTCATAATTAAACAGATTTTCATTAAGTCTCCAGGATCTACGTAAAAATTGGCCAGACCTTAATTCCATCATAACTGGATTGTGGTCAGACAATACATTAGGTAGAATTTTAACTTTCTTTAAATTTAACATAAAATCACTAGTAGTTAAAATAAAATCAATTCTAGAAAATGATTGATGTCTGTCAGAGAAAAAAGTAAACTCTTGATCCCTACCATGTCTTTCTCTCCAAATATCAAACAAATTAAAATCATCTTTAATATCAAAAAAAGATTTAGGTAAAATTGAACGCGATTGAGAAACTAATGAAATCTTTTTCTTGTCCAAACCAGTATCAAGGATTCCATTCCAGTCTCCCATTAAAATACAAGATCTATAGTCCAACTCTAATAACTTTTTGTGTAATGATTTATAAAACATGCCTTGTTTTTGGTTTGGAGCATATATACCCATCAAGAGAACTTTCTTCCCATCCAGTAAAATTTCTATAGCTAAAAATCTACCTTGAGTATCTGCTTCTAATAACTTAGCTTTTATATTATTTTTAACATAAATAACAATTCCATTTTTTTTATCTAAAGATGATGCCACAAAGTGTGTACCCAGCTTATTATTAATCAAGTATTTCTGGTCTGAAAATCTAATGTGAGTTTCTTGTAGACAGATCACATCATTTTTACATTGCTTCAAATAATGAAATATCTTCTTCCTTTTTTGTGGAGAATTTAAACCATTAACATTCCACGTCAAATACTTATTTGACATGGCCTTTACGTGAAAGCTTCTGCAAAGACCATTCCACTTCTTCCTGCCTCTTGGGTCTTGCTCCCATGGCTTCCATAGATGTCAGATCAGTTTGCTTGGTTTGAATTGGTTGTGTTTTTTCTCTTTGTTCAATAGCTTTAGTAGGTTCCCGTACACGCCTTGGATCTTTAGGCTTGTCTAGTGCCAAAGGTTGAAAGATATCAATTGACTGCACTGGTTGCTCAACTGCTTTATCCAAAAGAACCGATGAAATTAGTCGAGGTTGTTGAAGTTCCGCAGATTGCAATAATTCTAGGTCTTTAACCAACATTGCCCCCTTAGGTTTTAGGGAGGTAGATCTATCAGCCATCAATATATTCTCAAAGAAATCTTTCGCTTTAGCTACAGTAAACAAACGGTATCTTTTATTTTTGAAAAGTAAAGAAAGTCCAGTTGGTACCTCCCATCTATATTGTATTTCTCTTCTTTTAAGCTCCTCCGTCAAAAAGGTGTAATCTTTCCTTGATCTCAACATCTTAGGAGGTATCTCTTTCAGAACCTGTACATCTTGACCAGCAACACTCAGTTGTTTATTATAGGCTATAGATAGAACCCAATTTCTATATTTTCTTGTATTAAAATATATCACAATATCTCTAGGCAAATTCCTCTGTGCTGCAATGCGTGAGTTCACTCTGAACAGTCGTTCAATCTGCCAGGCCACATTCTCAACTGAATCATCCAAAAATTTTGCTAAAGCTTCAGAAAAAGTTTTTCTTAAATCTTCTTGGTTCTCATTTAATACATCTCTAAATCCCCTAATTCTAACCGCAAACTGCATCTGATGATATTGTGTCAAAGTAGCTTGATCTTGAACATCGCTTCTAATTTCTTCTAATTTTTCTTCAAAATGTTGCTCAGCATTCTCTAATTTCTCTTCAACAACAATAGTATAGTCCCAAACACTCTTGATAGCGTCTACAATATCTTCTCTCATCTCCTGATTAGAGGCTTCTATCATAGCTTTAAAGTCTTTTTTCTGCTCAACCATCTTTTCCTCTATTTTCACATCAAATTTATCTTCCAATTTATCAAACCTATCATTAAAAAAAGATATTACATCTGTTAAAGCCGACTGTAGATCTTTCACTGTGAGCATTTGTGAGGACTGTGCAGGTTCTTGAGATTCTAAAGGAGCAGACTGTGATTTGACAAGCTGTCCTGGAGAGGGCATAGCCGCCTTAGCAGCTGCCTTTTGTCTTGTAGTCATAATTGAAACAAAGAAAGAGAAACTAAAAAAAAAAAAAAAAAAAAAAAAATTTCCACTTCCGCCCTTCTCAAGTTCTTTTTAAAAAAGTCCAATTATTTTATACTTTAGTAAAAAAATCAATAAATAAATCAAGTCCAAATAGTCTCTCAGACAAGTCTTGAAAAGAAAAGAAAAAAAATTCCGTTTCAATTTCTCAGTGGAATAAACACTTTCATCTTTCACTTTCACTCAGCAGAAAAAGCAAACGCCATCTTAAAAAGGTTATATTAATTCAAAAAAGTTTGTAGATACAAAGGCAGAAACAAAGTAACAATATACTTGCAGTACTCAGAAAGCTCCTGTATCCATTCCGTCTGAATAAAGCCTTTATTATTCTTCCTGAAAGAACAGAGGCGGTCGCAACGTCTAATTCTGTCAGCCGACAGAAGCGTTTCTGAACAGGAGCTTTTCAAGAGCCTGGGGAGCACACCTTCTCTGCCCCTGAAAGTTTAATCCAGGGGTCTTGGAAGGGCTCAACCCGGCTCTTAATGCTCTACTCCCCCTCTTTGCCCGAGGGGGAGTTTTTCCGCCGCAACAAACAGCTGATGAGCGCTGTTGTTGACGGCTATACTGATTCAGAGACCAGAGCCTCACATTAGAGGCTCTATCGACGAGGCGAAGCCACCGGAAGTCCGACCAGTATCTTTCTTGATCAATGCATTTTGCTGAATCAAAAAGTGTTTCCATATATTCATGACTGTTGCTGTAGGGATACGAAGTGAATCAAATAAAGTGTCTTTATATGAGGCTTTTGCCTTTCCACGTTTCTTTAAAAAAAATCTCTTTCTCCTTCTTTGCTTCTCTTATCACTTCCTCTCTCTCTGATGGTTTCAATATCTCTACATTTCATTTTATCCAATCTGTTTTTTTTGTCATCAGATTTATTTTGTAGTCTTAAGGGATGAGTTGTTGTTTTTTTTCATTTCTTGTAATTTTTTTCCACTAGGATTAAATCATGTTTTCTTGCTTTGTTAAGTTCTATCTTTGAGTATCTATTTTCAATTTTATGTCCACTTATTTGTTTTGTCTGTTCCTTCTCTCTTGTTGTTTCCTGGAAGTTTTTTTGTTGTAAAGTTAACTTAGAAATAGATTAATTTGTATTTTCAAAGTTATTTTGGATTTCTTTGTGATTTGAACTCAGTGTTATTTGAATTAATTGCAGTATACTATATATCTCCTCCTGAGAGGTATTTATGTTTTCTTGGTGTGTTCTGTCTAAATGTCTCTGATCCATAATGGCTAAAAGTTGGAGTTTTCCTTCTTATCTGCAAATAGCTTTAGAGCCCCAGTTAACTAGATATTTGTAATCTAAAGAGTTCAAATTTTTTTCCCTAAAGTTTGTAATTCTCTCTTTGTCTGCAGCCCAGATTGTTGTCTTTTTTTGTCACAGCTGTTCTTTATTATTAAAGCTTTGAAGGTCACAAACACAGATTAGCTTTTCCCAGGTTTTGGCAAGTTTTCTATGGAAATCATAGCTGTCATAATCTTCATCCACCACTAGGTGTCAGCACCTATTTAGTTTTCAATATGAACAATGGTCTTTAAAATGAGAGTCTTAACAGTTCAACAATCTTAAACTTGCCCAAAGTTAAATTTTAGCTTTCAAGTTTATACATTTATTTCACTGCCATATATTTTGACCCTCCATAGAAATTTTAATTCACAGCTTCCATTAATATAAGGATGGGGCAGAAGTCCCCCTCCTTCACTTTCAGAGGTATATTGCTTCTTGGGGATCTTTTCCAGGAAATTAAATGTAAAATAGAAAAGGGGAAATCAGATTCCTCACTCAGTTTCAAGCATGCTGTTTACTGTAGTGCTGGTTAGTTCTTTTGGACTCCGGTTGCAAGTAGCATGGGCTGATCGATGAAATACAGCCTTTCTCCTGTTGGGTTAGAAGGCTTTCCCCAAGATGAATGGAACAACCGCTGTCATTCCAGTGTTGCCAGGGCATCCTTATTTCTTTGCCACCTCTCCGGGGTGGCTTGGACCCATTAGGGTTTCCAGACAAGAAGAAAGTTAGCCGCAGGGGTGCAGTGGTCTGCAAGCCCGTGACCAGTCGCTACCACACAAGACTGGAAGTCCATTCTAGAAACTATTTTTTAAAGGACAATGCTCCTGACCTTTGGTTGGTCACTGGTAATTGTCTCAGTTCTCCTTTGAAACAAAACTACCCTACCTTGTTAAAGTAAAGTAAATAGAGCATTTATAAGTTTACAATATCCTTCTTTTTCAGGAATATGTGTTCAACCACATCTACATGGAGGGAAGTGTGTAGTGGGGTGCCCCAGGGCTCTGTTCTGGGCCCAGTGCTCTTCAACATCTTCATCAATGATTTGGACAAGGGGATAGATGGGGAATTCATCAAATTTGCAAACGACACCAAGCTGGCTGGAATAGCTAACACTCCAGAAGACAGGCTTAGGATACAGGAGGATCTGGACAGACTTGAACACTGAGCACTATCTAACAAAATGAAATTCATTGGTGAAAAAAGTAAGGTTCTACATTTAGGCAAGAAAATCCAAATGCACAGGTATAGTATAGGTGGTACCTTGTTTGACAGTAGCAACTGTGAAAGGGATCTTGGAGTCCTAGTGGACAATCACTTAAATATGAGCCAGGTCTTCAGGCTCTTGTGGAAATTCCGGAGGTGGGAGATAATCTTACCTCAAGATGTTCCAAAAGGTCATGTTCTTCTCCTGGACCCTGCAACCGAAAATTCCTTAACAGGCATGCCTCCTGTGCCAGAGTGGTGTGAGCCTGCCCAGTAAGGGGTGACACAATTATTAAAATAACCTGGATCCGTGCTTTCCAGGACTTTAAAGATGATGACCAAACACCCTGAATTGAATCCAGAAGCCAGCTGGTAACCAGTAGAATAGCAGTGTAAATGGATCATGCTGGGTCCCTTAAGACTACCCACTGTCATGGTTCCGACAGATAAAACTCTTCAAAGAACTTCGAGGCATTGTTTACCTTAAAGAATCTTTATTCAAGTAGCATAACATCGGCAGATACATAGATAAAGCCAAAATCTGAATTCCCCGCCCCTGAGCACATAGTACATAGAAGAGCACAATTCCCTCCTCTAATTAACAGTCATAAATCACATTCTCCAATTAGTTTGAAATGTTGGTTTTCCCTCCAGTTTTTCAACCCACCATTTCTTATCATCCCTTATTTCAAAAATCTTGGTTCTCCCCCTAGTTACAATATTGTTATGTCTAATAAACTCCCATGCACATTCCTCCTCCCCCCAGTATCATCTAATTCTAACTCCAATTCTAAGAGTAAAACATAAGAAGGAAAATGGTTGCATCTCCATATGTTGTCAAAGCAAGAACATCCAATGTTAGCAGCGTTGACACCCACACTGCACACTCTGCACCAGTTGAAGCTTCTGAATGCTCTTCAAGGGTAGCCCTATGTAGAATGCATTTCAGTATCCAAGTGTGAGATGTCCAGGGCATGAATGATTGAGTGCATGGACTCCTGATCCAGGAAAACCCACAACTGGCATATAACCCAAAGTTATGACTACCACTGCTCTCTGAACAGGAGTCATGAGCCCAGGAGAACCCCAAGTTGTTATCTGGGTATGTCTGGGGTAGCATCCAGAACTAAATATATCAAAGCCCTGATGTTAAAGCTCCCATGCACCCAACCCCGTCATACTGATGATACCTCAATTCATGGTGATGGATGATCTCACCCAGCAACTTCAGATAGATATTAAAAAGGAGTGGAGAGAGTACCAAGCTCTGCAGTATACTACAGAAAAGAGAGGTCATGGACTGGATCTCTTACTCCCTATTCATCCTGATTGAGACTGGCCTTGGAGAAATATACACTGAATCAATAAATCTGTTTCTACTCAATAGCTTATGAATGCAGCAAAAAAAGGGATTTAAAGGGAAATAATTCTTTAGGGGTTTTTGGCTTGGAAAATAGTATTTATATGCAACTCTCATTAATTGAGGAAGGGGGTTGGTTGAGAGCCTGTTGGATTGGGTTTTCTTTGTTTATATGTTTATGTTTCAGCTGCTTATAATTTCTTTTCTATGTTTTACATTATTCTTATGTTTTGCAACTGTAAAATGCCCAGAGTCATTACAGTAGGAGTCAGACAGCTTCTAAATCAGTGTTTTTCAATCTTGGCAACCTTAAGATGTGTGGGCTTTAACTCCCAGATTTCCTCTGCCAACATGCTGGGAAAACTGCCAACTTTGAAAAACACTGCTGTAAATTGTATATATGCATACATAAATTAACTATCTAAGTAACTAACCTGAGAGGTGCTTACAGCAATAGCTGAACTAAAAAAAATAAAAAAAAATCAATGAATGTAAAATTGTTTCAGTGGAGGAACTTTGAAGTGACAAGTGAGAAATTTTCCCCTGGAAGGAAGACGGACACAGGATGGTAGAAGTAGTAAATTAGAGGTAATGTAGTATCATGAATAAGTAGATTCAAGCTCATTTTAACCAAGGAGCTCGGTTAGGTCAATTGGAAGCAATCTCTTTCAACCAAATCTATCTTGCAGATGGTAATTGGGGATATAGAATTAGGGAAGACACCAAATATAAAAGGATGGTGTTCTGGATTTGTAGGGGAAAAGATGATTCAGAGATGGGAGGACATTTTTCACAACCTCTTTTAATGAACAGGGTTTCACACAAGCCCAGGAACATACTTAGTTTCTTTAAGCAATTCTTTGTGGAGGCCACACAAGGACCCCCATGCTTCAAATTACCTTTTCCATTTTGAATCGCTACATATCCCTCCATGTAGAGCTATCCATGTAAGCATCTTAGAAAAAGAACAGGATGTAAAGCAGTGGTTATTTCCAAACCTGGCAACTTTAAGATGCATGGACCTCAACTGCCAGAACTGTGGGAGCTAACTGAATCTTAAAATTGCCAAATTAAAGAAAAAAGACTGCTGCAAATGAAATGAATGCATAAATACTCAGATTTGTCCAAACTAAAACCAGTTGAAACTGGGGTGTTTTTATCTTGTACTGTGCTAAAAAGAGTCAGAAGTCAACACCTTTTTTCCCTTGTACCCTACATTTTCTTTTCCCCCTTTTTTTCCTTCCCCCAATTTCCCATTCCTATTTTCTTTGTACTTTATCTATAGATAAAACAATAAAATTTAAATATGTAAAAGGTAAGTAAGCCAGCAGATTTTAGTAGAAATGTCAGTATTTTGTTTATCTTTGCAATTTTATTTCTACTCTTGCACAAATGTTGTGTACATGAGCTCATGAGATCAATATTCACAGCAGGTGATTTGTGATATTTTGGTATGGAAGGCACACAAGCAGTGAAATATGTGAGACAGCCAGTTAAAGAAGTATATATGAACCAGTTCTAGGAAGGGAACTTTAGTTACACTGTATGTTCCAAAATTATTCCCTTAGAGTAAAAATGGATGGTTCAGGTTTGAAATGTACACTATTAGTGTCTAGAATAAGTAGTTGCTATGATTCTTCCCACACAGTAGCACATTGAGAACTGGGGTCCTGTGGTAAATAATTAATAAAATGAGTGTTCATTTTGTCAAAGACTTTTAAAATTAAACTTAGTAACGCTACAATGTTCTGGCAAATGGCTATATTAATTTGGTTTGCCTGTTTTATTTGTCCATCCAGACTTGTGTGCACTAATTTACATAATCAATTTCTGCTCATCTTACTACTTCTGTTTTTATTATTACCAATGAGAACGTAACAAATGATTCTTTTTCATCTGATTTTATGTTCACTGTTTTGAATACAAACATTGGGTTTTTGACATTTTGTTTTCACTCTAACCTGAAGCTGTTCTGACAATCATTTTTCTGTAATATCACAACTTTTACCCACGTTTTCCAGTAAGGAAAGTCTATTGACTATGGTCAACCTTTTGATTTCTTTCTTTATTTGTTTTTTTTTAAAGATATTGTTATTCTTAGAGTAAGAGCAGTGTAATGGACTAGAGGTAAAGATGCTTGCCTCCCACTTGGAAGGTTGAGAGTTCAATCCTAAATAGCAGCAAACAAAAAATATCTGATGCAAACTTTGCTTAGGTATCAGGCCAGTAAACTGTCAGCTCCATCCAGTCTTCCAGATTCTACTCCAAATTAAGAATTTACAAGTTCATAAAAAAGGAGTTTTTTACTGTTATTGTTAAAGAAATGGAATAGTAAAAGGCAAACTATGCATTTTATAATAACAATTGAATAAATATAAAAAAGCAGTTGAAATAATACGTATAGACCAGGGGTAGGCTCAGGAATTCTGGGAGTTGAAGTCCATGAGTCATAAAAGAGGAGAGGTTGCCTACCCCTGGTATAGACCAAACAGGTTACATTTACAGCAGGAAAATGAAGGGCAATGGCATGTTTATAATAAATGTACTAAACTATATCAATGTTTTTTTTAAAAAAACAAAATAGTATATCAGTTTTAGGAGCAGAAAAGGCCCTTGTCAAATTATTAGCAGGCGGGTTTTTTTTAATGAACCTGGAAAAGAATATACAAATTTTAACACTTAGTACTTTTCAGCCTTAATCCATCATATTGAATTCATAAGTTTCTGCTTTTTCCAGCTCTTATTGTGCCTGGATTGTTTTCATATCATCCATTATAATTTAATGTTGCAACCCAAAGTAGTAATGTGCTTATCCAAAGTACCAAAATACTACAAATCCTTGAGCATAATTTACTGTGAGTGGATTTCCTGAGATTACACATTAACTGATTTTTTCCCATCAGCTGGGAGCTCAGTTCTTCAAAAGGAGCTCCATCTGCTGCTTGCATTGTATCAGAAGCTTTAGACAGCTTTTAGATTTGCAAATGGAATGTCTCAAAACTGTAGAATCAGTTTCACCATTAGTTTTTGTTTTTTTTACTATCAAGACTAACTTTTCTAAAGAGATTGGGCAGGGAACATCCTTCCCAGCTGGAGAGGGAGACACATTTTAGTCTCCATTTTATGTGACATGAAATTTGCATTTCTATATATAGCACAAAGTGCACTTTATGAATTTAGAGCAAAACTTTAAATTGGCTTTTAAAGTATTAATCCTATTGGAGTAATAGTTAAACAGATTAGGAGAGAGAGCAAATGGATGGCTAGTTATGACTCTAGACCACAGGACATTCTGAATTTTCTTCATTCCTACCCAGCATGGCTAACAGTTTGGCTGTCCACAGAACAGTTTCCACTGTATTAATTCTACAGCTTTTCATATAAGTTTATTACACTTTTGATAAAGATAGTTAAAACTAGCAGAAAATAGTATTTTAGAAGAAAATAAAGTCAAAATAAATATGGAGAGAGAGAGAGAGAGGGGGGTAGCTTCCAATTTTCTTTACAGAAGTTATACTGTTAAGAAAATTAACAGCTCCATATCAGTACACTTAACAGTTAAGGAATAACAGAACAATCAACAAGGGAAAAGACAATCTTGAATATGCTGGCTTGATCCGATTGTGCCTCCATCTCAAGCAATAAAGGATGGATGGAAATGTGTTGTCTGTCTGGTTATGGTTGAGTTCAGCTTCTATCAGTGCAACCAAAGCCAATGGATGATGGGAGAATTAAAATACTCAATTATTTCAGCATGTCAGAAACATTTAACTTTTGTAAATAGATTTTTTCACCAATGCTGACTTAGTGTTTGTAGCCAAACATCACCATGCCAGTCCAATTAGTGAAATTATCTTCAGTTAAGTTCCAGTATTGCAACCAGAAAAAACAATGGTCCTGATAATAATCAGATCCCCAGATTCTGCCAATCTCTGTCTTACAATGTATGAGGAGAGGAAAATCTCTCTCTCTCTCTCTCTCTCTCTCTCTCTCTCTCTCTCTCTCTCTCTCTCTCTCTCTCTCTCTCTCTCTCTCTCTCTCTCTCTCCACAGAGTGAGGTAGAACCTCTAAACATACACACACACACACACACACACACACACACACAATTGCACAACACCAAAGTGCTCCGTAGAATTATTCTGCTTCTGATTTCAATTATACATTCACACACTTGGTATGGAAATTAGCAGTTTACTCAAGGAAATAATGGCAGACAATGGGGGGAAAAAACCAGCAACAACCTTTCCTGAATAGCTTTTTGTTTTTTTTAATGGAAGCATTCAGTGAAAGTGAGGTTTTTTTTTTCATCATTACAATGAAAATTGGAAAGCTTAGAGAAGTAAGCTACTTTTTTCACTGTTTGATATGGTGTCTATGTATTTGTGCACAGTAAAACACGATTAATATCAATGATGTAGCTTTAGATGCTTGCTGCGAATGTAATATTGCTAATTTTTATTTAAATGTATTCTACTTCATAGCATTCCATGGGAGAAGCTCTTCTCTTTTCATTTATGATTTCAGCAGAACATGGCTAATAATGATATCTAAGAAGTGAGACTGACAATTTGTGTGTGACCTAGTGATCTTTCAATCAGAACTTTCTGTTTAAATAATTGTCACATTATGTTGAAAACCTTCAGGAGAAGGTAACCAGCCATGAAACACTGCATAATAGTGAATGTTAAGCATCTTGATTGACATAAATGTGTGCAATAAATAAGTTTCTTATGCTAGGGTATTAGTTTCACCATTGCTTCTATTGTTTTTCCAAAGGCTGGAGTTATGTTTTTCTTTTTTGAAAAACTATGGCACTTCTTTCCAAATGTATTATGATGGACAATTTATAACACTCAGATTAATTTTAAACACACTTTGTTCTAAATTTATAAACATAATGATTAAATATCTTGTACTTCCTATTCTGGAAAGAATTATTTGTTACAACTTTCTTCCTGTGACAAAAAGGAGAAAAAGAATGAAGTTCAAAGAAAAAAGGCAAAATAAGGAGAATAGATGTCCTCAACCAGTTTTGACTTTGATCCAATTCAATCCTTGCTTGAGCTCTATTGATAGTAGTCATATCCCAAAAATATTCACAAAGTTACTCAGAGACATGCCTGAACAGATGTGGAAATTTTTGATAATGTATATATTTTACTCGGTGATTTCCCTGTGCATTGTTTTTCTTCTTCCAATTTAAATGCATTTATTTGACTTAGCATGACATTTTTTTCTAGTGAATCTACTGGGCATTTGCCTTAAACGCTGATCTTCTAATGTTGGAATTGATGTTTAAATTCCTCAAGACAATCAATTGGCTCAGACAAGGAGACTACTGAGAAGCAAAGTTAATTCACAATTGTCAGCTCTCCAAGGTAGACCAAACTTGAATACCAAAGATATACAAGCTACTACATTCATTGTAAGACTATAGTGAAAAAAGCCTGTAGGTCTGAATGCACTTTCTCTTCCCTCCCTTTATCATCTTGAGAAGTAGGGAGAGTCATATTTCAGATGCTTTCTCAAAGTACATTTCTGCCCTAGACCCAAATTTATTTTATCTGACTATTAGCTTGGTTATTGTTCTTCTTCCTGTTCCTTACAGTTATTCCATATTCTGATTATAACAATAGCATTTATGTCCCACCTGTGATCTTTAAGACAGCTAATATGGTATCCTTAGTCAGAAAATGGATTCATGATATATTTTGATTTCTATTCAACTTAACGTCCAAGTGGGCTTGGTTGAAGGCATGTGGCCTTCCATTTTACTAAACCAGTTCTCATTCACATGTGCCAGGTCAATTTAATCATTCAGCATTAAATACTCACAAATATATAATTAATGGTCATCAGAAATGTATTGATTAAATGATGAACCACAAGGTATAAATTACATTTTTTCCCTCTGCCATTAAAAACTATTGTCCTTTAGAATTGAAATAGCAGCTTCCTGCCAGTAAAATTACACATAATCCAAAATTAAGCAATGTACAAATTCTTACAACAGTTGCATTATATTAGCCAATAATTATATTTCCCCCTTAACATAGTCACCAAAGAATAACAAATCAAGAATGACTGTCCAATAAAAATAAACATCCAAAAATTTCAGTATGGTTACTCTGTTACTACTTGATCATTAACAATGAAAATGATTTAAAAAGGGTTTATATGTGTGTTCTCTGCCTAGTTCAGTGGTGGCAAACTTATGGCACGGGTACCAGAGGCAGCACTCAGAGCCCTTTCTGTGGGCACGCACGTCATCGCCCCAGTCCTAGGCCTTCAGCTGGGTTTTATAAAACCTTTTTGCTTTAGGCCTCCGTCGTCATGTGCAAAAAAAAATGTTCAATCAATCAGTCAATTTCAACTACTTGCAGGGAAAAAAGATCTTGCAAAGTTGGAATTGATTGATTGAACACCCAGTCTGCCGTTACCACTGCAGCCATGCTCACCCAATGGGCCACACCCACCAAATTGGCCACAACCAGCTAATGGGCCACACCCAGCCAATGGCCACACCCATCCAGCACCTGACAATGCATAAATGGGTTTTGGGTTGCAGTTTGGGCATTCGGTCTCTAAAAGGTTCACCATCACTGGCCTAGTTCTTTATATAATATAATAGCAACTGCAGTTATTTAATGTAATGTCAAACCATCAACATTTTCTTTGTCCTAGCAGTCACAAAATTTGATTCAAGGATTGATGGGAAGGGGAGGATTTAACTTCCTTCCCTTGTTTTTTGCTCAACCCGAATCATGTTGTAATGATTATTTTAGGAAATGAATGAATCAAAGACTGTTAAAGATAAGTTGAACTGATATGTTGTTATTTACTTATTTAGAACATTTACAGTTTATTGCTGCTCATCTTATAGCTAACTCTGGGCAATTCCCAACCCAAAGTTCAAATAGCATGAAAGCCTTATTAAAACTGTGAAACTTAAGTCATTAAAATGTTAAAAACTTCATTATTATTAAAATGAACATTAGAATTAAAATGTGCCTTCCATTGAAAAACTTCAATATCTAATGAAGTTCCCACTTCTCAAAATATTGTCATGCAATTGCCATTTGTAGATATTTATTGCAAAATAATGTGTTGGTTTGGAGCAAAATCGATTTGAAAATAATATTTTGGTTGAAAGTTACAGATACAAAAATGTGGTCCTTCTGTTTTCCTCTCTCCAATCTGTTTTAATGCCATCTGCTTTCTTCTTTTATGGACCAAATAGAAGGAGTTTGTGTTGAATGTAATGAATGAAATGATCTCTTGCAGCAATATATTGGACCAGTGTAATGTTACACTGCATATTCTCAGGGAAAAAAATAGAATAATAAAATAGTAACAATAGAAAGAGAAAAAACAAAATAAAAGGGTTAAACCACTAGTGTCAAAGATATATTACATTAACTAAGATATGCCTGATGTATAGTGACTATGCAGACATGATGCAGACTTGGTCTGAATGTGGCTTGGGTGTGTTCATGTAGAAACAGACAAATGAAGCAATAA
Source organism: Bothrops alternatus (assembly GCA_034064705.1). Classification (NCBI taxonomy): domain Eukaryota; kingdom Metazoa; phylum Chordata; class Lepidosauria; order Squamata; family Viperidae; genus Bothrops; species Bothrops alternatus. The sequence goes on along the minus strand of JARGCV010000112.1, from coordinate 1,576,607 downwards.
TGAAATTATAAGGTTTACATTGCAGAATTAAAGGTGTACATTTTAAAAAAAAATAGTGCCTCTATTTTCTGTTCTATATGCCATTGATTTCATATATGGCACGGGGAAAGTTTCACAGTTTCCTGATGAGTAATTGCATGATGTTTATTTATAGCCATTTCTTTCTTACATTTATGCTTTACATTTTAGGATAAGCCTAGAACATATAATATGTGGATTGGTGAAAAAAATATAATTACCTGAAATATATTATTGTTTCCTTCTGCTCCATTGCATATTGTGAAATTAACCAAAATAGACAACCTAAGAACACAACAAAAACTGAATGATAAATAAGCAAACTAAATATTTTGAAGGAGAGGAAAGGAACTTGCACTCCAAATTTCTCTATAAAATCACTTTCGCTATTTTTGTATTCAGTGTTCAACTACAAAGAGGTACCCTTTTTATGTGGCACAGAAAAATGTGTAAAAATAGAAGTTTATATATTACTTGAACGAAATCATTTTGCTCCATGAATTCTTAAAAGGTTCAAGTCTGGAGCCTAAAGCATATAAGGAACGGTTGCTGGAATTGGGTATGTCTAGTTTAATGAAGAGAAGGATGAGGGGGGACATGATAGCAGTGTTCCAATATCTCAGGGGCTGCCACAGAGAAGAGGGAGTCAAGCTATTTTCCAAAGCGCCTGAAGGCAGGACAAGAAGCAACGGGTGGAAACTAAGCAAGGAGAGAAGCAACCTAGAACTAAGGAAATACCTCCTGACAGTTAGAACAATTAACCAATGGAACAACCTGCCTCCAGAAGCGGTAAATGCTCCAACACTGAAAGTTTTTAAGAAGAGACTGGACAGCCATTTGTCCGAAATGGTATAGGGGTTCCTGCCTGAGCAGGGGGTTGGACTAGATGACCTCCAAGGTCCCTTCCAACTTTACTACTACTACTACTACTATTACTACTACTACTACTACTACTACTACTACTACTACTACTACTATTATTATTATTATTATTATTATTATTATTATTATTATTATTATTATTATTATTATTATAGTTTTTAGAAGTCAAAAGTAATGGGAAGTTGTCTTTAAAGTCCAAACTTAACACCATTTTCAAATTTAAAGTGTGAATAATTAATAGATTTTTTTTCCTCCGAAACACCCTTTTCTTATAGAAAAAGTTGCTTTGTGAAGAACATCTTTTGGTTAAAACCATGTCAACACTCTGACAGGCTGAAAATCTTATTCTGCTCTCTGACATCAGAACAAGTAGGGAAACAAAACTGAAGTTAAACATAATTGATACTTTGCTGTTCCCTGTACAAAACCAGCTTCCATTGCTAATTTGAGTGTGATACTAATTCGCTTTCTCTCCCTTTCTCTCTCTCTCTCCCTCCCTCCCTCCCTCCCTCCCCTCCCCTCTCTCTCTCTCTCTCTCTCTCTCACACACACACACACACACATACACACACACACACACAAACACAAACTTTATAGCAATATAACAAAGTATAATTTGTATTACATAGGCAGTCAATATTACATGAATATCTTTCAGTCAAATTCAGTGGGTCAATATAAGTTTATTTTACTGCATGATTGAATAAAGTTAACCATGGATAATGATTCTACCCAGTGACTTCCTCTCCTGCCACAAAACACTGTATCTAGAGGCCAGAAGCAAAAGTGAACATGTGACTAATATGCCAGATAATAGTTAATGTGGGTTACATTAAAACAAATCAAGATTATGTATTATTGCCAAGCAAACTACTTTGATATGCATATATACTCACCAATAAATCAGTTTAATTCCAGAAATCCTACCAATGCCACCTAATTAGCCTTCTTTCTGTAATTAGTAAATGTTGTGCTAGATATGTCTGCCACAAATTACAGGAACTGACATATTCCAAGAACATTATTATGCCTGAACAGGCAGATTTTAAGGATGAACATTCAGAAATAAATCAGTGCTTAATATTACATCATTTGGTGAAGAAATACTACAAACTTACAAATTGAGTTATTTTTGCTGACTTTATTGACTTAAAGGTGGCCTTTGACTCCATTCTCAAGAAAAAATATTGAAGGAAACCAAATAATTTATAGATCGACCATCTTCCTTTTAACTTGATTAGTCAGTTAAATTATAACACCATTTTGGAGGCCAAAAGTACTAATTCTGGTGATATAACAGGGCTTATTTCTGCTCATACTGGGGTTAAGCAAGGATGTTTATTAGTCTCCCTATTGTTTAGCTTATACATGAATTATGTTGAAGAAGATTTTGCCAAACCAAACTTCCATCCTTCATCTCTCAACCATTACCGAATCCCCATTATTCTGTATGAGGCTATCCTTTCATTTCAAAAATTGGATTATGTAGATGGGGCATATGATAGAGATTGTTTTGAAATAAATTACCAAAAGCAAAACCTTTGGTATTTTTTACAAGATACTCTGATAATTCATCAAACTACAAAGACCATTGACCGGATGAAATCACTTCAATACCCAATCACTTTCAGTCCTCCACATGCTGGGGTTATGAAACAAAAAAGTTATTATAAAAGTTCAAAACACACTTTTAACCATCAACAAATTTGAAGGGGAAGCAATTTTGTCACTGCAGCAATAGAACTATGCAAGGCCAAAGTTTATGGCATACTATTATATGGACCTCATATGTATGTTTATGAAAACCTCTCGATCCTTGAAACAGAATTCTTTTTAAAAAAATCTTAAAATCAATAGCACACATTCCATATTTTACTTCTAGTGCAAAATACAGATTAGAACTGGGCTGTATCTCACAGACAAGGTTATATTCTCTAATATTCTAGGTGAAGCAAATCATTTGGAAAGCTCATTGATTTTTCTATATGATATAGATCATTCCGTTTTGGAAAAAAGCAAGTCAACCAAGATCTGAGACAGTATGGACTGCCGATGCCAGCCCTACATGCTTTAGAGCTAGAAAAATCCATTAGAATTCAAGAAGAGATTATGCATTTAGACACTCAGGATGACAGAGTCAAAGTTTCCCATCTATCATACAGACAGATTATTCTTCCTCCTAAACTCTCCCTAATGATTTGTATAAGATTCTGTATGCCTCACATAGAAGGGTCTTCTCCTGAGCCAGTGTAGATGCTAAGGTTGATATACCAATCTTCCATTTAATGGCTGAGCATGCATTTGTCAAAAGAGAGAAGTTGAGTCTGTTTCACACATCCTTCTAAAGTGCCCACTATTTATGCACTAATGATCAGAGCTAATATATCCACTTTTTAGTCTGACAAACTCGACTCATGGTGAGAACAATGCATTCTCATTAAATGACCAATACCCAGGGGTTATTTTTTTTGGTTTTTAATTTTTTTATTGATTATATATTTGTAAATGTAAACAGAGGAAACGAAGAAAAAAATCAGGTTGAGTGCAACTCAACTTAATACAATCATTTTCTACTTGTAAACATTCTTCACTCAGCATATCAAGATTTAACTATAAGCTAGGGCTTCCAGTGGCTCCGCTGGCGCCGCAGGGTCTCCTTTGTGAGACTCCGTCATCTGGATGTGTAAAGCCGCGAAAAACAGCGCACATCAGCTGTTTTTTCGCGGTGAAAGATCCCCTCTCCGGGCAAAGGAGAGGTGAAGAGCATCGGGAGTAAGGTTGAGCCTTCTTAAATCCCTGGAAAAGAAGCTTTCAGGGATTAAGAGTGAGCTCCCTATAGCTCCGGAGGACGCTCCTATCCAGAGACGCTTCTGTCTTCAGGCAGAAAAAGACGCCGCGACCACTTCTGCTTTTTTTTTAAGATTTAACACTGAAGAGATTATAAGCAGGCTGAATGACTACAGGAGTCCAAATGGTTTGCAAGTATTTTTATTGTTTTTTTTTCTTGGTTATACATTTCTAACGTCTTCAATCAACAATGTTTTAAGATGGCGTTTAGCTTTCACTGTTCTCATTGTTAGGGAAAGTGCTGGAAAGTGAAAGTGGAATCTGTTACTTTTCTCTCTCTTCTTGTTCTCTCAAGCGCAGCTAGAGAGACGGCTGTGATTTGAAATTTAAAATGGAGTGGAATATACAGCCAAATGCTAAATCTAAGTTGGATTTTACTGATGAATTTTATGAAAAAAGGTCTGAAACACAGAAGACTTTTGCGCAAGAGGTTAAAGAGTTTAAAGCATTTGTGAAAGAGGCTTTGACAGAAGTATTTTTGAAATTAGCTAAACTCCTTCCTCCAAATGATATTGATGTACAACCTACTGTTGAACAATTTATTTCACAATCTGCATATGGAGATGATTACTACATAACACAAGAGAAAGAAGTTCAACAGGGAAGAGAGGAGGGTTTTGAGAATGAAGATGACAAATGGATTTTGTTAGATGAAAAGTTTGTTTATAGCGAGCAAGAGGTTTTGTTTCAAGAAGGGGAATTCTGTCTAGCTGGGCAGCAAGAAGATGATTTAATTGACAAAAGAGAGGCATTGTTCTACTTTATGAAGCAATTAGACTATAAAACGAAATGGATGTTGTTTGATGAACAGTTTATTTATGTAAAACAAGAGGATATGATTCAAGAAAGGAAGACTCAATTCAACAAGCAACTTAGCTACGGGGCTGAAGAAATACAGAAGAGAGACTTATTACCGGTAGTTGGAAGGGTGGCCTTGTTATGGCCTTTTATTTGGTTGAAAAAGAAACCTAGAGTTCGCTTGAAGTAATGAAAATTTAAAATTGTATGTAAGGAATTATTCTAGGTGTGATATTAGGTTGGAATGTAAGTTAGAAATGCTATAAATAATTTGTTTTTATTATGGAGGTTTATTTGTCAGGTGAGAGAGTCCAGAAGTTGATTGATTAAAAGAAATTTATAATTAAATGAGAGAATTAAGGTTAATCTAAGATAATGGGTTGATTTAAAGATTTAGATTTTAGGCAAGCTGTAAGATAGGATATTTAAATGATATTTTATGATATATTACTATAAATTAAATTTAGTAGATTTGATTTAGATTGATGGTCTAGACGTTAATGATAAATATTATTTTTAACAAGATGAGCTGATTGTTTATATTATAAGTAAGGTTTAGAAGAGGATGTTTATATGATGATATATTAAGATATATTATGATAAACTAAATTGAATAAGAATATAATTATTATTATTAATATAAGTTCATAGGTAAGCTGCAAACCAGGATGTTTAAATGATATTTTAAGATATATTATTATAAACTAAATTTAGTAGATTTGACTTAGATTGACGGTTTAGAAGTTAATGATAAATATTATTCTTAACAAGATGAGTTGATTGTTTATATTATAAGTAAGGTTTAGAAGAGGATGTTTATATTATGATATATACTAAGATATATTATGATAAACTAAATTGAATAAGAATATAATTATTATTATTAATATCATTATTATTATCTTGAATCGAGGGATTTATTGATATTGTTATGGTTAATATTATTTGTTTAACTTTAATAAGATGGTTTTTTTTTCTTGTTTTTTTTTGTTTTTTTTCCCCTTTTTTTGTTTTTTTTTTTTGTGTGTGTTTTGAGTAAGAGATAGTATATAGTTTAAAATTCTTGTTAAGTTCATATAATAATTTTGTTTGATGTAGTGGGGCTTTCTTTTGTTATACCCTGTAATCATTCTGGGAAGCCGCATAATTTTAGGTATGATGTTTTTTTTAGCTGTAATTAGGGTTGGTGGAAGAATAATTAATTATTGTTACTAATGGGTTGTTTGGGTGGCCTTTGGTGGATTGAAGGATGAGTTAAGTGTGAGCTGATAAGAAGGGGGAAGAATGATGGTAAATTGTTTGAGATGCTTATTTTCAGTTGAGTTATTATTATCAGAAGTATTGGAAATTGTATTTATGTTTTGTTGTTGATTGTTTATTTGTATATTAAGATTTGATATGATTAGCTTTCTTTTCTGTTAAAATTGAGGGGGGAAAAAGTCAATAAAAATATTTAAAAAAAAAAAAAAAGATTTAACTATAAGCTAGATACATTTTCTTTGAATGATATTTCTCTTGTATGTAGTCTATCCATTTTTGTCTCCAGGGTGGTACAGTTAAAGTAGTAGCAAATGTTTTATTTATTGCCTTAGTTAATAGAAATCATTTGGTACTTTCAGTGAAAAGTTAACTTTATAAGGTTTTTTCCTTTTATAAATGCATGTGCTATAAAAATATAATTACTTATGTCTGCATTAATTATGTGGTATATTTTTAAATTCTATGACTTGGTCTGGGTTATAAATAAATAAATTCAAGTGATACTGATAAAGGAGAATATCTTAGCTCAGGATTGAAATGAGGGGTCCTTGGTGCTCTCTGAGCTTGGTTGTTTTCTTGCAGACATAACAAAAACAACAACAACAACAACAACGACAATAATAATAATAATAATAATAATAATTTAATAATAATAAAGTTGGAAGGGACCCTGGAAGTCTTCTAGTCCAAACCCCTGCTCAGGCAGGAAACCCTATACCATTTCAGACAAATGTTGTCCAGTTTCTACTTAAAAACTTCCATTTAATTACCCAAACTAGATGACATCCCTCAAACTGTCAAATGAGCTTTTACATGGACTTGTCCCATCCCCATCTAACCCACAGATGCATCTAACAGAATGACATGATATGATATGATATTATTCATTGTGGTTCAGTATCGAAGGCTGTATATATAACAATCTTTCCAGTCTGACACTGTTCCCCCTTGGGTGTAATCTAGACCTTAGTTGGTCTTCTGGTGCTTGAGTTCTACACTTCCCAGTAAAACTTTAACATCTGGAGAGTAACTAACATTATTACACCCAAAGGGGAATAGAGACATGGTCTTAAAACTTTTACTTTAAAGCTATATAAACTTCAGGTAGACCAGTCAGTAGCATAAAAAGTTGGCTTCTGAGAAGAAGTCTATATTTCATACATATTAAATATGATTGTGGACAAAAATGCAGGCATGCTCAGCTTTCAAAGGCAGTTTGAAACATTTGTTAATAAGAATCTGTCCTTATTGCATTTCCTATTTTGAACACAGAATTTGTTTCATCCTGCTTTTGATTGAAATCACTGTGAATTTTTCAATGAATATTTTGGATGATATATTGAGGTCAAAGAGGCTAGCATAACAATATTGGACCACTTGTGGAGAAACAGTCCAGCAACATTTGGTGAGGGAGCTTTCCAAAGAATCTCTAGTTAACTGAAAGGATTTCAAAGCTTTCCAGTCACCCAGAAAATTTAAGGACAAAATGTGCTCAGTGAACATTTTGGCTGTGCAGACATATGGATTCTCTTGTACCACAAAATGGTGTGAAGCAGCAAAGTTTCATCAAAACACAATAAAATCACATGTAGTTAAGCTGAATCTGCACTGTATACATATCAGTGAACCTATTTTTTCAACATATGATTAATATTATATGCAGTAAAATTAAAATAAAATTATTGCTTTAGGATGACTTTATTTGGTACAGAATCTTTTATTCTCTTTAGGAAATGTTAACAAAAAGAATAAGACCCATGTCTAAGATTTTCTCACCGGGTTGTTATTGTGGGAAAGATATGTTTGTTGCATTATTTGTAAAAATAATAAGGTTGATGTGGAAGGAAGAAAGGGAAAGAAGGGAAGGAAGGAAGGGAGGGAGGGAGGGAGGGAGGGAGGGAGGAAGGAAGGAAGGAAGGAAGGAAGGAAGGAAGGAAGGAAGGAAGGAAGGAAGGAAGGAAGGAAGGAAGGAAGGAATATGGTTAAAGATTCATCATTTCATATCAACTCACTCTGAAGCGAGTTGACCTTGGTTAAAATAACTAGATTCATAACTCCTTTTTTTATTAAAATAGTGAAATATGAACAACTACAATAGCAACAAGAATGAAATAGGGTACATTAATATAATGAAAAACATTCCTAAATACATTATAATGATTAAAATAAGCTAAACATTAAGAAAGGGGGAAAGAATGAATAAAAATCAATATATTATCCATTTGGTATCAATATGGGATTAATTAAATCCTTAAAGTTTTAATTAAATGTAGCTCTTATAGAAACATTGCTTCATCTTCTCATTTTTAAATATAAAGATTTTTTTTTTAAAAAATGCTTATATCCTACATCTCTTTAATGCTAGAAGTGCCTTTCATTTACATAAAATTATCCTCTTTGCTGAGCTCCAGGGTCAGTAAAACCAAAGCTCATCATGAAATGACAGATTCCATATTTCAAGAATATAATTGAGCATCAGACTTCTACCATTAACTATTACTGTTCTCTCCAAATTTTATGAACACATAATTGGAACTCAAAATGGAGCTATAATCAGACCAAAACAAATCTTACAAATTAAAGAGCCCTCAAATTTATGACAATGCTAGCACAAAATATTTTATGTCCAACCATTGTTATATAGCCCTTAAAAAGGTCCAATAGACAGAAATAATATTTCTGGATGAATAAACTTGTTTTTTTTCAATTATAAGGAACATAGTTCACATTTATTAATGCTTAAAGCCATTATCTGTTATTGAATATTCCAATTTGAAAACACATATAAAATCAATATGTTTTTAACAGTATCCCTCAAGTACATTTGCTTCCTGGATATCATTAAGAGGATACAAAAATCAAGCTGGTTGATAGGACCTGAAAGCATTGATATTGGTCACAATAAAAAAAATGTTAAAGAATGTATATTCTGGAATAAAATTCCAGATCACAAAAAGAAAAGAAAACCAACATTAACTAAATATTATTCTTCTGCAAGAATATCCTATAAATGTATTAATCTGCAATTTCCAGAGTTCTACTCCAGGATAATAGGTGACTTCTGAAATTCTGAAAATTTGGGGAATTCTTAAAGTTTAAGGTCAGATGCCCAATAACCCAGAAAAAATCAAGAGAACACATATTAAGCTAAAATGTAGTATATAACGTGGCTAGGTAATCCATAAAGTTACTGAATCTCAGTTCAGTACACATACTAAGTCACAATTAATGGTCAATAATTGTTCGATAAAGGCTAACTTGCTGTTTTTCAGAAGGACATTTCAATCCCTTCATTTTCATGTGGAAATGAGACTTGAATTTTCTCTGTTTTTTTAAAGGTAAAGCTTTAGTGTAACAATCCAGACTGGACTGGATTCGGTTGATCAGAAAGTCTATTTTTAACATCTAAATGTCTTCAACCAATTTAATTTTAGTTCATAGTCTAAATTGTTCTCAATCAATTATTAAGCTTTCCCCCTTCAGTTTTCAACTAAGTCTATAGTTAAAAATAAACAAAGAGTTAAAAAAAAGAAATATCAGTTTGTCTTGTGCTAGCCCATAATATTGAGGTTATCCAATATGGTCAAGTGAGAAAATCAATACATTTAACTCAGCAGAACATATGAATTCTAATGAATTCTACACAATAGTTCAGCAACATTTCTTGCAACTAATAAAATTATATCAGAATCTCAAGCAAAAGTGATGGCTGCATTCTTAGTAATAAACTATTCTATATCTCTTCATGTTCTTTCTTTATGTATGTTCATGATTGTCTCCTAATGTCAGCAACATTTGTAAAATGTACTTATTTTAAGGTAGATAGACAGTATGATGGACCCTTGTAAGGACTGGATCTAAATTCTTGTCCAGCGGTGACCTCTTTTCTTAAAAGCTATGATTTATTAACTTGTTCATGTTGCTGGAACTATGGGATATAGGAATTTGGATAGAATGCATGGAGGATTGCCTGTGAATTGGATCAAAAGCCAGCCAAGAACTTTGTGAGAACTGAAATAGTCTTCAGTAATATTAAAAAGTGGGCTACTGTTTCTGAAAAAAAGAGAGAAAATGCAGCATAGATGAATATAGCCTCTAATGAAGAATGATGATCTAAAACATTGGTTCACTATAGAATTTCCATAGAAGATATAAGAAATACAGCAAACTGGACATGAGTCAAAAATAGAATACTGTAATTCAGAACATTGTGTTACTAGGTAGCTAGAGATACAATTTCAAGGTACTCAGTAATTCTAACCTATGTATAAAGACCTCACGTGCAGAATGATATTGAATTCTGAAAACAGAAAAAGAAGTTGCAAACAAGAGAAAGTGGCAAAAAAAATAAGAAAAAAAATCATTTCCATTTGGAAAGGAATGCTATGGTGTCCTATTTCTTTTTAAGTCTGTATGAGCAACAGTTACTCCTTCCAAGAATCTACATTTCATGAAATAAATAAAAATCTGATTGCATTGTCACTCTTTCCAGCAAGCGTAGTGGCTGCCTGTCTCATGACATATTGATTTTGAAATTATGCAGGATGGTGTTTCTCTCTTTCTTTGCTGAAGTCACACCACAGGCCCTGATAATGGATCTAATTTCAAGTTATCAGCTGGCTTTCTCCTTCCAGCCAGTTTCTGAAACTCAATTCGCAGTTCCTAAGATTAAACTATCTGATGCTGGTAGCAGCACTTTTTCATTTTCTATGTTATGGATCCATTTCCTTCGAAGCTTGACACTGCATTTCAGACTGAAGACTTCATTTGGTCCCCATTTTTTAAGGGCCTTCAAAACTTTAGTCCCTATAAGATGGGCTTTTGCTAAGAAGGCTGTAAAGAGCTTTCTACAATCCTTTACTAAAGATTCAGTGGAAGGAAATTTCACAAGGAGAAATAGATAGTTATTGTCTACATAAAGATCATGACGATAGGCTACCAATCATTGTGATTTGATTATTTCCTCAAATTTAAAGGTTCAAGTGCCAAATAATACAAATGCCTTTGTCTTGAAGCTTTGATAGCTGTTGCTTGACAAAGGACAAATAATCTGGATTGGATGTGAAAAATAATCAGAAGATAAAGAAATTTCCTGTGTTCTGTTTTTCTTTAAAAACAAAGCTAAACAAAAAAAATGCTTATATATTTTAGGTTTAAAATGTAGAGAATTGTGTTTAGAAGCTACAGAGTAGACCCCAGAGTCACTGTGTGGGAAACAGATTTTGAAAAGCTACATTTTGTTATTAAAATGACAAACTTTAAAATATTTCTGCTTCTGAATTAGCTAAAAGAATGGAATATGGTTCCAAAAAATATGGTATAAACAGTTTGTAAGTTATCTAATCACTGTTGAAGAATGCTCTTCAAATACTTAAATCGACTGCATGTCAATGTTGAAAGGAAAATCATCAGGTCCAGTTCCAAACCAGGAGTAAACAAAATGGAGGCTGAGATGCAGGAAATAAAATGGAGGCTGCTTAGGAAAGAAGGTTGTTGTTTATTTAGTTCCCAGAAGCTTCAGTGACACAGCATCTTTCTGGGGTGGCTGACAAAATGGAGCTGGGAGTGGTGGGTTTTTATACCTTCTTGGGCTTTGTATTTGAGGTTGTTCCTGTTCCTGTGCAATGTATTTTGACCTGATCTTGAGTGTGCCCTTTCGGTATTCTAATGTTGTGGGTTAATCCTATTATGTCCTAAAGGTCATATTCCTGTCATTGGAGTCTTTGTTTTTCTAATCCCCTCAGCTCCAGCTTTCCTGCCCCAGTTTCCCTGAATGAATTACCAAATCTGCATTTCTAAAAGCTGGTTTTTGCCTAAGATTTTTCTCCATTATTTCTTTGGGGAAATATAATATTCTGCCTTTTTTTAATATCCCCAAAATATTTCCTTCTCTTGGAAGGTGCGTGGGAGCTGACTTCCAACATCAATATGGCAAAACTGTCAAGTACAACCTTGTTATCAAATGTTTGCCATTTTGGACACTGACTGAAGTACATTTCATTTATCAGTACTGAAAATGATTCATTGTTTCAGTTGAAATCTATATTACAAATGCATATCAATTGTCAAATAATGTTCACTACTGCACTATGACTATTGAATACTAATGACTATTGCATACATCAGCTGTCAATGACTGCTACATATCAAAAGTATATTGGTAACTACTGCATTCTCACAAACAGACTTTGTAAAAAAAAGAAATGTTAAAACATAATTAACTGTGAAGTACAGATTGTCAGCTTGACCACATCAAAACTCAGAGCTGAATTCGGCAGCCAATTCATCATCTTTTTTATCAAGGCCAATACATCTCAAGTGTCTACTGGTATTTCTTTAAAATAGGTTAACATTAAGATAACATTGTGATTATATATATAATAATAATGTAAGTAACCCTTTAGCACAAATAATATTTCTACAAGGAACTTCCTACACAGCATTGTTTTTTTAATATAAACTAGTTTAAATGTCTCACATAACCATATATCTTTAGACAATATAATAATAATAATAATAATAATAATAATAATAATAATAATAATAATAATAATAATAATAATAATAATAATAATAATAATAATAAAGTTGGAAGAGACCTTTGATCCAGTTTATTAAAGTACTTCTTGAAGTACTTATTTTAGTCACCACGATGTAAAAAAGATGTTGACACTCTAGAACAGTGGTTCTCAACCTTTCTGAGGTTGAGATCCCACTTGCCCCGCCCATGCGCGCCGCGACCCCAACCCGGGGGCGCGCGCGTGTGTGCGCGCGCGCAAAAAAAAAATTTAATTTTTTTTTAAAAAATCAAAAAAACAAAAAAAAACAAAATGGCGGCTGCGACGGGCGGATCTGCACATGCGTGGATCGGCCCGTCGCACGCGCCATGCATGTACACATCCGCCCGTCGCGGGCCGCCATTTTGTTTTTTTTATTTTTTATTTAAAAAAATTTAAAAAAAAACAAAAAAAACAAAATGGCGGCCACGACGGGCGGATCTGCGCCTGCACAGATCGGCCTGTCGCACATGCCGCGCATGCGCAGATCCGCCCGTTGCGGTCTGCCATTTTGTTTTTATTTTATTTTATTTAATTTTTTAAAAAAATTTTAATTTTTTTTAAAAAAATTTTCCAGCGCGACGGGCGGATCTGAGTGTGCGCGGCGTGCGCGTGCCCAAAAAAATAAAAAAAAATTTAAAAAAAATTTAAAAAAAATTAAAAAAAATAAAAATTAAAAAACAAAATGGCGGCCGGCGGTGCCCGGCGACCCCCGCGAAATGGTGTCGTGACCCCAAATGGGGTCGCGACCCCAGGGTTGAGAACCACTGCTCTAGAAAGAGTACAGACTCTAGAAAGAATACAGAGAACAGCAACAAAGACGATTAGGGGACTGGAGGCTAAAACATATAAGGAATGGTTGCTGGAATTGGGTATGTCTAGTTTAATGAAGAGAAGGACAAGGGGGGACATGATAGCAGTGTTCCAATATCTCAGGGGCTGCCACAAAGAAGAGGGAGTCAAGCTATTCTCCAAAGCACTTGAAGGCAGGAAAAGAAGCAACGGATGGAAACCAATCAAGGAGAGAAGCAACCTAGAACTAAGGAGAAACTTCCTGACAGTTAGAACAATTATCCAGTGGAACAACCTGCCTCCAAAAGTAGTGAATGCTCCAACACTGGAAGTTTTTAAAAAGAGACTGGACAGCCATTTGTCTGAAATGGTATAGGGTTTCCTGCCTGAGCAGGGGGTTGGACTAGATGACGTCCAAGGTCCCTTCCAACATTATTATTATTATTATTATTATTATTATTATTATTATTATTATTATTATTATTATTATTATTATTATTATTATTATTATTATTATTATTATTATTATGTAATTTCCTCTTTTTCAATGGGGAACGCAAAGCAAAATTCACTAAAACCAGACAAGCACAAAAAGGTTCTTACTTGTCTCCAAAATTAGAAATGCATTAAGATGAAATTAATATTCAGTTCTTTTCTGCATTTTGTCACCCTGCCTCCTTTCTAGCTATAATCTCTAACTATTTGTAGATTATTATTAGATTATTATAAATTATTACTTTATTCACCTTTTTGTATTTAAATTACATTACAAAAAATTAAGCATTTTATTAATTCTTCACAGGATAATCTAGATAACACAATCATATTTTCTTTGAAACGTCTGAACTCCTGCCCATATTTCAAGATTCTTTTGGCAATTATTTGTTGAATATTGATTCTGAACAAGCATTTTTCTGGAGGAGTGATCAGAGTTTGCATTCTTCCATGCTGGAATGTAACACTCTGTTGACAAAGGCTAAAGGTTCATGAGGCACCCATTCTTAAAACAGATTCTCTTCATAACATCAAACAACCTTCAGAGTATTAATTGTTATGAAGGATAGATGAGATGGACCTGAAATTAATTCATTAAATGCACTTTTACAGTCCCTCCTTACCATTACTGTTTCTAGAAAGGAAAGATTTTGACTTTAAACCAATGATGGTTTATTTGTAGGATTAATGTGGATTTAAAGCAGTGTTTCTCAATCTTGACAACTTTATGAGGTGTGTACTTCAACTCCCAGAATTCCTCAGACAGACATGCTGACTAGGGAATTCTGTGAGTTGAAGTCCACGCATCTTAAAAGTTGCCAAGGTTGAGAAACACTGATTTAAAGGAAAATAAAAAGATGTCTGAATCCCAATAAATGCAATGGGGAAAGGGGAAAGAAATGGAGCAGTAGCTGCAATAAATTTTCAGTTGTTCTGATCATTTTTCTTGATAAAGTAAAGGTTTTCCTGTCCAATTGTGCTGGCTGCTCATGTCTGTTTCTTCATCAAGGGAGCCAACATTGTCCAAAGACATTTCTGTGGTCATGTAGCCAGCATAATTATACACCAAAGGCGCCTGGTACTGAAGTGGTACCTATTTATCTACTCACTTTTATATGGTTTCAAACTGCTAGGTGGGCAGGAGCTGGGGCAAGTAACATGAGCGCACCCCGTTGCATGGAGCTTGGATTTCAAATCCATTCTCCAACTGACAAGTTCATCATCTTTAATCACTGAGCCATCGCGTCCCCTCATTTTTCTTGAAGCAGCTTTCAAATCCTGAAACTAACTGGTGCTTTTAATATTAATCTAAGGTTCTCTTTTATTCCAGGCCAGTATAGATATCTGAGCCTTCTGTTCATTTTCAAAAGATGGTTTACATCACTTTGAAACTGTTAGTAGTTGCATTTTGCTTTTATTGTTGCTATCCATTGTCAATTGTGGTAGATGCCATAGCAGTTTTATTCTCCGAAGAAAGAGAGATCAATGAAACTGACATATATATTTACCTGATATGTCAGTTTTGCAGCAGATACTTTCACTATTCTCATCCTATCCTACTAAATAGTATATGGTGTTTTTTTTTAAAAAAATCACTAAGAGAGGGAGCAGGGGGTACCATGAGAGGTTCAGCATGATAGCTTGGCAGGTAGTTTAAGAGAGGTCCTTAACATATTTTGTTCTAAGTCAAGAGTTTGCACTGCACCAAAACAATCTGACATATATTAGAAGGGCAGGGCTATACTTGTACTGGGACTTCAAAATGAAACAGAAACTAAAAGGCAGGCTTAGTGGAATAAACAGCTACTGTCTGTCTATTTGTCTGTCTACTGAGAAGTTATAACAAGCACAATTTTTCAAAAGAGAGAAATAATCAAAGGGAAAAGTAGCAAAAATACAGAAAATGTTCTGCAGTGTTGCTTCTCCCAGACTCTCATAGAAGGAGTAGAATTTTGATTCAACTCTTTCTTGTCCAATCAAGAATAGAACCAGAACTGGAATGGTGGCTCCATTCAAGAGACAAAGGAAATACAGCTGACTTGTGAAATAAGACAAAATACATTCCTAGTAGTTGCTTTTGGACAAAACTTAGCAATACTTTTTCATGTGGCTGCTGATAAAAACAGGATCGCCAAAGTCCGATAATGGATATGGCACAAGAAGAAGTAGTAGTAGTTGCTCTCACATGACTATAAGGCACCAAAACAACTGGATTCAAATCAGAACCACCGACATGTGGAATGTGCTATTAGAGGTCTGAATCAAGGATATGATAGGTCCATAAAAGAAATTCAAGAGCCTGAGTGCTCAAATGATGGTTACATGTAAAGGGAATGTAAAGTTTTGCAGGCAAAGGACTGACTGGTTTCCAGAGTTCAAATGGCATAAATAACATCTCATCAATGCTATAAAAAATGGGTTTAGCTAAAACATGACAAATTGATAACAAGGGTTTCGCACTGAGGGTTGGAGAGGAAAACACTGAAAAAATATGGGATATAAATCAAATAAACTAATAAAGAATGCTGTGGAAGGAGAAGGAGCTGATGTTGAAATGATGTAAGATTACAAGGCCTATTAAATCACTTAATAAAATGCCGAAAGAACACTGACTCATAAAGATTGTAAGCTTCATTGTTCACATAAAAATGTTCAGAACATGTGAAATAAACCTGAGCTATACTGTCCACTGTAGATAAGCTTCAGTGTTAGAATAGGAAAGTAAATTGACAATAGTTAAAAGGAAGACCTTGTGTTTGGCTCTTGACTCTAATATGGGGCTATATGTAAAACATAAATTGTTCCAAAGAAGCAAGAAAACAAAAAAGGAGGATAAATTACACTGAATGTTAAATGCAATCAAATCAGGGAGCCTTGTGATATTATATACTTCAGCTGAGTTGTCATAACAGCAGGGAAAAAAGATAAGAACAATAATGTTATTATAGTTTGCTTGCTCCCAAGTCCAGTAGGATTGGTTCACGGGTTCTTTTGGATACAGAAGCAAAAATACAACTTAAAGTCTTACCCCAACCCAGCATAATATGAGACAGCAATCAAAGCATACTGAAGAATATTCAAGCAGCAATCAATGAACATTCAAGAACATAATAAGACAAGGAAAGAAAGAACTGATGTCCATTCTGCCATTCAGGAATTCCCAAAAAGAAAACAGGAGTAAGATCTCTTTAAATATATAGCACCCTCTTGGTCAAGTCTTCTTTGATGTTCCATCCGATGAAAATTTTAACAAGTTTACATAAATATCACTTATTTTTAATGGTCTTATTTCATAGGAGTTTGCCAGAGACAAGTCAATCTTATTTTGTGCTTGGAATGCTTTGCCTGTTTTTGCCAAGAATGAGACCAATAAGGTTATTGAATTCCGGGTTGTGATGGCGATGCTGATAAGATCATCTGAAAGCTAAGGAATATCTGCTTCTCAAGGTTTTTTGGATTGAAAATGGGAAAGATCATTCTACTCTACCCAGGTGTCCAGCAAGGATAAGGCAGAGCAAAGTATAACTCAAGTATAAATAATTACTGTGCCAGAAATTAATTTAAATTAAATAAAATTAATTAACATTAATTTCTGTACCATCACAGCTATGGTAAGTAGGAATTTACTAAATGAGAAACAATGGTAAAAGAACCTCAATATAAATAGGAGGATCTAAAAACATAATTTCAGAAATTTAAATTGAAGAGGAAAAAATAATGGGAAGCATATGAAAAAAAGGTGATTGAATGAAAATCTTAGTGAAGATCCAAGAGAAACAGGCATGCAGAAGGTGGAAAGAAGGACAAGTCACCAAGAATAAGGCCATACAGGTTATCCAGGATTAGAGAGCTATTTTCAGGGAAGCCAAATCTTGGAATAAATTTTCTTTAGTGAAGAACCAAAGAGGATTCCTGCTGATATTTTTCTTCAAAAAAAGAAGAAAGAATAAGTAAATCAGCTGGTCAGTCTAAATGCTGACAAGTAATAAAGGAAAAGGAGGATTACTCAATGTCTAATAATAATAATAATAATAATAATAATAATAATAATAATAATAATAATAATAATAAAGTTGGAAGGGACCTTGGAGGTCATCAAGTCCAACCCTCTGCTCAGGCAGGTAACCCTATACCATTTCAGACAAATGGCTGTCCAGTTTCTTCTTAAAAACTTCCAGTGTTGGAGCATTCACCACTTCTGGAGGCAGGTTGTTCCACTGGTTAATTGTTCTAACTGTCAGGAAATTTCTCCTTAGTTCTAGGTTGCTTCTCTCCTTGATTAGTTTCCATCCGTTGCTTCTTGTCCTGCCTTCAGGCACTTTGGAAAATAGCTTGACTCCCTCTTCTCTGTGGCAGCCCCTGAGATATTGGAACACTGCTGTCATGTTCCCCCTCTCCCTTCTCTTCATTAAACTAGACATACCCAATTCCATCAACCTTTCCTTATATGTTTTAACCTCCAGTCCCCTAATCATCTTTGTTGCTCTTCTCTGTACTCTTTCTAGAGTCTCAACATCTTTTTTACATCGTGGTGACCAAAACTGGATGCACTATTCCAAGTGTGGCCTTACCAAGGCATTGTAGAGTGGTATTAATACTTTGCGTGATCTTGATTCTATCCCTCTGTTAATGCAGCCTAGTATTATGTTGGCTTTTTTGGCAGCTGCAGCACATGGCTGGTTCATATTTAAATGATTGTCCACTAGAACTCCGAGATCCCTCTCACAGTTACTACTATTGAGCAAGGTGCTCCCTATACTATACCTATATATTTGGTTTTTCTTGCCTAAATGTAGAACCTTACTTTTTTCACCATTGAATTTCATTTTGTTAGATAGTGCCCAGTGTTCAAGTCTGTCCAGATCCTCCTGTATCCTAAGCCGTCTTCTGGAGTGTTGGCTATTCCTGCCAGCTTGGTGTCGTTTGCAAATTTGATGAATTCCCCATCTATCCCCTCGTCCAAATCATTGATGAAGATGTTAAAGAGCACTGGGCCCAGAACAGAGCCCTGAGGCACCCCACTACACACTTTCCTCCATGTAGATGTGGTTCCATTGAGGACCACATGCTGAGTACGTCCGGTCAGGCAGCTATGGATCCATCTGGTGGTGATGCTGTCTAACCCACATTTTTCTATCTTATCAAGTAGCAGGTTGTGATCTACTTTGTCAAATGCCTTACTGAAGTCCAAGTAAATTATATCCACAGCATTCCTCTGGTCCACTAATTTTGTCACTTGGTCAAAGAATTCAATAAGGTTTGTCTGGCATGATCTATGTTTGGCAAACCCATGTTGGCTTTTAGTAATGACTTGTTTTGCCTGTAGGTGTTTGTTGATTCATTGTTTGATTATCTTTTCCAGAATTTTCCCAGGTATTGAGGTCAGGCTGATAGGTCTGTAATTTCCTGGATCCATTTTTTCCCTTTTTTGAAGATGGGAACTACATGAGCTCTTTTCCAGTCCTCTGGTAGTTCCCCAGTGCTCCAGGATCTTTGAAAAATGTAGCTCAATGGTTCTGAGATCACATCTGCCAGTTCCTTGAGAACTTTGGGATGTAATCCATCTGGTCCTGGTGATTTGAACTCATCTAGGCTGGACAAGTGCTCACTTACCATTTTCTTGCCTATCTTAACTTGTGTTTCTATTCTGTTTTTTATGGCACTTTTTTTGATAGGTTGGTCTGCTTTTTCCTTTTGTGTAAAGACAGATGTGAAAAACAAGTTAAATAGTTCTGCTTTCTCCCTGTTGCTTGTCACCTTCTTGCCACTTTCACCCACTAATAGACCAATCATTTCCTTCACTTTTTTCTTGTTTTTTACATGTTGAAAGAAGCTTTTTTTGTTATTTTTCACTTTGATCGCAAGTCTTAGTTCATTTTGAGCCTTAGCTTTCCTCACTTCATCTTCGCAGGCTCGGGCTATTTGCTGATATTCTGACTTAGTTATGTGTCCTTCTTTCCACTTTCTATACTTGTCCTTTTTATCTTTCAATTTGTCAGAGAGTTCTTTATGCAGCCATGCTGGTTTATTTTGAGAACTGTTGTTTTTCCTCTTTGTTGGTATTGTACTAGACTGGTCTTTTATAATCTCACTTTTGAAAATTTCCCAAGCATCTTGAGTTGTTTTTCCCTGGAGGATTCTCATCCATGGAATCCTTCCCAAACCCTCTCTAAGTTTATTGAAATTAGCTCTTTTGAAGTCCAAGATTCTAGTTTGACTGTGTTCTAGTGCTTGTACTTCCATAGTGTTGAATTCCAATATTGCATGATCACTTCCTCCCAAGGTTCCTATGGCTTCAACACCTTCTATCATTTCATCTCTGTTAATGAGAATTAGATCCAAAATGGCTACTCCCCTAGTTCTCTTCTCTACTTTTTGGGAGACAAAGTTGTCTGCTAGGTTTGTCTGGAATCTGTTTGATCTTCCACTTGGTGCAGTGTTTTTCTCCCAGTTGATGTCAGGGTAGTTAAAGTCCCCCATTACTATTGTGATTTGCTTCCTACATACCTTAGTTAGCCGACTAGCAAAAAGTTCATCTATTTCCTCTGTTTGGTTAGGTGGCCTATAGTATACACCTATGGCATTGTCATTTTTTCTCCCTTTTATATTGACCCAAATGCATTCAAGACAATTTTCATCACTGTTGTGCTCTTTCTGTAGAGATGTAGTTATTTCTTATATAAAAAGCAACTCCACCTCCTCTTTTATTTGGTCTGTTTCTTTTAAATTTTATCTTCAGTCTTCTTCAGTAAGAGTGTATATATTCACATATTCAAGCTGTTGTGAAAAAAGGATGAAAGGGCAAGATCGAAGCTTAAGAGAAACATTGTCAAGGAATACCTACTTATCTAATGTTTTAATGAAGTCTGATGAATTGTATATGAAGGCACCAAAGAAACTTGGTTATCTTCAGGAAATTTGAAGGAACAGCAAACAGCCCAGAGATTGGTGAACGACAAATATTGTCCCCATCTTTTTTAAAAAGGATAGTCCAGTGATCTACAGATTTATCAGTCAGTCCTTACTCCTAGAAAGATTCTAGAACAGATAATAAATAGATTATATGTAAGCAGGTTGAAAAAGGAGAGGTGTTTTTTTTTACTAGAAATCCACATGGATTAGTAAAAACAAATCTTATTAGTCAATCCTCCCTCTCATCCTTTTTGAGTTTGATCTCTGCATACTAATTAGTTATGTAGTAGATGGCTTGACAATTAAATAAATACATGGCTGGATCAAAAATCTTACTAATGAGTTCTCATTAACTGTACTTCATTAAACTGGTGCTTAATAGCATGTGAGTGCCACAAGATCCAGTCCTCTATCCTATGCTTTTTAAGAGTTTTCTTAATGACATAATGAGTAGGTAGCTATCAGATCTGCAAATGATACAAAAGTCAAATCAAAATACCTCAAAAGATAACATTTATCTTGATCCAAATAACTTCATTGGGCTGAAAATAACAGAATAACACTTATTAAAGAAATGCAAAGTTCTTCGCATGGCTCAAAAATCCAGTGTGGATTGATAAAATGCAGGATATCCATCTTGATAATATTTGTGAGTCTAGAAATGTTGTCTGACTGTTTGACTACAATACAGAAATGTGGGATGTTTACAAAAAAGTGAAATGCATATTTAAATTGCATAACTGAAGTATATTTCCAAATAACTGAAATAATAATTCTATTTTATTCTTCCCAATATTGAATATGATCAACTTGATTGACTTTTCCTGAAGATATTCCTTCCTTCCTTCCTTCCTTCCTTCCTTCCTTCCTTCCTTCCTTCCTTCCTTCCTTCCTTCCTTCCTTCCTTCCTTCCACAAATTTAAATGGTCACCCAATTCACACACATGTGATCCCGGGAAGCTTACAACATTAAAATTCCAGTTTCTCTGAATACTTCGTAAGGATGATTGCCAGGAGTTTTAATTTTATTATTATTATTATTATTATTATTATTATTATTATTATTATTATTATTATTATTATTATTATTATTATTATTATTATTATTATTATTATTAATTTAATTTCTATGCCGCCCTATTCCGGAGAACTCAGGGCGGCTCACAGCATAATAGAAATTACATACATATAAAAAACCCTTAAGTTAAAAAAAACAAAAAACAAAAAAACAAAAAACCAATCATTCCACGAACATACACTGGCTAGGGGCAAGATGTTAGCTGCCCCAGGCCTGCCGGCAAATCTGCAATACGAGTGGTTTTATATCTGCAATACGAGTGGTTGAACAGTGATAACAATTAGTCTGAGAAGTAAAGGGCTTTCCTTCACTAACCATATTTAAGTAGACTAAAAAAACTGGGGTGGGGGAATGGGATCAATTATTTTTTAAAAAAAAAATTAAATTAGTCCATTAAATAGTGGATTGGACATGAAAGCTGAAAGAGACACTTCTTACTCTGTAATTCTGTTCCTTGAATGTGCAAAAACAACCATGCAAAAGATCATAGTAGAGATCCACATTGTATTGTTTATCCATTTATTTTAAAATTGTCACTTAGCCATGAATTTTTCATACAAAACATTAACTCATGGATGATATAACTTTTACAAAAAGATCCAATTATTTATTCATGCTCCCATCATTCTGCTTTGACAACTTTCAGGCAGACACCCTAGAAGCATCACAAACGTGTTGGCAACACTTCACAACTACACAAAATACATGGGAAATGGCAGGAAACTATTTTTTCTGTAGTACTGTGGAGATGAGAACATAATCTTTTCCACACATCTTAATGCAGAAATTCTTGTGCCTCTCTGCTTTTGTTTTACAAAAAGTGTAAGGATTTGGTTATATGGATGTGGGAAGTCAGGCAAACAATAAGTATGTAGCAAAGATGTCTCCAGTTCTTTCTCTACTACCATATCCAAAAGCATTCCAGTTGACAAGACATATGAAATGGCCTCCAAAAGCATTTTAAAATGTACGTATCAGAGAAGACCACAATTTCTCATAATATACCTAATCATCTTTTATTGTGTCTTCTGTATATTTTATAGCAAGACTTCATCCCTCCGCAATCTCCAATGGATTGTAAAAGTGAAGCTGAAGAAGTATACTCAGTTTTCAGGCATTTACTATTATGAAGTCCTCTTCCAAACTGTGTAAAAGTTTAAAGTAGTCTTGTGTCTTTCTGTCTTTCTATCTCAACTGATGTTCAAACTTACATCTTAATAGTACAGTATTGTTTTAGACGTTAGAAACCCACATTGGATCTTATATAATGTATTATCAGAGGTGGCCTCTGGAGTGCTAGATGCCTGTAGCTATCTCTGATGTAACTCATGTTCAGAGACATCAATCACTTTGGTCCTGAGGCTGTATATGTATCCTGCAAATTTACTGCCTCCTCTAATTTATTTCTGAAAACTATTCATACCCAAAATAATAATTGTCTTCATGTTATTAACATTATTATAAAAAAGGGAGAAAAAAGAATGTTGCAGCATATTAATTCAGTGCTGAAAATTATTGGAGATGGACATACTAATTACTACTTGAGTGCTTTCAATCAATGCCCAAACTCAAACCACCTTGCAGAAGGATCCAAGATCTTACATCTTGGTATGATCCAGAACTGCACCTTCTGAGTTTTGATACAATAACTATCTTTTTGAACTTCCAGCTTTGATGATGCAGATATTGTCATCCGTATTGTCTTTCAGATCTTCAAATTCTTGTAAAAATGTATTTCGAATAGATAATGAATTGTCAAGTGTAACTCAGCAACATTAGTTATTGTAAGTAAAACGTTCCATGGCATCGGACCCGGATATTTACAGGACCGCCTTCTGCCAGCAAATACCTCCCGCCGTCCGGTACGCTCCCACAGAGTCGGTTTCCTCAGGGTGCCATCGGCCAGACAATGTTGGCTGGCGACCCCCAGGGGGAGGGCCTTCTCTGTGGGAGCTCCAACGCTTTGGAACGAGCTCCCCCCCGAACTCCGTACGTTGACAAAATTGCGTTCCTTCCGTCGAGAATTAAAAACATATTTATTTCGACAAGCCGGCCTGGGATAGTAGCTCCGGTTCCAACAAGGCCATAATTGTTTTTAGGGGATTGAGTTTTAAGATTAAGCATTGGTTTTAAATGATCGGACTAAATTACTTAATCTATTTTTAATAGATATTTTAATTGTTTTTAAGATTATGTATTGGGTTTTTAAATGATTGGGCCAAATTATTTAATTTATTTTTAATAATTTTACCTTTTGTATGTTAATGTTTTTAATTGGGCTGTACACCGCCCCGAGTCCTTCGGGAGGGGGGGTGGTATAAAAATCGTAAAATAAATAAATAAATAAAATAAATAAGTAGGTGTTGATCTTTTTTCATTATCAGAAAGATTTTACTAAGATCATTTCCATCATTGTAAATAAGCAGAGATTTCATTCGGTTCTATGTAGTTAATATGAGCCATGTTGCAACTATACTAACTTCATCATTTAATGGGAAAATGAACACTAATAATTGGTTTGATTTACTGATGAAGCTGGCAATCAGAATTCAAATCATTGCTAAAACTTTGAAAACTTCATGGAAAGATAAAAGTTTATTTTTTTAAAAAAAAATCAAGTTTCTCAAAATCAGAATTTATACATTTGGGGAAAAAATTGCACTGGTCTGTCAACTTCTCTATAGATTGTTAAACAATTGTGAAGCTGTTTTCTGTTCTTTTATTCATTCATCCCATTTTTGCCCTAAAAGACACAAGGGGAACTATCTCAAAAATATTGTGGTAAAACTCTTGAAGATGTCTAACTGAAGTTTAGATGGGTTCATATCTCCTAAATGATTTAATAGTTTTGCCATTCAGTTCTACATAAAAATACAGCAGTGTCAAGCATTTTGAAATTTCCCATTATAGGTTATTGACAAAACATTTTTCAACCTTTATCTTGAATTTTAAAATGGCTTGAAGTAAATATGGTTTCCTCAAATCATAGATATAAATCAATTCATGCCTCCTTTGAATTTCAGTTCGCTAATACAAACTGAATTAGGATTAATTTGACAGATATGATTTGATAGAACCAATTCCATAGTCAATCTCAGATAAATCTGTTCACAGCACTATTGTGTAACAGAATAATAGAGTTGGAAGGGGCACTGGAGATTTTCTAGTCCAATCCCTGCTCAGGCAGGAGACCTTATATTATTTCAGACAAATGGCTGTCCAATCTCTTCTAAAAACTGGAGGTTTTTAAGAAGAACTCACATCTTTGAAGACAAGCTGTTTGACTGACTAATTGTTCTCACTGTCAGAAATTTCTGCCTGGTTCTAGGTTGGTTCTCTCCTTGACTAGTTTCGTCCATTGCTTCTGGTGTTCTTCTTTGTGGCAGCCCCCCCCCAAATATTGAAACAATATTTTAGCGTTTAATGGCTTAGTGTTTTAATGGCTGCCCAACTATCTTCTTAGAATGCACCACTAGTCTAAACCTAATGAAAAACTGCTTCATAATGAAGCAAGCATTGTGAAAAGCTATTTGCACAGCAATTCCATTGAACTTCAATAGCCCTAATGAATTATTTAAAAGACACCATCCTTTTGTTTGGCTAAGGGCTAAGCCACTCGTACACAAATAAACATGTGCACGTACCTACCTTACCAATTTTTCAATCTGCCTTGGAGAGAGCCCATTCTTTGCAAGCTTCTAGCTGAAGGTAATGCTACATATATACATGTCATTCAAACACTTGCCATCTTTCTTTTGCTAAACAAGACAGATGCATTTTCCTGCTTTCCTCTGAAAATCAGATAAATGATTTGTCTCCTTTCTTTTTCTTTCCCTGTATTGGCAGACTCATCTGTTTCTCGATGCTATCTATTCACTGAGAAAATGACATTTGAGACCAAACTGAGTCATTTTACTGTTGGCAATGAAGTTAAGCCAGCAATCATTCTTTGTCCTTTTTCAATGTGGCCTTCTAAGCTTAGCATGAATAATGAAGAAACAGGAGCTTGCTTTGATGAATACACGCACAGTTGTTGAGTCTGGGAGGATGTGCATATATTCCATAAGAATTTATCTATCTCTTTCTGCTTCCTAGAATCAGGAGCTTTATTTTAACATCTCATGATATTAAATAGGCAATAAACTCTCTATTCATTAAACTGTTGAAAGGTCACTTTTTCTTGTCTTTCAGGAATAAAAGCATCTCTGCCTTTCTATCAAGAATAAATGGACATCCATTGTAAGGGGTTGCTATTTCTATTGTGAATTTACCAGCTACTAAGATTTATAGGTGCTGTTTAAGAAGGCCAAGATTTCTAGTATATGTATGGTGATGTCGTGATGCAATTTCATTCTTATATCCTTGAGTTCTGAATGCTGAATCCTGTAAGATTATATTGAAATCTACCATCAAAAGAGGACCCAATCATTCTGCCTGTGTTTTTAGAGCAATTGCATTTCTGAAGGAGAATATTTGTAGCTCAGGGTTGAAATGAGGGGTCCTTGGCGCTCTCTGAGCTTCCTTGTTTTCTTGCAGATGTTTCATTACCCTAACTAGATAACATCATCAGTGCTGGTAAGGAGTGTTGTTTGCTGTCAAGTTATATTCTGGTGTCTTGCCTATCTGTATGGGTGGGGGCAGTCTTAGGGATTCTTTGGTTTGGCTGTTTACTAATGGCTCTTTGGCAGTTTCTACTACTACTACTACTACTATTATTATTATTATTATTGTTGTTGTTGTTGTTGTTGTTGTTGTTGTTGTTATTATTATTATTATTATTATTATTATTATTGATCATCACACAGTCAGCCAGATGTTCAGACTGGACTTGGCACTTTTGTCTACCTATCGAGTCCTTACCAAGGACCTGGGATAGGCAGATGTGGATGTTTGATGGTATTACAGATATCGTCGCAGGATGGAAGCAATTCCTAGTAAGGCCACCTTTTGCAATTGACTAATGTCGAATTTGTCAATGCCGATGGTGTTCAAGTGGTGCTCCAGTTGTTTTGGGATTACACCCAAGGTGCCTATTACTATTGGTACTACCCTTGCTTGCCTTTGCCACAGTCTTTCTATTTCTATTTGTAGTTCTTTGTATTTTGTTATCTTCTCCAATTCTTTCTCGTCTATTCTGCTGTCTCCAGGCACTGCCATGTCCACTATCCAGACTTTTTTGTCTTTCTTATCACAATTGTTAAGTCTGGGGTGTTATGTTGCAGGTGCTTGTCTGTTGTTGTTGTTGTTATTATCATCATATTTAATATATAAAATATAAACTACAAAGAAAAAATAGAAATGGGGATTAAGGGAAGGAAAGGGGAAGAGAAGGTATGAGGTACAAAGAAATGAAAAAAAAGCTGTTGACTTCTGACTCTTTTTATCACAGTACAAAGTAAAAGCACACAACTTTTTGTTTTTACACATGATTAGATAAATATCCATTTCTATAACAGCAAATCTATCTAATCAACAAAACCAAATTCAAAAATACATTTTTATCACCAGCACAAAATCCAGAAAAGGTATCCAAATGAAAAATATACTCAAGTATATTCTCCCCACCACCATCCCTTTTTAAAAAGAAATGAAAAGAAAAATGCTAAATTTTCTTTAAGTGCTTTTCTAAAATCAAGACTTTCTAATACCTTTTTTTTCTTTACATACAGGCTTTGAATTTCAGTACTGAATTTAGCTCCCACCCTCCAAACTATCGTTATAGAGTAGTATTTTTTTCTTCCTTTTATAAACATCCTTTTTAAACTAGTACATCATTTTCTTTAGCTTTGTCTTAGCACAAGTACTCTCAAATACATTTTCAAAAACATTTTACATACTACTACTACTACTACTACTACTACTACTATTACTACTACTACTACTAATAATAATAATAGTAGTAGTAGTAAAGTTGGCAGGGACCTTGGAGGTCATCTAGTCCAATCCCCTGCTCAGGCAGGAAACTCTATACCATTTCGGACAAATGGCTGTCCAGTCTCTTCTTAAAAACTTCCAGTGTTGGAGCATTCACCGCTTCTGGAGGCAGGTTATTCCATTGGTTAATTATTCTAACTGTCAAGAAGTTTCTCCTTAGTTCTAGGTTGCTTCTCTCTTTGATTAGTTTCCACCCATTGCTTCTTGTCCTGCCTTCAGGCACTTTGAAGAATAGCTTGACTCCCTCTTCTTTGTTGCAGCCCCTGAGATATTGGAACATGGCTATCATGTCCCCCCTCGTCCTTCTCTTCATTAAACTAGACATACCCAATTCCAGCAACCGTTCCTTATATGTTTTAGCCTCCAGTCCCCTAATCATCTTTGTTGCTCTTCTCTGTACTCTTTCTAGAGTCTCATTTTCAATTTTTTGATTAAAACTTTCTTTCGGCTACAAGTATCAAACAAAGAAAAGTCCACCCTAGATCCAATTCTCTTAATATGAGTACTCTCTTGTCTACCTGGTAGTTTCTTTTTATCATGGAATCCTCAGCCTTGTTAATGTCCTTAAAGAGAAAAAGGTCTTTGGCAGTTTATTGATTGGGTTATTGCTTACTTGATTGTTGCTCTGAAGGTGGCCTTGGAGTTAACCTATGCTGATCTGGGTACTGATTGCTGGTGGAGAAGTGCTGGAGTCTTTTGGGCTGGTTGATTGTCTCTTTTGCATAGTTTATAGATGTTGTTAATGTCTATGTGTCTATTGATGGCTGATTTGTCAGAGTGCCAGGCTTCTAGAAATTCCCTGGCATTTTTGGATTTGGTCTGGTTTAAGATTATGAGATTTTCCTAGACCAGGTCAAATAAGTCACTTTTTTTCAGTATGTCATTGTAAATTTGAGTGGTTGCAGGTCACTGCCATCTCTGGTTGGCTGTGCGGTTAATTTGGATCCTGAAGGGTGCGTAGGCCAGTTGTAGGTCAATGTGTCTGTTGACGGAATTGCTTGTGGAGTGCCCAGCTTTGATGAACTCACGAGCATGGCAGGCTGATGATTTTTGTATTGCTCCAATCGAATGGGTGCTATTTAGTGTGAGTGTGGATAGAAACCAACCCACAAGCTTGGAGAATGAACCTTCAACCTCATCCGACACCTGAACTACAGATATTCACCACTAAAGTGGCATTTTATTTATTTGTTTGTTTGTTTGCCCATGTATTTATTTTATTTAGGGGGCACATAGAGGTAGTCCGTGACTTTGACCACAACTGAGCTCAAAATTTCTGTTGCAAAGAGAGACAGTTGTAAAGTCGGTTTTGCCCCATTTTACGACCTTTCTTGCCACAGTTGCTAAGGTGTTAAGTTAGAAACATAGTTGTAAAGTAAATCCAACTCCCCCATTGACTTTGCTTGTCAGAAGATCGCCAGAGGGAACCGCAGGAAATGCAACCGTGATAAATATAAGCCAAATGCCAAGTGTCCAAATTTTGATCATTTGACCATGGGGGTGCTGCAATGGTCATAAGTATGAAAAACAGTCATACGTCACTTTTTTCAGCACCATTGTAACTTTGGTCACTAAAAGAAATTTTATTTTTATTTATTTATTTATTTCTTAAATTTCTATACCGCCCCTCTCCCGTAGGACTCGGGGCGGTTTACAGCCCAATTAAAACAGATAATAATAATAAATATTTAAAAATAAATTAAATTAATACATGGCTGTTACTAAAACCTGTTAAAATCCCAATTCTAAAACCCGAACAACCTTGTTTAAAAAATTTACATGAAGATTTACATAAAAACCCGAGGAGGTCTAGGCCAGGCCGGCTTGATTGAAGAGATGAGTCTTCAATTCTCTTCTGAAGGTGCGGAGATCATGACACATCTGGAGTTCTGGGGGAAGCTCGTTCCACATTGTCGGTGCCCCCACAGAAAAGGCTCTCCCCCTGGGCGCCACCAGCCGACACTGTTTAGCCGATGGCACCCTGAGGAGGCCCTCTCTGTGGGAGTGAACTGGTCGATGGGAAGTATTTACTGGCAGAAGGCAGTCTTGTAAATAACTGGGTCCTATGCCATGGACCACTTTAAAGGTGGTAACCAACACCTTGAAGTGCACCTGGAAAGCCACCGGCAACCAGTGCAGCTCGCGCAGGATGGGGGCTATTCGTAACCACCAGGGTGCCCCCACTACCACCCGCGCGGCTGCATTCTGCGCCAGTTGAAGCCTCTGCGTGCACTTCAAGGGGAGCCCCATGTAGAGAGCATTACAATAGTCCATTATAAGTTAAGGACTACCCATATTCAAGTTAGAACAAGATAGGGTGATTCTAAATAAACAATAAATCCACAGCACTTTCTGAAGCATATATAACTCAAGTAAGTAAAAACTAATCCACCCTGTAAATATTTTTTTTTCATATACCTTTCTGATGTTAACATTCAGATACATATTTCAAAAACTAATGGGCAAATCTTTAAGGAGAATGATGGATAATAGCAGACTTCATTCATTACGGCAATCCGTTCTTTCATTCAAACAAACAAGTTTTAGTGTTTCCTGCCAGTTTGATCCTGGAGGAATTTATGAAGAGTTTCTTTTAAATCCTTATAGGACCAGAGTTTGCTTGAGCTGTCAATATGTGAAGGTCTTGCATCTAAATGCTTGATGCTGTCACAATATTTGGTAAAGAATGATGATGATAGACACAAATGA
Source organism: Bothrops alternatus (assembly GCA_034064705.1). Taxonomy (NCBI): domain Eukaryota; kingdom Metazoa; phylum Chordata; class Lepidosauria; order Squamata; family Viperidae; genus Bothrops; species Bothrops alternatus. The sequence continues at coordinate 1,546,325 of JARGCV010000112.1, read as the reverse complement.
AATCTCAGTTGTTGTGGACTCAAATCTTCTAGACAGCTGATTTTTAGAGGGGATATTTTTAGAGCTTGTGCATCTAAATTTGTCCGAAGTTTCCCAAAGATAGAAGATTGGCTTAGCATACCTTTTACTACAGTGCAGGATGTAAAAAAGGCTCAAGCCAAAAGAAATAAAATATTCCCAGTTTTGCCAGCAATCAGTGGCCCCATGAATTAGAAGGTATTTTTGCTTGCATTTAAATAAATCTTGTGTATCTACTCCTACCAAGATGGAACAGGCAGAGAGTTATAGGAAGTTTTGGAAAATCTGTCTTTTCTCTTGGAACTTTATTCCCTAAGTTCCTTTGATATTTTAAAAACTAACTTAGTTTATCTTAATGAAGTTAAATGAATCAAATTGGTTTTTGGTCTCTGCAGATTCTTCAAAATACTGATTTGGGAACACATATGAAGCATCTCTTTTAAAATAATTGAGGGACCAGATCTTTCTTCCAAGGTTGTGGATCTTCAGTAAAAGATGGTTGTGGGTTTCCCTTCCCAAGCATGTGCATGAGTGGCCATTTTATTTCATGTTTATTCCCATGATCATTTCAGTTTTTTCCATAGGTCATGGCATGCAGTTACTAGAAATGGCTTCATCTAGGAATGTCTAGAGGGTATGGTCAAAAAACTCAAGATGATAGGCATGAGAGTGAGATTGAAGTGCCATCTGTACTGTATAGTATGTGCATTTCATATAAATGAATAGAGATTTAATTGTACCAATGAAGGAGAAGCTGAAATGTCTGCAAGAAAACAAGCAAGCTCAGAGAACACAAAGGACCTCAGATTTGATTGTGCTATCAGGGTTGTCATGTTGATCTTTGTGACACCCCCCCCCCTCTCTCTCTCTCTCTCTCACACACACACACACGTTTACTATAAGGGAACTATAAGAGGCTAAAACATATAAGGAACAGTTGGTGGAATTGGGTATGTCTAGTTTAATAAAGAGAGGGATGAGGGGTGGCATGATAGCAGTGTTCCAATATCTCAGGGGCTGCCACAAAGAAGAGGGAGTCAAGCCAGTGGTGGGATTCAACCAGTTTGTACCATTTTGGCAGAACCGGTAGCTAATTTTTTGTTGCCCGGGCCCAGGATGGACTTCTGGAAGCGGCATCCAAGCAGAGAACTGGTTGTTCACATATTTGAATTCCACCACTGAGTCAAGCTATTCTCCAAAGCACCTGAAGGCAGGACAAGAAGCAACAGATGGAAACTAACCAAGGAGAGAAGCAGCCTAGAACAGTTAGAACAATTAATCAGTGGAACAACCTGCTTCCAGAAGCTGTGAATGCTCCAATACTGGATGTTTTTTTTTAAGAAAAGACTGGACAGCCATTTGTCTGAAATGGTATAGGGTTTCCTGCCTGAGCAGAGGGTTGGACTACATGACCTCCAAGATCCCTTTCAACTTTATTATGGTTATTATAATTATGATTATAATTATGATTATAATTGTTATTGTTGTTGTTGTTGTTATTATTAATCTTGAATTACATAGCTGAAGGAACCAACAAATTCAGACTTCCTGTTGACCTTTGAGAAGAAGGAGACACACAATGAAACCAAGTTGTCTTTTCCTTGGTATAAGACAGTGTTTCTCAATCTTGACAATTTTAAGGCATGTGGACTTCAACTCTCAGAATTCCACAGCCAGCAGTGCTGGCTGTGGAATTCTGGGAGTTGAAGTCCAAATGCCGTAAAAGTGTCAAGGTTGAGAAACACTGGTATAAGACGTAATACGTATTTCTAACCTTCTTAGAAATTTGGACTTTAGAAGCACTGAGTTAGTTCATAGTAAAGTGTTCTTACCATGTTCTTATCAGATGCTACATTCTAGTTGTAAGAATCTTGCTATAATTCTTACTTCTTAGCTAAGTCTTATGTGTTATTTCATATAGCCTATGACTTTGTAGGCTTTGGGCTCCTCTGTATTGCTGTAAGAAGGAGGCCAATGATCACCGTAGTTGTACATGCCAATAAGATATTTCTTGCATCTATCTCCAAATACTTTGATTGCATATGTGACATTTTTTTTACCACAGCAAACTATACCCCCTGGATGCTGCAGGCTTTATCTGTGTGTCTTTGATTCTTCTGGCAGGGGTAGCAAAAGTCTGCAGAAATGAAACAACCCTGTTTGTATACCTATACTTTTTTTTTTTTCAGATTAGGGAACAGAAATGGCAAGGCAATAATAAAAACCTTGTTTATGTGTTTTCTTTCTTTAGCTTCTGCAGATCTCTATTGATTCTTCAGTTGGCTTTGCTGACCCAGAGAGTATCTCCAAACAAGACAGCCAAAAATGAATGAATGAATAAATAAATAAATAACAATAAATACTTGCTATTGACAAGACCTATAACTGTGAAAAGTGTTATAAATTTAAAATGTGTTTCTTTTATGGAAAGTCCTTGTTGGTATAACAGATGGCCTTGTTCATAACCTCTCTCCCTATTGATCACAAAGATTGCCCTTGCTGAAATACTGCCAATATTTATGTCGAAGGAGGTTAAAAAAACAAACAAACTACTACACTTGATTTTAAAGTGTTATTGTGAGTTTATCTCTCACTGTGTGCAGACTATTCCTGAGATGCAAACTATCATTCTCCAATTTCAGTCTTTAGAGAGGGAAATATTATATTTTTACTGTTATATTATATTAAACATTATGTGACATATTTACATTATATTAGTATTCTGAATCCTTGAGGAAGTAAATTCCACTGTGCCTGTATGAAGCTTGTTGTGGCAAAGCATTTTAATAAATAAACAAATTCGTCTCCTCTGTATTTTCAATCTAGAGTGCAAATTGAAATGTAATATTATTCTAAATTTTTCAATGCACACCTCAATATGAAATATCCCATCAAATGTAATACATCTATTTACTTACTTATCAGAGGTGGGTAGAAGATAACTTGTTCCAGAATCTTTAATCTGTTTCACAAACAGATAGCCGGGTTTGTTTTATTGGAGAAAGGCAAAGAAATTTCATTGTCTTTGTTTTAAAGAGGGGAAGAAAGATTAATAGTGAATACAGTTGGAGGCTAAAGTTTAGACATCCTTGATCAAATTGTCTGTTTCCATAAATCCCTAAGCGAACAGAAGTGAACTCTTCTAGTTCAAAAATATTCTTTGGTTTTATTGTCTGCCTGGAACATCTGAGGTCTCCATACAGTTTTTCCAAAATATTTAAGTCAGGGTATTGTGATGAAAAATCCACACTCATATCTTTCTTTATTATAGATAATTGTTTGGTGTTCTTATATGGAGATAAATTTCATATCATATATCATGTATTGTATATCGTATATCATATATCATATCCACACTTTTTTCAGCTTTAATTTTTTCACTGACTGAGGGGACATTAGCATCCGGGATATTATGCATGATGCCACAAGTTTGACATGTCTGTCCTACACAATGTGGCCACAGACTGCCACACAAAGATTAATATAAGTAGTGCATGCTTAATTTTTGTTTAAGTATTTTTTTAATGTTCCATTTTTCTTTCTCCAAATGTATTTCATGGAGGGGGGAGTTCAGTCCAAATATTGTTTCATCATTCCTAAGCACTTTCATCCAAAACACTTTATGTTTGTCACAATTTTCTTTTGCATACATAGATGATTATGAGGTCAAAAATAGGTTTTCTTCTGATAATTCTCCCACATAAATCATTGTTCTCTAAGAAATATTGTTCTGTGGTATTTGGATAACTTCTTCAATGTCTGCTATTTTTTTTCCAGCAGTAACCAGTAGTGATGTGTTGGAACTGCTTTGAAATTTGACTAGCTTTGACATAGATCTGCCAGAGATTTTTCATGGTACCTCAAATCTTCCTTGATTTCAACATTTCCATATTACTTCAATTTCTTAACAAAGTTTTTCACAGGTAAAATTGCTAGCGGGAAGCATTTTTAATTCCTGTAGGAGTGACTTATCAGCATTTTTAAATGCTCCAATTGCTGCTTGAAGGAACATATGATGGTTAAGAGAAGACAATTCATAACAACCTAAGAAATTAGAAAATTCACAATATTTGTTAACTTGTAGAACTGTGGATATTGATAGTTTTTGAACATTATGAACAATTGAATAGAATAGAATATTGACCAAGTGTGATTAGACACACAAGGAATTTGTCTCCAGTGTGTAAGCTTTCAATGTACATGCAAAACAACAAACTAATAATAATAATCATAAAAAACAAGTAACAATGAGCATAATAATAATGATAACAATAAGAGAAGGTAGTGGAATAGATGAGAAAGATAAAAATAATACAGCCAAACTACATGGGTAAATATCCTTAGACATAAGATTGTACTATGGGAATTAGGTGTTCAGCAGAGTAATGGCACAAGGAAAAAAAACTGCTTCTGTTCTGCTTATGAACAATTGCACAGTAAAATAAATGAATAAATAAATAAATGAATAATTAAAAAAATAGCATTCTGCAACAAGATACTATAAACTTTGTTCCAGCCAACTTCCATCTCCTCTTTCTCATCTCATCTCATCACATCAAATTCCAACTGGAATTTCCATTGGGAACTTGACCTATTTTTGACTACACCTCCTAAAGCAGGGGTGTCAAACTCACAACGTCACGTGACGTGTCACAATGTATCACAACTTTTTTTCCATTGACAGCAATGGGGTGGGTGCGATTTCACCATGACACATCTGGCCCACGGGCTGGCAGTTTGATATCCCTGTCCTGAAGGATTTAATTGTTTTTGCAATTTACTTTCACTATTGTTTCTTTCACTTCTTTCCTTTTCTTTCATTCCATGTTCTCCTTTTTCATCAGGATCAATTCCTGATGCTATAATAATAATAAAATAAAATAAAATAAATAAAATAATAAAATAATTTGGGATGACATGATAAGCAGTGTTCCAATATTTGAGGGGCTGCCACAAAGAACAGAGTTTATTTTTTAAGCCAAGCTATCTTTTTACGCACATTTCCCCTCAATTTATACTTTGATGGAGAAAACTTTGACCTTAAAACATGACCTCCATCAGTCAATTGATCTACCCATTCAACTGATTAAACCTTGCAGTCCTGGTAAAAATGAAGGCCCCTTTATTTGCAAAAACAAAGAAACAAAAAAACCCACCAGTTGATTATTCAGGCAAGATGTTAAGCCAGTAATTAGTGTGCAGATGCCAAAAGCCTTGCATGGAAAAATAAGCAACTGAAACAGATGTTTGGGACACCTGCACTGCTCAGACATCACTCATCTGAAAACAATACTGAATTTAGCAGGCTCCAAAATCTCCTTCATGGAAATGAGGCAAAGGGCTAGAACTGAGATCTGGATGAGAAACAAATGTCAAGGTGAAAAAGTCAAGAACATGGAAAGTGAGATAAGCATGCAGGAGACATCTCCTCCATAATGAAGTGAGAAATCTCAGAATAAATTATATACATATGTAAAAAATGATTTAGAAACAATGATAGAGCTAGGTTGTGATGTAGCAATATTTATAAAAACTGGAGGTAGCCAAAACATTTTTAAAACAGAACGAACCTCCTTCCAATCCTGTTTTAAAAAGTGATATATGAAAATGACCAAGAAACAGCTTAAGGAGACCTGCCAAGGAAGAGGCCAACTGGGGGTGGGGAAAGGAATATTGTTAAAAGCAATTGTGAGCATCATCATCAGTTTAGCCATTGTCTAAAGTAGGGGTGTCAAACTGTCGGCCCATGGGCCAGATGCGTCATGGCAAAACTGTGCCCACCCCATTGCCGGCAATGGAAAAAAGTCACTATATGTCACGACACATCATGTGATGTTGGGAGTTTGACACTTGGTCTAAAGCAGGGGTAGGCAACCTTGGCTCTTTTATGACTCATGGACTTCAACTCCCAGAATTCCTGAGCCAGCATAGCCAGCTCAGGAATTCTGGGAGTTGAAGTCCAAGAGTCATAAAAGAGCCAAGGTTGCCTACCCCTGGTCTAAAGGATGCAGGATGAAGGCCTCTTCTGCATGTTTCCAACCAATACTGTCCTGAGCTTCTTTTTTGCCAATTGGGCCCACAATATTTGCTGACGTCATCAATACATCTTGTTCTAGGTCCCTTTCGTGGACGCTTTTTGTCAAATGGGATCCATTCTGTGACTGCCTTGGTCCACCTGCCATCAGTTCTTCTTGCTATGTGACCAGCCCATTTCCATTTCAATTCTTTTACTCTCTTGATCATATTTTATTTTTGTTTGTTCTCTAATTCATGTGCAGGTCTTTCTATCTTGTCTTGTAATGCTGGGCATGGATCTTTCCATGGCTTTTTACACCACTCATAACTTTTTTATTGATTGTGTTAGACATGTTAGAGCAAATAGCAACCTTATTGGAAATACAATAGCTGAAGTCTGATCACCTAGGAGAAAAATAACAACATCCTGTTTATAGGAGCAATTAAGATTTCTAACAATAAGTGTTACAATTTCTGTCCTTTGTTTATTCCATAGAGAACAGACATGCTGTAAAACAGATTCATTCCTCTTTATCGGAACATATAACAAGTGTGATTTTTCATAGAGGATCTTGACGCATATATCAGTCATCATCACCCTTGTAAATAATTCACATATTGAGGTCAAGGTGAAAAGTCTCCTCTGTGAAATGTTGTAAAACTATCTGAGAATGTAGCGGGAGAGGATTTTTTTTTTTTTTAGCCACAATACAGGAGGAAAATCCTGCTTCTATCTATTTGTTACTTCACTGAAGTAACTATGATTTTATCAAGGGTCAGAAAAGTAAAACCATAGGAAGCCAGATCAAAATTGATTTGCGTTGTTCAGGAAGGTTCAGGAAACCTACCAATAAGATGAAGTACTGTAGAGTACAATTATTTCCCCCAACAATTTGCTTTGTATCTGAGGCAGATTGATGCTTAAAGTCATGAGATGAAATCGAGTCAGATAGGGGAGTTAAAGATAGAACAAGGATTTTGGTTGGTAGCTTTTAATTATTTGGATTGGATAGTTTCTAACCAGGAGTATCCTTGTAAATACATAACTGGGTACTACATACAATTGAGTCCAGTACCTTAGCCTTGAAAAAATTAATGGCTGCTAATACACGGTTTATTTATTTAATTTTACAGAAATAATTATGTGTAGTTGTTACTATGTTGACATGCAGATTTAATAATTATAAAGGATGCTTCCTGGTTATTTAAAGAAATGAAAAAGTCTTTTGTTTGATCTAGTGCAGCGGTTCTCAACCTATGGGTCACGACCCCATTTGGGTTCGAACGACCATTTCACGGGGGTCGCCAAACACCACAGTCCACCATTTTTTCCCCCTTTTCCCCTCGGCCGGCGCAGGGGGCAGCACCGCGCACGTGCAGGGTAGCACCGCGCATGCGCAATGTGGGCTGTCACGCCGCGCATGTACGATGCGGGCCGTCGCACCCACATATGCGATGCGGGCCGTCGCACCCACATATGCGATGCAGCAGCGCAGGTCGGGGTCACAACCTGAAATAGGTTGAGAACCGCTGATCTAGTGAGTGTATGTTCAAAAGCAAATGTCTATGTACCTAAATTTGGTGACTTGTTCAATAGGTCTATTCTTAATCTTACAGCTAATTGGGGATTTGAAAATATTAAACAATATTAAGACAATTACTCAATTAAGAGTAATTGATCTCAAGGCATTCCCTATGGTAATAGGAAGATACATGAAGACCTCGACTTACAACCACAATTGAGCCCAAAATTTCTTTTGCTAAGTAAGACAGTTGTTAAATGAGTTTTGCTCCATTTTATAACCTTTCTTGTTAAGTCATGAGTTGTTAAATTAACAAAATGGTTGATTTTGCTGGTCAGAAAATCACAAAAGATGATCACATGAACCTGTGACAATGGAACCAACATACCTATGAGCCAATTGCCAAGCATCCAAAATTTTATCATGTGACCACAAAGATGCTACAATGGTCCTAAGTGTGAAAAATGGTCATGAGTCATTTTTTTAGCCTGTTGTAAATTCGAAGTTCACTAAATGAAAGGTTGTAAGTCAAGGATTTTCTGCAAGGCTTCAATGCATCTGTGCAGGGTCACCTGAGTTATTGAAAGAATAATCCCATCATTGGCATAAAGAATGGGAATAGGTCAATGGGCAAGTGATAGAGAAATTATGATTTAGCAAAAACTTCAACCATAGTATTAGTCTATATAACAGTACTCTGATAAGAATACAGACTTATTTTACACTTTTTCTGATAGTTTCAGTTTTAGATCTCTTTTACAATTTACATTAACATATGGTGACATTATTGATTTGTGAATTTAAGAAGGCAACTATCAAAGTTACAGCTAATTTTCTCCAGCGTCTCTCACATTTTAGACATTTAGACCCATCTTTAGGTCTATAGATATTGACATCTCTCTCTTTCTCTCACACACACACATTCTCTTCTCTCTTTCTTACTCTCTCTTATTCTCTCTCCCTCTTAGTCTCTCTCCCTCTTATTCTCTCTCTGTGTCTTATTTTCTCTTATTCTCTCTGTTCCATTCTCTTATTCGCTGTCTCTCTTATTCTCTCTTATTATTCCTCTCACAATTACTCTCTCTCTTTCTCACACACATTCTGCCTCTTATTCTCTCTTATATTCTTTCATTCTCTCTCTTATTCTCTTATTTTCTTTCTCACACACATTCTCTCTCTTATTCTCTCTCTCTCTTTTTCTTATTCTCTCTTTTTTCCTCTCACCCTTTTTCTATCTCTTTCTCTCTCACACACATACATTCTCTCTCTCTCTTATTCTCTCTCTTTCAGGCACATTCTCTCTCTTCCTCTGTCTTGTATGTGTGACAAAATAAAGCAAAATAATGAACGAATAAATGTAAGAATGTCTAAAAGTTTTTGCTTGCACTTTTTTTCAGAGGTGAGGCTTTAGAAGCTTTTTTATCATTTACTAAGAAAAGCATAGGTATAAAATCTCATTAGCTCACAGAGAACAGTTAATGCAAGTATTATCCATGGTGCAGGTGACAGAAAAAGCTGTTTAACCTGTTTCCCTGTCTGCAACGTTTAACCTGATTATTATTATTTTTTTCTCAATTGTGTTTTATTCAAGAGGGTTAATCTTTCAAAGCAGACAGGTTTATTTATTCCAGTAAGCTTAAATTCAGGTTTCCAAGGTTTTCTAAACCACAATCAATGCTTACTAAATATATACAACTCTATATTGAAATTGTGAATAATTCTAAATGAATAATTAACAGAATTAACAGAGAAAGATGTTTCTCCATAGGACTGAAAACAACTTGACCGGGAGTTTCAAAGAAAAAATGGTAGCGAAAGATGAATTTTTGGTTCCCTGTACTGAAAAATGTTTTCCTAGAGACAAGCAATTTAAGAGCTAACATTATATATGCATATAGTATGCATATATAAATATACATGTACATCTAAAATATATGTACCTCTAAATTATAGTACATATTTTTTTATTCCATTAAATAGCCATTGAAACAAATGAACAAAATGTGTTGATTTGGTCTCCTAATTATCTTAAATAAAAGAAAGTGTGCAATTTTGTGTGATTCATGATATCTTGAAATGATTTTTCCACTTAATTTTAGAACTGAAAAATGGTATTTTCTATTGCAGATAGATAATATGCTTAAGTGGTTAACATGGTAGATTAATCTCAAGTATACCTTCAGCTGCTGAAAATCTTCTGGTAATTTTGAGCCCTCACTCTCTATCTCTTCAGACAAGCCTATCTGACAATATGGGAAAAAAAATGGAGGAGAAAGATCTACGCAGTCTGTCTTGAGTTTCCCAAAGGAAAAGGAACATAAGACCTGACACTTTTTTCCTGTCTACAACACAGCCCTTGCAGCAGTTCCAAGAAGATTCCACCCCCATTTGCACTCTCCTACAGGTGACCCTGAGGACACAGGTGGTCTCAAGAACTTCCAGGGAGAGTGCTAATGACCAAAAAATTGCAAAGAAATATGATCCTTCCAACTGCTCCCCCCATCTTATCAGAACTAATTCTTCCATCGCCCCCACTATTCTGCCAGAATTAATGAAGCTTATTGGATGAGAAGCGAAGTGTCTTCAGTGGGGTTTAAAGTAAAACTGCTAAATTATATATAAATGTTGGAGAAAAATAGCAGGCATGGCCCAGGCAGAGAAAATGTCAGATGCTGTTATGGAAACCTGCAAAACATTTGAAGATCATTTGAGCAAATAAATATAAGAAAGGCATATAAACATCCAACTACGATAGCTATATTTTGGATTTATGATAACAATACCATCAACTTGTTTTGCAACTCTCAGGGGCATCCCCCCAAAAGTTGTATCAATAAAAGAATATATATACCTCGGGGTTGAATTGAATTATGGAGTCCTTGGGCTCTCTGAGCTTGATTGTTTTCTTGCAATGTTTTTATTACCTGACTAGGAAACATCTTTAATGCAAGAAAGGAGTGGTGTTTGCTTTTTTTATATATACAATAATTTGCCCTGTCACTATTGGTTGGGATGTTATTTCCTCCTTGGAAGTTACTTGATTAGGATGTTGTTTACTAGTTGATTGTCTGAGTTGGTGATTTCTTGATTAGGGTATTGTTTACTTTTTGATTGTTTGCCAGATATTACTCCTTTTTAGCTTTTTTATTTTCACTTTTGCATGCTGTGTAAATATTGTTTATCTTTATGTGCTTGTTGATAGTTGATTTGTCTGAGTGACCAGTTTCTAGAAATTCCCCAGTGTTCTTGATTTAGCTTTGCTAGAATAGTCACAGTTTCCCAGTTGAAACTATGGTTAAGTATGTCCAAGTGTTGTGAAAGTTTTATTCTGTCTTCTGAGTGCTAATTGGTATTTATGGGTGTGCTCTACTAGTCTTCTTGGGTTCTTGGGTCTTTTGGTTTGCTTACAAAGTTTTGGAGGGCTTTAGTTGATTTGTGTACTGCAATGAAGCCATGTGGTTGAAAACAGTCTGTTAAGTGTTCCTGAGATTTTGATTTATAGGCACTGCAGTAGGGAGTTGATAAAATATTTGCTCCCCTCTGTGAGGTATTCAAGAATTTTTGTAAGTTCTTCAGCTGTAATGTATAATGGGCTCTCTGATAATGATACAATGAGGAAGAGTCTTATGTATTTTCAGTGCCCATTAGAAGCAGAGGATGATGGGTCTATTGCTTTGCATCTATTAATGTTCTTCTCTTGTGATTTGATCTTCTTGGTTAGGTTATTAAGAGGTCTCTTGAATAGGTTGTCCAGGTTCTGTATTGTATCATTCTCTATTCTATACCATGATAGCCTATCATCAGTTTACACTCTGTTGATGAAAGCCCAGATGCGCTGGGCAGGCCATGTTGTAAGGATGCCAGATCATCGCATCCCTAAACAGCTCTTTTATGGTGAGCTGTCTCAAGGAAAACGATCACACGGGGGACAAAAGGAGTGATATAAAGACACGCTGAAAGCCTCTCTCAAGTCCCTGGATATTAACATTACCTCCTGGGAACCTCTGGTGCATGATCGATAGACATGGCGTACTCTGGTGTACCAGGGTTGCCAGACATATGAACATAGAAGGACAATCTTGGCACAAGAGAAGCGTGCACTCCGCAAAGCCTGAGCTGTAAATGCTGAAGTAACAGTGTCTACATTTCTTTGTTCAGTATGTGGCAGAACATTGGTCTTATCAGCCACCTACGGACACATCATTGATGGTCCATAATCCACAAGATGTCAAGGTCCTCATCGAACTCGATGGATGAACAACATTCTATACCAACAGGGAATCTAATGACTGGCAGAACATATCTGTTGATGGGGTGGATCTTGTTCTTCCCATTGAACTGGCTTCAAGACTTGTCTGATCCTTTGATGGTACTTAGATGTTGCTATCTTCCTTGCCTCCTCATTGTGATTCCTTATTGTGTAACTATGGGACACAAAGGTACTGGTAGATGTTTGGTACATATGCTATGTGGCCTATTAGTCTTAACTATATTCTTTCTTTTGACTCCCATTTGGCCAAGCTTCCCCAATCTGAGTGACAATGCATAATGAGGACATTGATGTGCACACACGTATGTGTGTGTGTGTATAAACACATGCATGCACACACAGAGAGACACAAATACACAGGTCTTTGCATGATTTCTTTTCAGCCCCAAGCATTACACCATCTGTATGCATATGAGTAGAGGGGTTGTACCTTTCTCAGAAATGTAAGACTTTTCTAATTCATAAGTATAGCCACTTCTACGAGACACATATAAAGTTGCCAGCTATTCAATATCCTCTCTAATTGAAGAACCATAGCAAATTTCTTGCCAATTTCTGAATTACTATTACTACAACAACTACTACAAGTAAATGTCATTACTTAACATTCCATCAAATTCAATGCAAATTTCTTCTAAATGGACATGCATAAATCTATTTTTTTAAGATTTGAACAGGTCTACATTCATGCATACAAGAATCAAGTGATTTTAGATACATATTTTATATTTCTATTGAAGGTATGGTGTAATTCAATTATAAATACACAGATTTTGTACATTTTTAAAATGATCACTAAAGATACATGGAAGATTTTTCCTGGCCATAATGCATCTCAGTATCATTCTGTAAAAACACTGAATACATGAGTAATAGCTTTATTTTTAAATGCTGTTATGATGACTACAGACTAATGATTCACCTTTAATGCTCAGGAGATAGTTTGAGAAGACATACTCAAGGTGAAAATAATTTATCTTTGCCACAGTATTGCAGCTGCAGTAACAATTGAAAACATCTGTGGTAACACATTCAATTGAGCACTCACTACTATGCTAACTGCTGACAATATTGTGACAACTAAAATTGAAGCATGCTACCAGTGAATATTAACTGTGACAAGGAGAGGAGGAGTGAAAAAATTAGCAACTGTTATAGGGATGCCAAAAATAATTCGAATGTGTTCTTATTAATGTCTTTAAATTAGAATTGTAGATAATGGAATGAGGGGTTGGGCAGTTGGTTCCACAAAATCAAAATGTTGCTTTCACAGCTGCAGAGGGCTGCTACATAAACACGGGAAATATAGGTCTGGTTTAAGATCTCATTTGCACTGACACATGTTCTTACTTCCCCCCCATCCCACTGTTCAAATAGGAATTGCTGCATTGCCCCAATAAAATTGAATTGCAAACTTCCAATTAGATTTTAGACTTAATATCTAAGATACAACAAGAAGATGCCTATGTGTGTGTTTGTGTGTGTGTTAAATTATGAAATATGAAATCAAGACAATTCTAAATAACAAGGAGCATTGTGAACAGAATTAAATTTATAATTTTGTTATGAACAAGGGCACCAACATGGAAAAGATTTACTGATCTTTAAAATAAACCTGTGGGAGTAATTTAAAAAAGCCAAACTAAGATTGGACAAAGTGGTTATGCAGATTTCATGCTTCCCTGGTTAATCTATTGATACTAAGCACAGGAAGCAATTCATCTGGTTTACAATTTGCAGTTTCCAAACTTACATGAAAAGCAGAACATTTAAGACTTTAGAGACTTCTCCAAATGTTGTAGATGAAGATTGGAATTCCATAAATACATATGAAAATATGTAATGTGCATTCAAAATGATATATATTATCTGTGAAAGTGATGCTGAGATGAGAGTAAACACATTAAAATTGTAGGTTGGTCGTAACTTTTTCCCCATTCCATTTTATCAAAAGTTGCTAAGAAACTGTTGTAATCCAGGGGCCAAATGCAGTCTTTTAACACTAAATTGTGTACTTTTCAATTAGGCTGTGCTATCTTTCTTTCTTGGGTATCTCACTGAATTCAGTATAATGCTTTAAATCTTTTTTTTTAATTATTGCTTTCCCCCCCCCAAATTGTATCCTTTGTGATGGATGGATTTTTTGACCCTGCATACCCACCTTTCTATCTTAGAATGCAGATATATTTTGGTAACAATATGCTGCTTTTTGTTCTTTGTTTCTGATGGCAAATAGCTGTGCAGTTAAAGAAAAGAAGATAATAACATTTCTAGTAGACATTGACAAAAAAGAAATTATGGCCATGTAGTCTACTGTAATTTAGAAGCAAAATCTACCATTCAAACATCAGTGCAGGAGATAAAAGAAGAACGATAAGTGGCTAGAGACTGAATAGAACTGCAGATTTGTTGATATTTCAAGACAAAGGAGAATAAATGACTATTTTAATTGGAGAAATATTCATGTCTGTCACACATGAAGACTTTCAGCTCTACTGAACATGGAAATGTTTATCAGTTCAAAGTGAAGGTCATTACAATAATCCATTCTTGAATGAAGTCATTGTTTTAATTATGTTATGAAAAGCTGAACACCAAATGCTATTTTTATGTAAACTGGAATTAAGTTCATTTATTAGAAACAAAAGTTCTAAGTTTGCAACTGTTAAGATTGTTATGATCCTTGCAGGTTGTCTAACAAAGGAAGCAAGGGTTATTATTTTTCACTTGTGAAAACACTATCTTAGAATTTATTTTTTAAATTTTTATGCCACCCACCTTAGTGATATAGCAATAAAATAAAAAGGTTAAAAAAAGGAATACCAAACAATTAAACTTAAGAGGATTAAATACAATGAATTTCTAGAAGTAAAACTAGACATAACAAAAGATTGATGAATAACAGAAATATTACCAATGTTTCCAATTATATTTTTTAAAATAATACTTTATCACTATATAGAATAGAATTCCTTATTGGCCATGTGTGGTTGTTAACACAAGGAATTTGTCTCTGGCGCATAAGCTCACAGTGCACATACAAGTAATAGTGATAATCATGATCATAAACAACATGAAATACTTTCATCATAAATCGTAAAATACAACACTTCATCATAAATCATAAGATACAACATTTAGTGATAGTCATAGAATACTAGCTAAGGAAACAACATAAATAATACCAGGATACTAAAAACAATATAAATTGTACGATACAAGCAACAAAGTTATAGTTGTAAGAAGATATAGGTAGGACAGATAAGGGGTATCATAGTAATACAGTTTTACTAAGTAGTTTGATAGTGTCATAGGAATTAATTGTTAAGCAGAGTGACGGCATGGAGGAAAAAACTGTCCTTATGTCTAGTTGTTCTGGTGTGTAATTAAGCAAATTATGCTTAAAAGATGGGGACTCTAACTAAGATTTTCAAGTAATAAAGATGGGTTTTCTTTGGAATTAGTTCTATCCTATTTTCTTGTAAATTTTCTTGTTATTCCCTGTCGTTTGCTCAGACATAAATGACAGAATGGAAGAATGTCAAAATTTGATGAAATTGTCAGAACTGCCACCTCACGCCTGCCTTCTGCAATCGTTCCAGTACCAATCTGCCATGAACCCCCGGGAGGGGGGGAGAAGGAGAGGGAGCACTTGGGGGGAAGTGAAAGTTAAGGAAGTGAAAGCAACATGACACTTCTCTTCTGCGATGAGAAGGACACAGCTTACAATCAGAGGGACTGTTTCCAAAACATCTCCTTCGAAATTGATTGGAATGGGAAATTCCTAAATGAGGAAAAGTTTTCACTTGGGGTTTTGGCATGCAAATTTCAGTTCTAGCTTTGCACTAAAACAGGGGTACACAACCAATCCAATTCGTGGATTTCAACTCCCAGAATTCCTGAGCCAGCCATGCTGAGGGGAAAGGGAGAGATTTCCATGCTGGCTCAGGAATTCTGGGAGTTGAAGTCCACGAGTCATAAAAGAGACAAGGTTGCCTATCCCTGCACTAAAATATACCTTTCTCAACCTGATGGTGTTCCGGTTAGTTCTTATTTACAGAATCAGATTGAGGCAGTCTGACACACCTCACCCAAAAATTAGCTGCAGAGAATACAAGCTGCATTTATTTTTTTTTCTTTTAAGGTGTCCTGAGAATGCCTATATCCATATTCTGTACTGTGTAATTTCTCTTAACAATGATATTCTGAGTCAGAATGGTTGAAATTTCACCTAGTGTTTTATACAAAGCATAAAGGAATTTGATGCGAGCATTATGTCACATCTGTGAGCTGATACACAAAATAAGTGGACGACATATCAGACATGTTGGCAAGACTGGCCTTAGGGGATTTGTAGAAAGTTTCTTTTTTTCCTTTTCAACTGACATGCCTTTTTAGAGTCATTAGTTTTCAGCAAGCATGATCAGAAAGGAAAATTCCCAGTTCACATCGTCATCTACAGACTGACTAACCTCTTTTTTGCTAGTATTATAATGCAAAGAGATTATTAAAAGGGAGGAAGGACAATCCTTCTCTAGAATCTCTGATTCCTTCCTTCCTTCCTCCCTTCAACCATTTATCTGAAATGGTATAAGGTTTCCTCTTGAGCAGGGGGTTGGACTAGAAGACCTCCAAGGTCCCTTCCAATTCTGTTATTCTGTTGTGAGAAGTCAACCCCCCAGAGAAGGCAATATTAAAAGGGCAGAAAAATATATTTCCTCAAAAGAATTTTAAAATCAGAAACCAACCCTTCCCCCAACTCTCTCTGTCCCAAGCAGAAGCCAGCTCTGAACAAATGCAGATGTAAACCATCAGAAAGGCCCCAGCTAGGAGATAAAGAAGACAAAGACACCTAAAATCTGCATACCCCACTCAAACTCTAAGAGTCATTAGCCCCAGCACCAGGGAAGCAGGATATGACCTCTGGGACATAATAGGATTAACCTATCACCATTAAGAATACCAGAAAGGCACACCCAGACTCAGGTCAGAATATGTGACACAGGAAATACAAAGCCTAAAACAGGAACAAGAAACTACTTCAAACAAAAGGCTTCAGAGGGTATAAAAACCTACTCCCCACATGTGCTCAGTCCTTTTTTCTCTCCTCTCTCCTGCCAGAACCATCTTTCTGTCTGGCTCTTCAATAAACTGCAAACTTCTTTCTAAAGCAGTTGCCATGTTGTTTATCCCCGGCTTGGATAAATCATGATGAAGACTTTTCTTTCAACACTGTTATTCCTTCTTTCCTTCCTTCCTTCCTTCCTTCCTTCCTTCCTTCCTTCCTTCCTTCCTTCCTTCCTCCCCCCTCCCTCCCTCCCCGATAGAGCTTAGGTATATCCAATATATTTTCTGCCATCAATTTGCACTTGACAAACCAAGCTTCACTAGACAGAGATATTTAATTCAAACCAAACAATGGTTAAAGCTTAATCCCATCAAAATGGCAATGTAGCATTGCACATTTATCTTCACAAAAGCCACCACATAATTCTTTTAATAAAAATGTAGAGAACATAAAGCAAAATCCCCCCAGTTCATGACAACTGAACAGAGCAGTTTTTCACATTTGTCTTATGCATGCTTATAATAAATATTTCTCTGGCTGTCAGACCTTTTAAAAGCCTTTTCTTGATGTTGGTGGGAGGGGAGAATAATGGTTGTTTACAATATTTCTGATGTTTAATTCATTTTTCCTTCCCTTGTAATTATTGTATGTAATAGAACAATTTTCAGGGGAAAAAACACATTTTAAATAGAGGGGAGGATGTTTGTTTTTTAAGCTTTGCAGGGAATTGTTTTAGGAAGAGAATTAGTTTTAGGTCATCTCCTGCTTTTCATGTACATAAAGGGACAAAAGATATATATTTGCAAGGAGAGTAATCTAGCTGTTGTTTAACATATACAATGGTAAACCTTATGCATTTTCTGCTTAAGGTTACTGCATGATTACATTGTCAGCTGAATTTTACTTCAGCACTGAGCACTGGAACAGAATGTTCCACTGCATTTCAAGGAAGAAGAAACAAAATATATAATATACAAAGCTGTATTCTGAAATATAAGGATGCAAGAGGAAACCTCTGCTGTTGTAAAGCAAGGGAGGAAATGACGTGATTTGTCAAATTAACTGAAATGATTTGTAGAACATTTCATTGGTTCTCCACAACTTCCATGATTATTCTACCCAAATTATAAAATTGGGCTTATGTTCTTAGAGTGTTCCTTGTGTCATTATCATCAGGACTTTGTACAAGGATTTGAAAGAATTGTTTCACAATGCACAGGAGAGGTTAAACAATTTTCAGGAGGCAGACAACTCAAGCTGGTTATGCAATGTCTATGGAGATTCTCAATCATTCAGGTCATGGCTGTCCCATAGCGAACTGGACCTTCTTGGCTTTTTTTTTTCTTTGAAAACAATTCTGAAGAAACTTCTTGGATGAGAAGTGAAATGTTTTCAAGCAAAAACAAAAACCCCTTCAGACTGATTGTGCAATATTTATTTATTAATTTATTTATTATGCCTCCCATATCTCTACAGAAAGCAACTCTGGGTGGCTTTGATAAGAGATAAGATAACCTTTATTGTCATTTTTTTTACTGTGGACGCAACGGCACACATCAAAAATGAAATTTTAGTTGTCCGTTCTCAAAGTGAAACACATACATGACACACACCTAAACATACTATGTATAGACCCAAACCCCTACATATACGTAACAAATAAATATTAAATACTGTCCATCTTGAGGCCCAGAACATACTTCTGAAAGCAGCGGCCATGAACTTCTGGTAGTCTATTCTGGGCCTTGTGAAAAAGGGCTAGGGTTTCAGCCGGTTTGCCAAAGTCAACAAAAAATTAGCTATCAGTTCTGCCGAATCATGTAAACAAGCTGAATCTCACCATTGTATCTATCTATTTTTTTTTAATATCCTAAGAGGAATAACAGAAACTGACGAATACATACACACACACACACACACACACACACACACAGAGAGAGAGAGAGAGAGAGAGAGAGAGAGAGAGAGATCATCTATCTATTTGATTTTTTTATAAAAAAATGGAGTAGCAGAAACTGACAAATATTTGCTGTGAATCATTTTCCTACAAGATCAAAATAATATCAAAGGAGAATAAAACCATTATTACCCATTACCAGCTTTGCTGTGTACCCATATCTGATCCTTGTAGTCAGGTTTTAAAATCTCAGGTTCTCTCTTTGTAAGAGTGATGTGTGGTGGTTTGTCCAGTTGGTAAGTGATTCTAGAGACCAGCCACTTTGCTTATATTGTCCCATATTAAGCTTGTAAGTATGGCATCAGATATTAGCCTCATTCATGAAGCAGTGTTGGATTTGGCAATGAAGAGAGTGCAAAGCACTCTGGAAAACTTTGGCATCTTCTCAAGAACTAGAAGGAAATACATTAATGTGGCTGTCAGGAAGATGCCTCAGAGCAAGGTTCAAGAGAGTCTTTCACCTTCAATAACTGAGCAGTAGCGAAGATTTTGGTATGTACCATGTTTCCCCAAAAGTAAGACCTAGCCCGAAAATAAGCCCTAGTTTTGGAGTGAGGCGCACATCTACAAATCAAGCTAGGGTGGGGTGAGGGGGTGGAGCTACCCCATGCACCCTGCACCCACTTACCTTACTGCAAGCAGCCTCCTACTCCCCAACAGTTGTTATGCTACATGGTTCATTGCATCGTTACCACTCCTCACGACAGGAGGCTGCATCATGCTTTAGGTCATTTTTACCAGTTGTGGCAGGACACCAAATGGAGTTTTGGGCCGTTGCTGCTCCTCGCAGTAGGAGGCTGCATGGTGCTTCAGGCCATTGTTGCCAGTCACAGCAGAAGGCTGTGCAGTGTTTTGGGCCATTTACGGGAGGCCACATGGTGCTTCAGGCCATTGCCACCGGTTGCAGCAGTATGCCACACACCACCTTGCCACGATCAGCACAATGTCTTGAAGCATCCTGCGGCCTGCTGCAAATGGCCCAAAGTGCCGCACGGCATTCTGCCATGACTGGCAACACTGGTGTGAAGCACCATACAGCGTCATGCTGTGACTGGCAGCACCAGTGCAATGCTCCACGTGGCATCTGGCCACAAGTGGCAGCAAGTGGCCGCTGTAGAAATCAATCAGCAGTGTGACAGGTGTTGGGGCATGGGAGACCTGGCTGAGGTGTTCCTAAAGTAAGACATCCTCCGAAAATAAGACCTAGTGCCTCTTTTTGAGGCAAACAAATGTAAGACCAGGTCTTGTTTTTGAGGTAACACTTTGTCATATCAGGTGAAGGGACCCTCCTTATGAACTGAACATTTAGCTACTCTAGAGAAAGACTCAGGAATGCAGCTGTGAAAGTTGGAGGGAAACTTACCACTATAAATGGATTGGTTTTTTTTTTTTAGGCAGTTGTTATTTCTTCCAAAATAATAGATCTCACTGACAACATTTCGTATGAACTGGTCCTACTGTGCCATAACAATAACTTGTATGCATGACATGAAAAAATATATCACAGGATATTAAACTGAGATTTTTAAGACTGGGAATTCAGCATAATCGAACAAGCTGGACCTGAAAATTGTTATTCTTTTATATAATATTCTGTGGATATTAGCAAAAAACTCACAGGGACTACATATACTTCAGTCAGATCTGGTTAATAATATGTGTGCTTCAATGGGAGCAATCAAAGATATAAACCTACAAAAGCAACAACACATGCAAATGTTGAAAGAAAGAGCAAATTGCATAAATTCATAGGCAAAGCACACAAAGACTTTTCCACTGAAGATGAGACATGAAAAAATAAATAAATAAAACACTTGATTGCATATGGAGTTTTCACTGCATTGTGAGGTTCATTTTAACAGACAGAATAGCCTGATTATTTAGCTAGCCTAAAGATACATTTTAAAGAGTGTAGGGGATTATTCCACAACAATAATGGTTTCTATGGAAGCAACATTTTGAGAAGTGGTTCTTCATATGAAAACAACGCTTTGTTCAGAATGTTTTTCCTCTGAATAATTTCACAGAAATGCTCTAAGAGGCCCTGCATAACTATATCCTTGATCCGTTGGACAGAAAGGATTAATTCATGCAGAATATGAAAATAACCATACTGAGTTTTGGTTAGATATAGATTTGTCACCAGCATGTAACCTGCCTGGGGCTATGTGGAGGAGGAGGAGGAGGAGGAGGAGGAATTTAGCCCCAAATGGCTATGATTTAGATACTCTCTCTCTCTTTTTTTTTAAGGGAAATATGGCATTAACTAGCTGCATTTTCTACAATCAATGTATGGTATTAATTTAATTCCATCCAGATTCCATAGGGATTTCTCTTGTGGAAATCAAATTACTCAAGTAAGGTTATTGCTTTATGTTGTTAGTGTTGGTTTGTTTGCAGGTGGCCTGTAATCCAGTGCCATGAAGTTCAAAAGGATATAGGAAACAGAATCTTTGGAAAGGGAAGAGAACTATAAGAATAGATTTGAAAGGAAAAAAAAGATGTTGAAAGTTGGCTTAGTTTATGATGTGCTTGCCTTTAGAAATATACTATTTTCCAAAAGCACCTGAAAGCAGGGCAAGAAACAATGGATGGAAACTAAACAAGGAGAGAACCAACCTAGAGCTAAGGAGTAATTTCCTGACAGAACAATTAATCAGTGGAATAACTTGCCCCCAGAAGTTCTGAATGCTCCAACATGGGAGGTTTTTAAGAATTGATTGGACAACCATTTGTTTGAAATGGTATAGGGTTTCCTGCCTGAGCAGATGATTAGAATAGAAGATCTCCAAGGTCCTTCCCAACTCTGCTGTTCTGTTGTTTTGTTATTCTGTTGTACTGCATCTGTAAGGAGACTGTTCAAAATATTTTATACAACAGGGGAGGGCCAAGAAGTCAACCCCCGCCCCCTTGTACGTGTGTGTGATCTTGATATAAGAACAGAAAAATGTCACTTCAATCATGACTTTTGACTTTGGCTTTTGAAACACCATTCCCTGGACCCTTCTGACTATATTACATTATTATTGTATCTTTGTGTTATTTTTGATATGTTTATAAGCTGTTTCCTAATGATATAAGGTTACAGTGATTTTTTTTGCTTGGTACTGGAAAAAGGCTAGGTGACAAAGAAATTGTCACAAAGCTGTACTAGTGTATAAATATATAGCGATGGTATTTTAAGACAGACTATTTGGCCCTCCATCGCTGCTCAGACTATGCAAGTTTTACTTATATAGATTTCAATTTCATTTTAGGAAATGAGGTTGTCATATTCCATTTGTGGTCAAAATAATTAAGGCAATATTGCTAGCACAACCTGGATGAATCTGTCCAAATAAAGATGTTAAGATCACATTTTTCATTTCCTGACTATATCCCTAAGGCTTTCTGTCACTTAAAGAGGATATGGAATGAAATTGGAAGTATTCTAAGGGGTGGATTAGACTGAATACAGAGCCAAAACCATGTTTAACACCCATTTCATCCCCTGTTCCATGGAAGTGATGCAGTGAAATTACTTCTCTGCTTTTACCACAGCTGCACAGAAAATGTTTTTTTTCCCTATATTGTTGGGTGTTTCCTTCAAGATTTTGATAAATTGAAGTCAGAGGAATTTGAGGCTTACAATCAGCAATTTTCATATTTTTTTCTTTTTTTGCAGACAAAACCTGTAGGATTTGCCTCCATTACAGGGCAGGAGAGAACCAAAATTTAAGATTGTGAAATTATTCCTATAAAAAGTATTTTCCAGATATGAAGACAACAGGAATGTTGATGGAATGGCTTGCCTTCAGAAGTTGTGGGTGCTCCATCATTGGAGGCTTTCAAGAAGAGACTGGACATCCACTTGTCTAAAATGATATAGGGTCTCCTGCTTGAGCAGGGGGTTGGACTAGAAGACTGCAAGGACCCTTCCAACTCTGTTATTCTATTATTCTGACATGAACACTGCTAGTTCATCTACCTTTTTGGTCGCTTTTCATCCATCCAATTGTGGCCTTCTTTGTGCCTGTTGGCGACTTGGTTAGGGTATGGAAAAGCAGACTTACTGTGGCAGTGGTTCTTCCATTTATTTTCTATTTCAGTCCATTACTGGAAGGCAGTCTGGGAGACAACTAAATTGTCAAACTGAGGGTCTTTCTCATTATTTGTGCTGTTTTACACAAAACCTATAAAGAAAGTTATTGGAGCATTAGAATAAGACATCCTCAGTATACCAATACTCAGGCTTGCCTAATATTAATAATGGGCTGGGTGAAACAGAACACATTGAAATTAAATCAATGGATGGAGGAGTAACTTCTTCCAGATGGATTTTGGCAATCTCACTAGGTAGACCAGACCACGGAGTCAAAACTAATGGCTACAACCAATTCTATTTAAATTGGATATAATAACACAAACTTACAGGTTTGATTATATTATATCTCCTCTGTCTCCCCTTCCTTATATTCCAGTGAATTAGGGAGGCATCTACCTCACCCACTTCCAAATGTTATTTCGTTGTTCTGGACGTTTTAAAATGTTTCACCCAAAGTTTTGTGTTGTTGTTTTTTTGCCTTGGTAATAGTTGTTGAACATTTCCATCATAATAGAATAATAGAGTTGGAATGGACCTTGGAAGTTTTTTTAATCTAACCCTCTGCATAAGCAGGAGGCCCTATAGCATTCCAGACAAGTGGCTGTGCAGTCTCTTGTTAAAAGCCTCCACTGATGGAGCACCCACAACTTCTGGAGGCAGGCTGTTCCACTGATTAATTGTTCTAACTGTCAGGAAATTTCTCCTTAGTTCTAGGTTGTGTCTCTCCTTGATTTGTTTCCACCTATTATTTCTTGCCCTGCCTTCTTGTGCTTTGAAAAATAGGTTGACTCCCTTTCTTTGTGGTATCCCCTCGGATATTGGAACACTGCTATCATTTCCCTCCCTAGTCCTTCTTTTCACTAGACTAGACATACCCAATTCCTGCAACCATTTTACATGTGTTTTAGCCTCTAGGCCCCTAATCTTCTTTGTTGTTTTTCTCTGCACTCTTTCCAGAGTCTCAACATATTTTTTTATTATATGATGAGCATATTTCCATCAAGGATATATTTCTTGAGTGTTGCCCTCCAGCTGCTGCTCATTTAACAGGTCGTAGTTGTATTAAGGAGCATATCTGCAGAACTGTGGTAGAACACAAACTGCTTCCCTTCCTGAGTGGGTATTTCTCTATAATTACTTGCAAACATGTTTTGATTACTGCAATGCATTTTCTATGGGAATATCCTTTAGAAGGATTTACAATAGCTGCTGTTGGATCAGAAATTACAATCAGGGCAACAAGCTATAGCTACAGGACAGAAAGTACAGGAACAATATGATAGCTGTGCTGAAAGATCTTCACTGCTGCCAATTGTATACCGGCAAAATTTACTGTTGCTCATAAATCTCTAGATGGTTTAGTAGGGAAAAAATATTTTGAAGATGTACCCACTGTTAAAAGCTTGACTGTCTATTATATGAAATTACATTCTCCTGTGTTACTGAAGGCCAATTGAATGTTCTGCCTTAAGAGATGTGCTAAGCTTGACTCATTCAATGTTTAGAAAAATAACTCTCTTTCTTTCTCTCTATCTTCTACATCTATCTATCTATCTATCTATCTATCTATCTATCTATCTATCTATCTATCTATCTATCTATCTATCTATCTATCTATCTATCATCTATTTATCTACAGTATCTATCTATCTATCTATCTATCTATCTATCTATCTATCTATCTATCTATCTATCTATCTATCTATCATCTGTCTAACCAATCTTTTAGCTCTATCTTAATTCCAATTGCATTCATATTATGTATGTATATAACTGTCTCAACTGGTCATAAAATTAGAAGGTATATAATATTAATGAAGACAGTCAAAATTTATTTTGAATAAGTTCACGCGAAGTACTAGTGCCGCTTTACAAAGCCCTAGTAAGACCACACCTGGAATACTGCAGCCAATTCTGGTCACCATATCACAAAAAAGATGTTGAGAGTCTGGAAAAAAATCAGAGAAGAGCAACTAGGATGATCAAAGGCCTGGAGGCTAAAACATACGAAGAATGGATGCAGGACTTGGGTTTGGCTAGTCTAAAGAAAAGAAGAAATAGGGGAGACATGATAGCAGTGTTCCAGTATCTGAGGGGCTGCCACAAGGCAGAAGGGGTCAAGTTGTTCACCAGAGCACCAGAGGGAAGGACGAGAAACAATGATTGGAAACTGATCAAGGAGAGAAGCAAATTGGATTTAAGGAGAAACTTCCTGACAGTGAGGACAATCAACCAATGGAACAGCCTACCCCCAGAAATTGTGGGTGCCCCATCACTGGATATCTTTAAGAAGAGACTGGACAATCACCTGTCTGAGATGGTGTAGGTTCTCCTGATTAAGTGGGGAGTGGGGGTGGGGCTGGACTAGAAGAGCTCCAAGGTCCCTTCCATCTCTATTCTATTCTATTTCACTTATTTGTTTTATTTGGTTCAGTGCTGTACAGAAAGATTTTTCACTGCTGCCAATTATATACAGGTAAAATTTATTGTTGCTTATAAATCTCTAAATGGTTTGGTAGGAAAAAAAAAACCTCTTTTGAAGATGTACCCACTGTTAATAGCTTGTCCATCTAGCATATGAAAGTACATTCTCTGTGTTGCTGAAATGCAGTGATGAATGTTCTGCCCTCAGAGATCCTTGATCTAATTCTCTCAATGTTTAGAAAAATAACTCTCTCTGTATCTCTCTCTCTCTCTCTCTCTCTCTCTCTCTCTCTCTCTCTCTCTCTCTCTCTCTCTCTCTCTCTCTCTCTCTCTCTCTCTCTCTCTCTCTCCTTTCAATCTTTTAACTCTATCTTAATTCCAACTGCATTCATATTACATATGTATAATGTTTATAACTGCCTTAGCTGCTCATAAAATGAGAAGTTATATAATATTGATAGTTTCATTTATTTATTTTATTTGCAGCAGTGCTGATATTTCCGATCTCTTTTTTGTAATAGTCCTGTTAACAACAAACAGTAATTAAAATATTTATTATTTGGATTCTTCTCATTAATTAGCTAACATTGAGTTGGGAAATGTTAAAGACATACAAAATACTGTTTATTGAAGATTGATTAATGATAAAGTCTGGCTTGCATGCATCCCCACCCACCCACCCACATGCTTTCAGTAACTGAGCTTAACAGTTTGCAGGTTAACAAGTGCAGAGTAATTAACAGATGAAAAAGCCCATTATTGTCTGTCTCTATCAGACAAATGGAAGTAAACGAATGACATATTTTAGTTAAAGATATACCAGGAACCTGAAAGAGAGAAACAATGATATTTTCTGTGTCAAAGTCTGGCTCAAATTTCTAGATTTTCTATTTTTGCATCAGCTTTGTGGTCATCCTCTGTTCCTAGATCCAGAGAAACTTTCCTTTGAGATTCATCATTGTTTCAGATTTCTTATTTATTTATATGCTGGCCCTTTTCTTGGGTACACTATCTCTTAAAGCTAAAATTTAAAATAAACCTTTGAATAAGGTTGAATCCCTTTTTTGTCAACGTATTGACATAAGGTTATAAAAAATTGCCCTCAGATGGTGAAATTGCTCCCAGAAAATGAAAAATTAGGAAATAGTCTTTATTAAAACTACGGATATGATTGCATTGTGTATCAGGACATTTATTTTATATGGTCATAAGGTTTATATTGACCTTTGAATAATTCTGTCATAGATTGAGATCAGGTGATTGTTTTGCTTTGCTTATTACTCCGATTTGCATAATTATAATGCGACACCTGTAAATAAAATAAGCTTCAGATTTAAGGATCACTATCAAATCAGTTCACGATGCTTAATACATATTCATTTCTGAAATCCCATTTAACAAGTTCAAAAGAAAATAGTCAGCTTTTCTTTGGAATATGCAAATTGTCTCTACTTATTGTGTAACTTAATAATGCAGATAGTACAATGAAAGTAGTTGGGTTAAAAGAATCAAATTTATGGCAAACTTTATACAGGAATAGTGTTATCTGTAGAAAACATACAGCTTAAATGTTTTAATGGCTTGAATCAAGAATAGAACTTTCCAAACTTACTATAGATGAATTGGAAAAAAAAATATGTTCAAAGTGGGTAAAACTGTAAGTACTTTTTTCCCCCTACTTAATAACTATTGATTATGAACTTCATTAAGATTAGCAACTGACGTTTTGCTTTGTTTTCACTATAGAACTTATAAGAGCCACAGTCGATCCATAGCAAATGTTAAATTTTTATAACCTAACAATAAAAAAGAACTATTAAATAAAATAAAATAATGTAAAGATCATACCAAAGCCAGAGAAATTAAGTTAAGATAAAAAATAAGTAAAGAAGAAGATTCAGAAGAGAGAAACAAAAATCTTTTGTCTGTGTACAGTATGTGTGCACTACACATTGGTGGGTTTCACTTAAACATAACTAAAAAGGTATTAAATATTTATTTTTATTTTTTAATTATATATACTCAGTGTGTGTGTGTGTTCATACATACTATACATGCATACCTAGAAGTAAACAATACACAAGTTATCTTCAGATGTTACTTTGATAAAAGGGCTTTCAAATATCATCTATAAAAATGTGTTTCTTGTAGTAATCATATTGATTGATGTAACTATACTGTTGTACTTTGTGGTGTGTTTAAGTTGTGCACTTTCTTGAATTGACAGGTCCTGCATGCAGTTACTCATACCCTAATCATCTCCTGAAAGGATTAGCCTGACTGCTTGTTCCAGCACAAAGGATCTAATTTGGATCCATCTGTCAAAGAATTTCAGCAAGTGAGATCCAGGACAAAAATCTTTTTCTGTGGTTCCCACTCTCTGGAATATTCTCCCATTGGAAGTGAAGTCTGTCCCCACATTCCAGGCCTTCCAGAAGAGCCTGAATATTTGTCCCTTGATATCAGGAATATCTGAGATGCTCAAAAGCAAAGTGAATGATCTTAGACTACTTGAGGAACACCTTATTATCTTCGTTCAGAATAATTCACTGGATACACACACAAATATACAATGAAAACCTAGGACAGATTTGTAACAGAGCAATGAAGCTTTACATTCCAACTTCTCTGTAGCATTTATGCACCTTGTTGCAGAGCTTCAAGAGAGTTACCATAGCAACAAAGGCATCACAGATGAATGTGAAAAAGATGCTGCTATTTATGATCCACAGACCTGAAAAATGCATGAAAGAGAAGTAAAAAATAGAAATGATGGGTGATGGGATTATCCAACTCTTGATCTCTTTATCATCACCCCACAGTAATTCCTACCAATTTCACTTTGTGACTGAAATACATGGATCTGGATGAAGCATGAAAGGCATTTCAAACCAAAACAGTAGCCTTAAGCCTTGATATTGATAAAAGATGGGTTGCATGCCTTCTAACACTTTAAAATGTACTTTTTTGGGTTCATATCAAACTACAGAAATGGTGCCCACTTTTTCACCTTTTCAGTTGTAAAATACACCTTATATTTTGTCATGTTTGTTGGGTTCTTTTAGATCTTTCATTTCCAGATGTTCAGCTATTGAAATTTGAAGCTCTTTGGATGACTTATAGACAGGACGCAATAATATCTAAGTGAACCAGTTCTAAATCAGTATTTTCTAGATCACAACTACCATCTTGAATTATGTCTAGAATTCATAAATAAGATAATGAGGTAGCCTTTATGGAAGAACCACATACTCCATTTAGGACTGCAATGGGAGAACACAAAGGGCCACACCTAAGAAGAAAGGAGTTAATCTGTACCAATCAGATCCCTAGGATTTTCTTTTAAAACAATTCACTTTTATGGAGTGCATAAATATATTTTGGACAGATTAAGTTTCCTATTCTTTTTTTCCTCTGATGGAAATAAGTTACAACAGACTTCAATTAACCTACTCAAATAAAAATAAAAATAAAAAATAAAAACCAGATCAGATACTATACAATGTATATATCACATATTATATTTTTGTAATAATTTTATTAAAATTTACAAATTAAGGATAAAAAATAATACAAACTACAGAAAATATTAAAAAAGGAATAAAGATAAAAAGACAAACATATTACACAGAAATAAAAAAGAAAGAAGATGTTTAAAAGATGACTCCCTCTTTACTCTAGACAAGTATAAGCTATTTCAGTAACTTAAGATCTTATATAGTATAATAATAATAATAATAATAATAATAATAATAATAAAACTTATATATTTTACCAGTCCCAGATAGCGAATTGAATTGAAGATTTAATCAACAACAACAACAATAATAATATCTCCTCTTCCAAAATCTCATCCCTGATCATTAATCAAATTATTTTTTAAAAAAATCATTTAGTCCTAATCAGTAAAAGTCAATTAAGAGCAATCAGGAATAATAATAATAATTATATATATATATATATATATATATATATATATATATATATATATATATATATATATATATATATGTATGTATGTATGTATGTATGTATGTATGTATGTATGTATGTATGTATGTATGTATGTATGTATGTATGTATGTATATATGTATATGTATATATGTATATGTATATATGTATGTATATATATATATATATATATATATATATATATATATATATATATGTATACATATATATGTGTATATGTATGTATGTATGTATATCAAGTGTTTCTTTTTTTAAATTGCACCCTGTAAACCCAAATATGGGAGAAAGAAATCTTTCTTTCTTTTACCTGTTTCAGCTCAACCCAGAGCCATCCGCAGGAACAAATATATATATATGTTTTTATTTAAATTGCTAACAAAGAATAAGGGAGAATTGGTATAGCTATTTCGAGTTTCTTAACTCTCTTCAGCCAGAACTTACCCTTCTGAGATTCGAACCTGGGCAGTGTGCATGTTAGGCAGTTGTATTAACCTCTAGGCCACAGGCTCTGTCTCACTTTGTTAGCAGTCAGGGAGGGAATAGATGTATATCTATATCTATATCTATCTATCTATCTATCTATCTATCTATCTATCTATCTATCTATCTATCTATCTATCTATCTATCTATATCTATATGTATGTATGTATGTATGTATGTATGTATGTATGTATGTATAGATGTATAGATGTATAGATGTATATATATAGATGTATATATATAGATGTATATATATAGATGTATGATATAAAATAAAAGTTTTAAGATCACCAGGAGATTTAAAAGAAATTAATTTTAATATAACCTAGCTTTCGTTGGAAACTACCAACATCGTCAGGGTTAAAAAGGCAACTGAGGAGATGTTTTAAATAGGATCAGTTAACGCCTGCGCTCGGCTCCTAGAACGAGTTACCGGTCCTAGCCGGTTGATTTGTATTCTGGATGTTTCTCCTTCTCTGTCATTGCCTCGAACCTTCTCACCTATTCTTTTAGTGCTAGTTCCTAAGTTAGTCAGGATCTTTTCCCTCCCTCCAATGGTGTTAACTTGCGTATTGCCTTTCCCTCTTTTGCAGGCCTTGGGGGGGTGTTTGGTTTTTCTTTTACATTGTTACACATCCTGTGAGGGCTCCAGGCAGTTTCCCCCACCCCTCCCAACCGTAGATCAGTGGTTTCTCTCAGCTCAGCATTCATCCTCCTCCTTCCTCCTCCCACGTGGGCAGTACCCATCCGGATGTCATGTAATCCAGTGTGTGTGTTCCCACAACCCATCTCGGCACTGTCCACATAAGATTCCGTCCGCTGCCAGCAGTCATTACTCCCATCCAAGGTAAATGTCCTGCTTTTTGCCTGGGAAGACCTCAATCGTGGGTATTCCCCATCCACAATTCCTCGCATGTCCATGGAGTGGGAGGGGAGAATGCCTCTCTCCTCTGTGCAGCACGGGGGAGCCGTCATTCCGCACCTCCTTCCCCTCTGTATCAAACGTCTCTCTTCGTTCTCCCAAGGGATGATAAGCTCCGAGGCTTTACTGCTGGATTCCTCAGGTTCCCTACTGGCACAAACATTATTTCTCCTCCACCTAGAAGGTGGGGGTCCATTGGAGTGCTTCTGATTCGCACTCCATTTCCTTAGTGCCTGTTGTGTTGGACATAGATCTATATGACGGTTGATGGAATTTCCGTCTGAGAACCAAGCCTCTTTTAATAGTCGGCCTCCTTTTGTGGCATCGCTGGATACGACTCTAGTGTTATCAAAGTCAAAACAATGACCATGCTGTGCCACATGCGTCCAGATTTGGGAGTATTGTTCACCCCTTTTTATGGCCAGTTTGTGCTCGTGCAGTCGAGTTTTTAGCCGTTTAGCTGTTTCACCCACATAATTACTCTGACAGTTCTTACAGTCAATTTTATAGACTACCGCCGATTTTTCCATGGCGGGAAGTGGGTCCTTTGGGCGCATGATTTTAGAGCGTAGCGTTTGATTTGGTTTATGGGCTACCTCTATATTATGGGGGGCCAACAATCTAGCTGTTGCTTCCGAGACATTATTGATATAAGGTAGGGAGATGCGTGTCTTTTGTTGTGGTGGCTCATTCTCCTGCTGGTGGGCTCGGGGTCTAGATGTTATGCTATGTCGTTTTATAAATTTGGTTGGATACCCATTCTGCTGACAAACACGGAAAAGATGTTTCCTTTCTTGCTTCTTAAATTCAGTTGTACTGCAGTGGGAATCAACACGTTTGAATAAGGCTTTAATGCAGCTAACCTTATGGGACACTGGATGATTACTCCTATAGTGGAGGATTCTATCCGTGTGAGTGGATTTACGGTAAACTTGTGTGTGCAATGATCCATCCGATTGACGGTGGATCCACACATCCAAGAAGGCCACATCCTCCACTACAGGAGTAATCATCCAGTGTCCCATAAGGTTAGCTGCATTAAAGCCTTATTCAAACGTGTTGATTCCCACTGCAGTACAACTGAATTTAAAAAGCAAGAAAGGAAACATCTTTTCCGTGTTTGTCAGCAGAATGGGTATCCAACCAAATTTATAAAACGACATAGCATAACATCTAGACCCCGAGCCCACCAGCAGGAGAATGAGCCACCACAACAAAAGACACGCATCTCCCTACCTTATATCAATAATGTCTCGGAAGCAACAGCTAGATTGTTGGCCCCCCATAATATAGAGGTAGCCCATAAACCAAATCAAACGCTACGCTCTAAAATCATGCGCCCAAAGGACCCACTTCCCGCCATGGAAAAATCGGCGGTAGTCTATAAAATTGACTGTAAGAACTGTCAGAGTAATTATGTGGGTGAAACAGCTAAACGGCTAAAAACTCGACTGCACGAGCACAAACTGGCCATAAAAAGGGGTGAACAATACTCCCAAATCTGGACACATGTGGCACAGCATGGTCATTGTTTTGACTTTGATAACACTAGAGTCGTATCCAGCGATGCCACAAAAGGAGGCCGACTATTAAAAGAGGCTTGGTTCTCAGACGGAAATTCCATCAACCGTCATATAGATCTATGTCCAACACAACAGGCACTAAGGAAATGGAGTGCGAATCAGAAGCACTCCAATGGACCCCCACCTTCTAGGTGGAGGAGAAATAATGTTTGTGCCAGTAGGGAACCTGAGGAATCCAGCAGTAAAGCCTCGGAGCTTATCATCCCTTGGGAGAACGAAGAGAGACGTTTGATACAGAGGGGAAGGAGGTGCGGAATGACGGCTCCCCCGTGCTGCACAGAGGAGAGAGGCATTCTCCCCTCCCACTCCATGGACATGCGAGGAATTGTGGATGGGGAATACCCACGATTGAGGTCTTCCCAGGCAAAAAGCAGGACATTTACCTTGGATGGGAGTAATGACTGCTGGCAGCGGACGGAATCTTATGTGGACAGTGCCGAGATGGGTTGTGGGAACACACACACTGGATTACATGACATCCGGATGGGTACTGCCCACGTGGGAGGAGGAAGGAGGAGGATGAATGCTGAGCTGAGAGAAACCACTGATCTACGGTTGGGAGGGGTGGGGGAAACTGCCTGGAGCCCTCACAGGATGTGTAACAATGTAAAAGAAAAACCAAACACCCCCCCAAGGCCTGCAAAAGAGGGAAAGGCAATACGCGAGTTAACACCATTGGAGGGAGGGAAAAGATCCTGACTAACTTAGGAACTAGCACTAAAAGAATAGGTGAGAAGGTTCGAGGCAATGACAGAGAAGGAGAAACATCCAGAATACAAATCAACTGGCTAGGACCGGTAACTCGTTCTAGGAGCCGAGCGCAGGCGTTAACTGATCCTATTTAAAACATCTCCTCAGTTGCCTTTTTAACCCTGACGATGTTGGTAGTTTCCAACGAAAGCTAGGTTATATTAAAATTAATTTCTTTTAAATCTCCTGGTGATCTTAAAACTTTTATTTTATATCATGAATGTACCCAGGAATCGTATTTTTATGGATATTATTAATCATATAGATGTATATATATATATGGTTCTTCAGGTTTTCTCCCATGTAAAATTTGAAGTGTCTTGGCGACGTTTCGACAAAGTCACATTCGTCATCTTCAGGCTGGTGCTTTTGGCTTCTGCTTCTAGGAGCAATGTGTGGTCGTAACTGTTTCTTCCTTTTAACTGCCAGTGGGGGTTTGAACTGATTGGCTGGGAGCTTGGCTATGTTCTGATTGGGTGGAGGTGTGTTCTGATTGGTTAGGGGGTTGGCTGTGCTCTGATTGGCTGGGGGGTTGGCTGTGTTCTGATTGGCTGGGGGAGTGTTCTGTTTGGGTGGGGGCTTTGTTGTGCTGGAGGGGTTCAAAGTGGCCAATGATGCAGCTGTGGTCTGGCTACTGGTCTGTGGTCATGCCTCCTCATCGGTGTGGTTTTGGGTTTGCTTTTTGCGTGGATGTGTGGTGGTGGCATCCTGTGCGGTTCTGGTGTCATTCTTTGTGTTAAGGATTCGTTTGTCAATAAGGGCGGGTTTCCAATCGCTGGTAGGCGGGAGGTATCATCTCGTTTGTTCATGCTGTGAGGGTGTTTTTCTATCTCGATGGCACAAACAGAAAACAGATGGCACAAATAGAAAAATATCCACCATCCTAAGAAACCCCAAAGACAAAATTGAGTTAGAAAATCAAGGAGTATATGAAATCCCATGTACTGCTTGTCCCACCACATACATCGGACAAACCAACAGAAGAATAAGTGCACGCATTGAAGAACACAAAAACTCAGTCAAAAAAGAGGAACCAACTTCTTCCCTGGTCCAACACCTTAAAGCCACAGGACATGGAATTGATTTAAAAAAGACCAGAACTATTGCCAAAACTGAACACTTTAATAACAGAATAATCAGAGAAGTCATCGAGATAGAAAAACGCCCTCACAGCATGAACAAACGAGATGATACCTCCTGCCTACCAGCCATTTGGAAACCCGCCCTTATTGACAAATGTGTCCATAACACGAAGAATGACACCAGACCTACACTCACAAAAACCACACAGGATGTCACCACCACACATCCAGGCAAAAAGCAAACCCAAACTCACACCGATGATGAGGCACGACCACAAACCAGAAGCCAGACCACAGCTGCATCATTAGCCACCTTAAACCCCTCCAATCCATACATGAAACAAACTGACACCCATCATGAAGATGAGGCACGACCACGAACGCAAAGCCAAACAGCTATGCAGCTCACCATCTCTAATCCCCCTGTAACTCAAACTAACTTGAGCACAACAAAAACCCCACCCAAACAGAACACTCCCCCATCCAATCAGAGCACAGCCAACCCCCCATCCAATCAGAGCACAGCCAAGTCCCTAACCAATCAGAACACACCTCCACCCAATCAGAACACAGCTGAGTTCCCAGCCAATCAGTTCAAACCCCCACTGGCAGTTAAAAGGAAGAAACAGTTACAAACACACATTGCTCCTAGAAGCAGAAGCTGAAAGCACCAGCCTGAAGATGACGAATGAGACTTCGTCGAAACGTCGCCAAGACACTTCAAATTCTACGTGGGAGAAAATCCGAAGAACCAAAGACCTACATATCTAATACATCACTTTTTCTAAACAACAAACAAAAAAAAGCAAAAGGTTTGTCTCCCCAGTTGTAGACCTTTAAAGCCTTGTTGTTCATTCCTGGTTAAAAAAAAATGTCACTGATACCTGTCAGAAACCATAGCATATATATTTTATCCTGATCAGATAAATTTACTTTAGAATTTTTTTATTTAAAAAATGTGCTCTTTAACATCCTTTTCTATATCACTTTTAGATATTCTGGAATTTTAAAATCTATTTTCAGATCTATCCATATCATTTAAAATCCATTTTTTTATCCAAATTCACATTAAAGACAATCTCAGTCTCTGTTTTAACCAATAACATTTATTACTTTTCTACATCCTCTATTATAGTATCAGACAATCTTGTAAATAATTTGTAGATACATTGTTTCCAAACAGACTTAATTTCTTTTATAGACAAATAGTATTGCTATTGTCACTTCTTCTATAATTATAACTGTTTGCTCTGTCTGTTACCATTTAAGCAACCTTCAAATTACCTCTTCTGTTTATTTTTCAGTTCACAAAACTTTCCCCAGGGACCATTTCTTACAATTAATTTCAAAATCTTTCTATATTCTTTTTAAAAATTCAAAACACCCAGTAGAAAATATTCTTTCCAATCCATCTAGCCTTCTAATTTTCAAAAATCAATACTCTAGTTTTCCTGTTGCTGTTTTAAAAACAACAAACAAAAACAAAAAACCAACCCAACCTTATCTTGTTAATTCTTACATTTAAACTAAACTCTAGTATAGAAGGGAAGAAGCACCAGCTTCTCTTTCAGAAGGTTCTTAACATTCAAAATTCATTAACAAGCAACTTCCTAAATTAATCAAGAGAGGAAGCAGACAGGTGCCGAATCATGATTTAAGCAGGATATTTTCTCCCCTGGCTTTCAGAACTCTCAAACTCACTGAGGATTATTATATTATGCTCTCTTTGCAGGCAGACTTTGAATAGAACAAACCTGTGGGAGAGTCTAGTCAAATCCAGAATGGATTCCTAAAGAGCCAAGCCATAAAATGGCTCCTCTGTTTACCATGATCATCAGCTCTGCTCTCACAGAGCCATCTTTAGACCATCAATGTTTCTTCAAAGTCCCTCATATATTATATTGCTTCAGTGAATTAGGTGAGGTAAATGTTTTCACTATCATATAATTCCAACCAAACAGTATTGTAAAGCCTTTGAAGGCACTGAATGCAGAGTCTTCTATGCTGTGGCTCCTGCCTTTTGGAACATCTTACCCTCTGAGGTGAGATTGTCTCTAACCCTCTGGACTTTTCATAAGAACCTTGAGGCCTGGCTCTGCTGGATGGCTTGGGGACCCAATGGGGGAGCTTCACAGTGGAGTGGTTGACTAATTAAAAGCTAATCCCACCTCATCCTTTGTCTAGCCAGCTCCCTCCTTCACCAGTAGCAATAGCAATAGCACTTATATATTATTTCAAATTGTTTTACAGCAGTCTCTAAGCCATTTACAGAGTCCGCATATTGCCCCCAACAATCTCATTTTACTGACCTCAGAAGGCTGAGTCAACCTTGAGCCAATGAGAATCGAGCTCCTAGCAGTGAGCAGTACGTTATCCTGCAATACTGCATTCTTACCACTTCACCACCATGGCTCTATCTTCTGTTAATTATTTTATTTTATCTGCTTCATCGTCCTATATTTGGTTATTTTAAGGTTTTTGTGCTGTAAGTCACCCAGAGTCATTTGACACAAGATGGGCGGTAAATAAATTCCATAATAAAAAAATAGATAAATAAATAAATTGTCAAGAATGTTTTTCATTATCACTGAGAACAGAAGCTAGGAAATAGTAATTCGATGAAGTGTAAGACTTTCTTCCAGGAAAAATAGAATAAGGCATAAAGCATTTCTCTATTTGCACCAGCCAGTCTTACAGTGTTTCAATAAAATATATGCTTGTGTTTCTATACTGGTTCAAGGTACAGTATAAAAAACAAAGGTACTGTTATTATTTAACTCAACTTTTTATTAATAAAAATATTTTCCTCTCTCCAAACCAGCAATATACAAGAACAGTTATCAGATACTATAAAGATTTCCCAGGCCACAATGAGAGACAGACAAAACAAATCAAAATAAGCTTGCCCCCCAAACCAGGTTCACTAGTTGTTATTGTTGTTGTTGTTGTTGTTTGTGATATGTAAGATTTGTTTTAAGCAATACATTCTTTTTTGCATTGATTTAATTGTAATTGAACTTCTGCACAGCTCATCAGTCAATATACATGATTTTGGAATGGGCTTTTCAACAAAGCTGTTCCAGACACAACCTAGATAAATCAAATGTTTTTATTATGATTACTATTTGTGCATTTGTTTGTTTTTATGGCAGATAAGAATAAAGCCACATAAACATAGAATATTTGCCAATTTCACCATACAAAAATAAAAATGTGCATTTGTGGTTATAGTCATAGTTCACTCTCTAATTTGATGTAGGGTTGAAAGTGAACATTTAGGTATCTAAATGTTTTCACTTTCTCAGTGGATCTGTTATTAATTTCTATCCTAATGGATTATCAGAATGTCTTCTGGAAAAGACCAGAATTTATGTTATTTGGTATTTTTATGGAGACCTTTACATAGTCCATTTTTTTGAAACTGAAGGAATTGTTGCATCATCTGTATGCAGAAGAAGTATCACACTGAGAATCAACTACCCAATCCTATTTTCATTTGTTCATTTAATGTGGCCCATTCAAGGTGGATTCTAGAGTGGGCCACTAGCTAACTGGATCACAGAAGCATTGTGTGAAGTAAAAATATTCTACATCTGATTACATCCACAGTCTAATATTATTAAGTAAGGCAAAAACCATATAACATGAATAAAATAAAATTATTTTAATAGTTAAAAATATTTTAATAGTTTAATAGTAACTAGCAAATATTGCAGATACTTTAAAATGAATTTGGGGACATCAGAATTAATACATCCAGAAGGATATATATGAAAAATAAGTTAGAATATCATTTCACAAAAGATAATAATCAGAATAGAGCTGAAAGGGACTTTGGAGGTCTTCTAGTCCAGCCCCCTGCTCAAGCAGGAGTCCTTATATCATTTCAGAAAAGTGGCTGTCCAGTCTCTTCTTAAAAACCTTGAGTGATGAAGCACCCACAATATCTGATCGAAATCCATAAACATTTGTCAGGAAAAAGCAAAGTATAAAATAAAAAGGGAGTTAGGAGTATTTTAAACCTCAGAACTATATCAATAGAAACATACAAAAACAATGGTTAACTTTCTAGAATGTTTGCTTTTAAAATAGTATACATTTGAACCAGTCTCTCTAATGTTTAGTTTATAGTTCTCAGTCAACTTCAGAAGCATTAAAACCATGATCCTTTATAGCTCATAGTTCTTAGTGTTTCAGTTCACAAGTTTTGATTCTTGGCTGCAGCTTCCTCAGGAGACCATCCTAAAAAAAAACAAAACATAAAAAAGACCTTTCTAAAATCATTCCTATCTAGCAAGTAAATACATGTTCTTCCTTTCTTTCTTTCTTTCTTTCTTTCTTTCTTTCTTTCTTTCTTTCTTTCTTTCTTTCTTTCTTTCTTTCTTTCTTTCTTTCTTTCTTCAAACTCTACAAATAGATTTTGTTTATTCATTTGTTTTATGGAATGTATTTGGTAATCGAAGGAACAATATTGAGAGAACATTTAGTAGAGAACGCTCAACATCAAAATTATTGACTATAGTATCAGTATAGTATTCGAAGATCTAAAAATATCAAAATTCAGAAGCAACAACTGCATCAAACTCAATTCCAAATAACTTCCCAATCACAAAATGTAGATAGCATCAATCTTATTTTTTCTTCCATAAAGGTTTTGAACATATACAAATGAACCTGATTAATAATGTTAGGAATTGTCCTAACCTTACTTGTCCCCCGCCATTTTTTTTAAATCAAGTTATTCCATAATGTAAAATTATCTATTCCTAAAGGCCTATCTCCCTGTCCCTCCATCCCTCCCTCCCCCCTCTCTCTTTCTCTCTCTCTCTTCAGAGGTAAACCTGAAAGTATAGAAAATCAAATTCTGGCAGTCAGTAATAATTTATGTAAGTAAATTTGCAAGGATAATTGTTAAAGGAAGCTAATAAATCCACTTAATGTGAATAAATAAAAACATCAATGAAAATACATTCATATTAATTCATCCAAATATACAAGCATTATGGACCATCTACCTGGATTTTATTTCATTTTTTCTAAAATTGAAATTATATTTATCAATTGGGAAATCTTTCTATAAATCAATATTTCAAGATACAATCTAAAATCCAAAGAAAGCTTATTACAATTCAATTGCACAATTGCAGTATATAATTTTATACAATTATTATAAATGTATGCAAGATATATGGAAAACCTGGATTGTGTCTAAACACACACACACACACACACACACACACACACACACACTATCATATATTGTGTTGGAATGCTTTGGAATATCTGTATGATTTTCTTTCCATTCTGGGGATACAGTGATATAAACTGGAGACTGAAAAGAGTTGGAAGATGCTAGACTCATACTAGACACAACTTCAGCAAGTTAAATTTTAAAGTTCATTATCTTGGATCTCCTGTATGACTAAATTCAATACAGCAAGCCTCATTATGAAACTGTTAAATATTCTGCAGCCTGTTTCAAAGCTATACTAGTAACAAATGATTCTCTGGAGCTCCCTCAAAAGAGTTTAAATCTAATTAATGGCTGTGGAGGTAGCTGCTGCTATAAATTAAAACATCAGTCCAATAATTAGGGGACAATGGAAACAAGAGATTTAAAAAAAAATATGTGCGTAAAGAATTGCATTCCTTTCTGTATAGCTACCTCATGTCTCTTCAACTACAATGCCTTATGATATGAAGATGGAATGCTTCTATTTCATGGATTTACAGAGTCTCAGGAAGACTGTATTTCTCTATGAAACACTTGGAACTTCATTCAGAAAAGAATTGTGCTTGTGTTAAATCTGCAAGAAATCATCCAATTTGTCTTAATAAATTGCTCTTTAGCACTACATTCTGACTGGGGTTTTAGAAACATGTATGTATGGTGCATGCATGTATGTATGATACAAATTTAAACAATGTGTAAACAAAAATATAATCATGTTTTGTTAAATATTCTCACATCTCTAATCAGACCCTATTGTACATATTGTATAGCCTCAGAGTCCCATCTTTGCAATTCCAAACTCCCAAGGTGCACAACTGCTTTAGAAAACTGTTTCCTTTATTCAAAATATAGCCTCAGCTTTAAATGCTTTGCTTATCCCTCTTAATGTTACTTCCTTAAAACTGCACACAAGCTATCAAAAGATTTTGTTTGTCATTGCTTTTTCTCAACTCACAAACTGTAAAGAACAACTATTAATCACAATGTGAAATAAAGTCTTCCATCTCAGTATTCTATTCAAATTTCAGACATTTGATACCCTGAACAGCAAGTCCAGACATATCACTGTTGTCTGATAAAAGTGGAGCATGAAAATACTGATAAAAAATATTGCTCCCTATCTTTGTTGTACAATTGTTGGAGAACAAAACATTGGGGGAGAGAAATGGGAGAATCATGTTGAAGAAGAAGAAGAAGAAGAAGAAGAAGAAGAAGAAGAAGAAGAAGAAGAAGAAGAAGAAGAAGAAGAAGAAGAAGAAGAAGAAGAAGAAGAAGAAGAAGAAGAAGAAGAAGAAGAAGAAGAAGAAGAAGAAGAAGAAGAAGAAGAAGAAGAAGGGGAAGGGGAAGGGGAAGGGGGGGAAGGGGGAGGAGGAAGGGAGGGAGGGAGGAAGGAAGGAAGGAAGGAAGGAAGGAAGGAAGGAAGGAAGGAAGGAAGGAAGGAAGGAAGGAAGGAAAAATTAAGAAAATTCTGATCAGTTTTCTCTCTCTTAATAATGGATGTACTACAACTGTTATCAATCCTACATTTCTCAGGAGATAAGATAGAATTAAATATTGTATGTGTGGATAATTTCTTTCATTGAGTTTCTATAATATTGTGGCAAATTAATTGGAGAAGTCAATGATGCTAGGAATGGTTAATGGAATAAGAAGGACTAAACAAGAACATGCTGGCTTGATAACATCAAATCTGATACAAACATGAACACCCAACAACTGAAAAAAGCTGTGCTTGACAGGATAGCATGGAGAGCACTTGCCTGTAAAGTCACCAAGAGAGGGACACGACTGAATGGTTAATACAACAACAATAACACTGTAACAGGATGGATTTTTTTTTGTTTGATTTTTGGTTCCTTACACATTTGCTTCGTCAATATATAAATCACAATGAAGTAAGGATGAGGAAGCAAAATGTACAACCTTAGTGTTCTGTCTGGCCCCTCTCAGCTCATTTAAATCCACATAAATATGTCTTTAAGAGGTTTATTTAACACATTTCAAAAGAATTCACTTCAAAGCACGCTGCTGGCATGTTGCTGGCAGGAACGGCCAAGTCTCAGTTATTTACATTTAGATTAACACAGGCTCTTCCCACACCTTCCCAATTAACTCACTCTTTCTTTATCACATTGTCCAATACCTCATTATTCTTCCGTAGATTTCCAAAACATCAGAAGACTGAATTCAAATGCACTGCTCCAGATATCAGGCTACTCCTTGATTAACGTTGCTCGTGACAAAGGCGTAGTCTCTCTGTCCCCTTCTAATATAGTGTCCGATACGTCACTTCCCCTCATTACTTCCTTTTTCCACTTAACTGACACCGTCGCTTATCAAACCTTCGGAATCTCGGATCAATCCATCTATCTTCTTGATCCAAATCTGACCCCTCACTTTGTGAATCTGATCCAGACTGCCTGTAAATCTCCTCCCTTTCTGGCTCAGCTGCCAGGAGGGGAAAATACCCAGAGGGGCCTGGCTGCTCTTCCTCGGCTGCCGGGAGGGGAAAACACCCAGAGGGGACTGGCTGCTCATCCTCATCCTCTTGCACTTCCCAAGCTGGTCTAGGGACACTCACAACACTTAGTAGGCCCTAGGCTTTTACTAGATCAACTTTTTCAGTGTGCTTCTCCATATTTTAAAGGACTACAAACATACAGCAATAGGAGAGATGGTGATTCATCTCAATACCTAATTAAGATGAAATCTGTGACATTTCAAACCATTCTAGTGAACTTGCAAATGAAGGATAGCAATGTAATAGCGGAGTTAAATGTATAGGGCTAGAAGGAGAAACTTCAATTTAGTGAAATGCTCAAGAGAGATATAGCAGATGATTGGCAGCTACCACTGAGGAAGGCATGAAATATAATCTTCACCAACATGGAGGAGAAGGAGAAGGTCATATTTATTGCAAAGAGAACAAGAAATAGCAGTAGGCGTTAGCTGGGAAATGAGGCATATAGTTCTCAATTATATATGCAGGAGCAAGATGTGTTGAATACGTTCACTGCCTTGGGTTGTTTGAAAAAAATAATAAAGCCATGCTACAAATCAATAAAATCAAATAATATATCAAGTTATTGTTATTTAAAGAATACCTTGCATCAATAGAAGAATTAAATAAATTCATGCAGAAATGGTGCATTCTGCATTACACCAGGATTTAGGCAGGAGTAGATATGTTGTATTATACAGTTCACAAATGATTTGCAGAGTGGTTGAATGAGCAGGAGGATGGTGTAAAACATCTTTCACATTGTGCATGAATTGAAGGAAAAGAACAGTATGATAAGACTTTATAGTACATTGGTTGACTGATATCACTTCAGAATGCAATTTCAAGAAAACCGATAATGAGCAGAATTTTCCAGCCTAATTAACTGGGGGGAAAAAGAGTGTTTGAGAGATATATTGCAAACCGCTATTCATAGTGAGGTATCATCAATGTACTAACAGTACCCAGCTCTACGTATCTCTACTCTGAACTGAATTGAAGTTGTTGGTGGTGGTGGCAGACATTATAACTCAACAATTAGGAGGTCATCAGGGACTATATGGCAAGAAGCAGGCTAAGATGCATTCCAAGTGAAATAGGATAGCTAATAATTCAGAGGCCTCCCAATCACTGTCCGGGGTTTTTCCTGGAAAGAAGGATTCTTGCCTTGTTCGATTTACAGCCTCTTGTGGACCAAGGAATATTGTGTATTGTGACTCCTGCCCTTTTCACTTAGATTGTTATTTAATTTGTTTGTTTATCTATCTCCTTCTAAACAATATCTGCTCTGTTTGTTTCTCTACTACCTTCTTTCAATCTCTTTGGGGTAATTAGTCAATGATATATTGAGAAGAGTGCCACACTCCTCTGTGCATAAATGATTCACCTGTGGAGATGGTTACCAGCATCAAATTCCTGGGTGTGCAGTTAACAAATAGGCTGGCTTGGTCACTCAACAGCAAGACACTGTGGAAGTGGGCACAGCAGTGCCGGCATTTTCTGCGTCACATGAGAAAAGCACATCTTCCTTCCCCTGTTCTTACCACTTTCTACAGGGGGACGATTGAGAGCATCCTGTCATATAGCATCATAGTCTGGTTTAGAAGCATCACTGCTTCAGACAGGAAGGTGGTGCAGAGAGTGGTGAGGATGGCTGAAAAGATCATTGGCAGTTCCCTCTCATATAAGCATTGTTTGAGCAGGGTCCACACATCCTCTTCATGACCTGTTTTCTTGTTACCTTCTGGGGGGAGGCTTTGTAGTAACTGAGGCAGAACATCCAGATTCAGTCACAGTTTTGTGCCAGACACTATTAACCTTGTGAACTCTAAAGCTTTATCCTTCTGTTATGTATTCAAGATGGATAGCGATTAATATTTACAGTATATGTTACTCCTATGTAAGGGTGTAGGTCTATACATATGTTGTATATAATATGTTTAAATGTTTGTCATGTATGTGTACACTTTGAGAGCAAGCAACTAAATTTCATTTTTAATGTGTGCTATTGTGCCCACAGTAAAAAAAATGACAATAAAGGCTATCTATCTATCTAAGTTTGTGGCCATCATGACATGGCAAGATCGATGAAATAAAATCCCTATAGTAATGTCTTTTGTGATACCTTGCTAACAGGGCTTCACCAAAAGTATCACTTGTATCTCCCTCACTTCCAAGGAAATCTTTAACAAAATAACAGTGTGGTAATGTTATGGCACTATCTGTATCTGTTAGAATTAAAGTATTTCTATCATTTATTTTTGTTGATACTTTTTTCAGTTTAGCAGAATTTTAGAGGTTAACTGCCAAAAATATTATGAAGCTATATGACTATCTTTGCCACATACATAACATTTCTTCCTATTTGCATTCCCATTTTTCAGTTGGCTAGCTCTAATTTACAGTGGAAATATAGTGGAAAACCATAGTGAAAATTAGGATTCACAGAAAAGAAGAGAGAGAAGGGGAAAAAAATAATGAACTTGACTTCTATACATGGATTCAGACT
Source organism: Bothrops alternatus (assembly GCA_034064705.1). Lineage (NCBI taxonomy): Eukaryota > Metazoa > Chordata > Lepidosauria > Squamata > Viperidae > Bothrops > Bothrops alternatus. The sequence goes on along the minus strand of JARGCV010000112.1, from coordinate 1,501,933 downwards.
TTTTGTATCTGCTACTATTCTTGGCTAAGTGCTAAGTAGAAGTCATCTGTTCAAAGACTGCACTTTCCAAATGGGATTAACAATATACCATAGCTTTCTTTTTACATGTCAAGTGCTCTTTGATCCTTTCTCACTTCTTTATTAAACATATCAAACTCTTATCTTGCCCCAAACCAGGTATCTATCCCAGCTAGGAGAAAATGTAATGTGACTCCATTAAATCAGTCTGAACTTTTATATTCTTTTTCATATAAACTGCTATTAAGCAGGATCACCCTGTATCTGCATGTTCCAATTTCTTTCTCACACGCAGAACTAAAATGCATTTCTCCATTTTTTAAAATTTCAATTCTTTTTATCTAAGAAGGTCATGCATAAAATTAAAAATCAATCCTCTACTCCAAAAAGTAGAAGAAGAAAATGCAAGCGGAAGCTGATGGAACTATGAATGATACGAGAGGATAAAGAGCACTCAAAATGTTTGGTGGATATTTTTTTTCCCAATCTGGGGGGGAAGGTACTTAGTGTGAACAGCAGGGGCCCACTTATTGTGTCTTGTATAAAATTAAAAGGACATTTTGACCTTTCAGCTATCCTTCTATCTCAAGAGATTGATGAAGTGATTGTATCATAATTTACCAAGTCTGTTGTTTGTCTTCCTTAAATGCTTATTTATTTTCATTATCTTTTTTCCCTTAATGAGGCAGCAGATGTTTGCTGAGATTGTTTGACATAATGAATTTTCTAATGTCCAGGACCCATGTATTCAAAACAATACATTAATATCATCATATTACTTAAAAGGCACTTTCTACTTTAGCTCCTATTTCATAGTTTTCTGTCAAAGCAGAATCCATTATCATTGTGTTGAAATGTCCGGGGAGTAATATCACTCTCCGGTGATCTACTGCAAGCATCAGACTTAACAAACGATACTCTTATTTTACTTTTAAAATATAAAAACCAGAATATGTTCAGCAACTTTATCCAAGCCAACAACAGCAAAACTAATGAGGTTCTAGTCTGAAAATTCATATTCCTATTGGGTGGGAGAGATGCTTCCTCAGCCATTCATATGATGGAACTTCTTCTTCTTCTTCTTCTTCTTCTTCTTCTTCTTCTTCTTCTTCTTCTTCTTCTTCTTCTTCTTCTTCTTCTTCTTCTTCTTCTTCTTCTTCTTCTTCTTCTTCTTCTTCTTCTTCTTCTTCTTCTTCTTCTTCTTCTTCTTCTTCTTCTTCTTCTTCTTCTTCTTCTTCTACTTCTACTTCTTCTTGGAAGAAAGCAGTCTAGTTGCCTTTTGAAAAAGCACCTTTGAGACAACTATGACCTGAATGACATATAATCTACAAGATTAGACAAGTAATCTAATCCTAACCCTTCTCCCCCTTTCCCTCCCGTCACCCTCCCTCTCCCTCTCTCCTCCTTCTCCTTTCATTTCTCTGCAAATATAATAAACAGTATATAAAAATGGCATTTTGATATGCTGTTTTATTATATTTATGGAGAGTGCAAGTCAAGTCACTGTTGGAAAAGCCTTGAGAGTATAATCAAATGCAGGGTTCACATTCAAACATTCCCAATTGTATCCCCAGCAAAATATAGCAGAAAATATAGTAGAAATAAAGTAGAAAAATTCTCGCCTGAAATCTTCTGACCCATTGCTAATCAGTGTGTGCAACATTAAAATAGTTAAGAATCTCTTTTGTTTTTCTTATTCCTAATGTAAGTCATTATTATTATTATTATTATTTATTAAATTTCTATACCGCCCCTCTCCCGAAGGACTCGGGGCGGTTTACAGCCTTAAAATTTAAAAAACATATAAATGTACAAAATTAAAATATTTAAAAATAAATTAAACAAATTAGGCCATAAAATCTATAAAACCCAATATATACAAATCCTAAAATCATAAAAATTACAAAAATCCTAAAAATTGCACAATCCCCCTAAAACATTTTCACCCGGTTGGAGCCGGAGCTTCTATGCCAGGCCGGCCTGTTGAAAAAGGAAAGTTTTCAGTTCCCGACGGAAGGTGCGTAAGTCCGTCATCGTACGGAGTTCGGGGGGGAGCTCGTTCCAAAACGTTGGAGCTCCCACAGAGAAGGCTCTCCCCCTGGGGGTCGCCAGTCGACATTGTCTGGCCGACGGCACCCTGAGGAGGCCCTCTCTGTGGGAGCGTACCGGACGGCGGGAGGTATTTGCTAGCAGTAAGCGGTCCTGTAAGTATCCAGGTCCGATGCCATGGAGCGCTTTAAAGGTGGTCACTAACACCTTGAACCGCACCCGGAAGACCACCGGCAACCAGTGCAGCTCGCGCAGGAGCGGTGTTACATGGGAGCGCCACGACGCTCCTGTCACTACCCGCGCGGCCGCATTCTGGGCCAGCTGAAGCCTCCGGGTGCACCTCAAGGGGAGCCCCATGTAGAGAGCATTACAATAGTCCAGCCTGGAAGTGACGAAGGCATGAGTAACTCCTAATGTAAGTCATAGAATGATGAGAATGAAACAATCACTGCCATGTATTATATAATACTTATATTGATACCTCAGTATCAATACAACCAGTGAAAGATCTTAAAACTATATATATGGCCACTGTAGTCTTAGATTCTAGTACTGTGAATTATAGAATTCCTTGCATGCATCTTAGTCCCTAAATCGTTCAATATATTTAGAAAAGCAGCTTCTGTTTTGGTTTACCTAAATACCATGTAGTGTCACATACACATACACACACAGAGAGAAACTCTATAAATAGAAAGCTTTTTACAGAAGAATCCAAAATATATGTATAAATACTAATTTCAACCTGCTACAAAAATATCATAGTGTGCTTATATGTTATAAAACAAAAGTAATGTACAAATTATTATTGTTCTTCACAGTGGAAGAATGATTAATAAAGATGCTCTGAGTTTGGATGTTTTCTTGCATTACCCAAACTAAGTAACATTAATAGTGCAGATAATAGAACTTACTGAGATGGCTAAATTGACTGTTTTGATAGATGACAGGAAGAGAAAGATATGTTGCAACTATAGAGTAAGATACACATTTATCATTGTACTTATAATTGCTGTAAAAGCTGTTGGGAGCCACTTCTTCGTATTTTTTTTCTTTTTTTTCTAATTTTCTTTTACTTTTCTTTTCTTGCACTTCTAGCTTTCCCTTTTTTAAATTTCCTTTCCCTTACTTTACATAAGTTTTTATCTTCTTTAAAAAAGTATTTAAAGAGAGAGAAATTCCATTACATAAAGATAACTAAATGACTTTAAAAACTAAAGGTCATTTTAAAAAAAGTTGGTTGGAATGCAAAATTGCTTGGTATCTTTTCTACAAGAAAATATCAAGCAATCATCTTGATGTTTAATAATAATATTGTTTAATACTTGATGTTTAATAATAATATTGCTGCGAGCATCTGGAAAAATGTTCAGCACTCACATACTGTATTCGTTGCTTTTGTTCAATCAGTTTGTCAGTTCTGATTCTTTGGGCCATGATGCCCAGTGGGATTGTTTGTGAGTAACTCTTCTTTAAGTTCTTGGAGCCCAAGCTTGTGACATTAGTAGTAGGATCTAACCATTTAATCTTCTATCAGCTTCTTTTCTATCACATTTTTTTTTCAAGGAAAAGGATCTTCTCCAGTGACTTTTACCTTCACATTAAATATCCAAAACATTTAAGCTTTAGCTTCATTATTGTTTTGTCCAGTGAGCAGTCTGGTTTTATTTCATTTAGTACTAAATGATTTGCTCTACGTATGGTACAAAAAATTCTTCACAATTCCTGACACATCACAAAAAGACACCCATTGTTCTTCATTCACTCTTTTAGATGGTTCAGCTTTCTCAGCTATACAATCCAACTGGGAAAACCAGGGCCTTGAAATAAAATTTCCTTTGCTGAAAATATGATGTCTCTGCAATTTAATATTTGGTTCACATCTGCAATACTAATTCCTCTTAGTAGGAGACATCTCTTTATTTGATGGCCACAGTTTGTCAAATGTATTATCTCTGTATGTTTTGAAATGCAGGAAGATGAAAAGTATAAATCTTCCAACTTCATCCTCTGTTATTATTAGGTTGGGTATAATTGTTCTCTCCCTCCGTCTCCCTCTCTCTCTTTGTCTCTCTCTCCCTCCCTCCCTTTCCCTCACCATTTCTCTCTCCCCCTATTCCTCTGTTTGTATGTATGTATGCATGATAGATGATAGATAGATAGATAGATAGATAGATAGATAGATAGATAGATAGATAGATAGATAGATAGATAGATAGATAGATAGATAGATAGATAGATAGATAGAATTAACAGGAAAGTCCTACCCAATAATAACACACATATATACAAAGCACAGATATGTATAACACAGAGAGACATGTACACACATGGCAAAATCAGCATTTGCTCTCTCTTCTTTCCTCTTCAATCTTGCATTCCTTAACTTCTCCTTTTTCCAAAGTGACACCCTCAGCTCATCCGAAGTAACTGATATTTCACCTAGCAAATTTAGTTCCAAATTTCTATTTCTTTTACTCCAGCATTTTCATGATATATCCTGCCTTCAAATTAAATAAGTAAACTTGATGGGATTCAACTCCAGTACACTCAGTTCCCTATTCTGAATCATTTCAGTACTTCATATTTGGACTAGGTATTGCTTTCTCGTCGTCATAAAAATTCAGTAGTCAGAGGAGGTGACTTTGTCTTTGCGGCATAATCACATGGAATATTGCTGTTGGTTTGATTGTTTAATTTAGCTTAAGCTGTAATTGTGCAATGAGCCATAGTCAGCACCAGCCTTTTTTGCTGATTGAGCAGAACTTCTCCATCGTTGCTTGCAGAGAGTACAGTCAATTTGACTTTAATGTTGGCAAAGTCTTTGTCTGGATTGTTGAAGAAGGTTTGGACTGACAGCAAGACTGCCAAGTTTAGCCAGTTTTCAAACAGTATTTGGACTTCATGCCCATGTTTTCTCTGTGTGACTTGGAACATAAATGTATTTCTCTTCTGCAACATTAGTATTATGGTAAAGCACTATTTTAAAACTGCACACTGCTCATGTTTAAAAGTACCCTAAAGAGAAAAAAGGTATTAAAGGACCAATGATTGTACAATAAAGCTGAAGATGTTTCATTTTGTAACCACCTTGATGTTCACATTGGACTTGCTGTTCGCTGTTAGACTGGACAAGTTTTAAATACAGATTTAGTACTATTCCAAAATAGTTCAAATCTGGGTCTAAAAGTACTAAACTAGTTAGATTTGGAATGTACACTACTTTATGTAAAAACATGGAGCAAAGGCATAGGAAGATTGACCACCTATCAAAATGTATATTCTTTATAGTTCTAGCCATATTTCCATCTCATTAAGGAAAATAATTAGTGGTTTATTTACTGCCAGCTGTTGATATTTGGAAGTAGTGAATGGAAAAAAGCTGGGAAATTCATTATCCCTTGTCTTTAATATGTCCTATACACCATAAATAATGGCAAAACTTTATTTTTATATTATTATTATTGGTCAAGGATTTTCATCTAGCAGGGTCTAGAAGAAGAGCCTTTTCTGCCATGGCTCTCATTTTCTGGAACATCATTGCCCCCAAGATTAAATCCAGACCCACTCTTTTGGCCTTTTAAAAAGACTTGAAGACATGGCTAGGCCAACTAGCCTAGGGTCCTAAAGAGGTTGTGGCATTGTGGAGGTGGCTAATGGATTAGATAGTATCCCACCTCCTCCTCCTCCTCCTATTATTATTATTATTATTATTATTATTATTATTATTATTATTATTATTGTTATTGTTGTTGTTGTTGTTGTTGTTATTATTATTATTATTATTTTGTTCAATTTAACTCAAAGATGCTTTTTCAAGAGACAACTGGACTTTCTTGTTTTTCTCTGAAGATGTTTCGCTTCTTGTCCAAGAAGCTTCTTCAGACATAACCTGGATGACTGAGAATCTCCATAGACATTGGTCAATTTAATTTTAAAAAAAGATAAACATAAATTTTAAATTTAAGATCTCTATTTATTGTTTTAATGTTTTATCTGGCATCTTTATTGAATGTAAGTTGCCTAGAGTCCCCTTTGCTGAAATGGGTGGCATCTAAGTTTAAAAAATAGATAATTGTGCATTTGAAAGAATGGGGATCAACAAAGAGGACAACAGCAATGGTTTCTGCCAGTGAAGGACCTATAAATAATATTGTAGCATGGTGTAAGGAAGAGGCCTATAATCCTGTTCAAAAATTTTTCCATGTGTCCCTGTAGCAGCATGTTAATTTTCCTGAGCTTCCCTTTAAGAAACTGGATTTATGATAAGATTACCTTTATACTTTTTGATTATGACCAAAGAGGAGCAGAATAATTAAATAGTTAAATCTATCTTACAACCATTACAAAGCTAATTTTCTTGTATGCTTTAACTAAAGATCCCAAGCTCAAAACTAATTAAATGTTTTCTATCTGTGTTAACAGGGTTGACTTGCAAGAATTACCTGCTCGATGTTTAGTGACATACTTAAGAAGAGAAAAAGAGTAAGGGGAAAAAAATCTGAGCTCACCTAGAAGTCAACTGTGGTTTTAAGAATCTAAATGGATACTTTCACCACATAAAATTTTGGGTCAACGGGAACTCCTTAAGTCTGAAACAACCTGAATACTACAGAAGTCCCCATGCTGATGTCCCTGCTATTCCATCCCATTATGTCCAAAATTGAAGCAAGTGTTTTAATGTCTCTTAAGGAAACATTTCCTTAATATTGAAAAAATGTGATCAAAGTATCTCTCCTGCCCTAACCCTAAATGTTAAATTTAAATATTAATGGGAAACTAAAAATTGGGAAAAACTAACCAGGACATTGATTGTCTAAAAAGATTGAATGTTAAAACAACTAGGATATGTATAAGCAAAAATTATTGATAAATGCAAGAAAGGTATTTTTATCTAATCAATATAGAAATAATTGTATTAATTTAAACACGAGATAGTGAATACCAAGAGGAAAAGAGAGGAAAGATCTGTACTAAAGATATTTTTATGTTATTGAATTATTGACCAACTCAGTCACCATGTTGCTTTTCAAATATTTAAATGTGAAATTAGAAAATCAATTTTTTTAAAAAAAATGTACATAAATAGTATGTAGGGGCCAGGGTGGCTAGGATACTGAGCATAAAGCCCATTGAGAGATTGACAACTTAGCAATTTGAAAACCAGCCTGAGCCATGTGATGGAATAAGCCCCTGTCCATTGGCCCCAGCTTCTGCCAATCCAGCAATTCGAAAGCACGCAAATGCAAAAAGATAAATAGATACCACATCAATGGGAAAAATAACAGGGACATGAAAAAAGCCTCCTTGGGTGTCCCCTGGGCAACAGTGATATCACTGGCTAATTGTTTCAATCTGGAACTGCCTTGGTAGATACTTCTGACATGAATGTAGTAGCAGTAGTAGGAAAATATTAAATAAAGGACTAACAATACCTCCCTGAAAACTTAACAGAACTGTATCAAGTTTCCTGTGCAGATATAATATTGAAGAATAAAGATCTGCTTTCCAAAGTTGGTGACCTAAAATGGGAATGAAGAGGGGAAAAGATGCCCAAAATGCAGTTCTATTGAAGAATAGACATGCTTATAATCAAAAGTAGAGCTGCTTATTAGGGAGCTGGAAATAATTCAGTTCTCAATTTCTTGATCATCCCACTATCGAGAAAACATTTTTTTAGAGTTTCTTTACTAAATTTAGTTGGAAAGGGGCAAGATGCAAGCAGAAACTCATTAATAAGACTGTTCATTCTTTTAGAATTAAATATATTTTCTCAGTATTCTTTAGTAATACTATTTTCAGAGTACTTCATTGTGAGGAAGTGGCACAAAATTGTACAGGTTTTTAGAGAAGAGAAATCAGAAATTTCAGGAAAATAATCTATATAAATAAAAATGTAAATGTTCGTTTGTTCAAATTCTTAAATCTCTGAAAGTTCTTTACCGATTGCTTTGAAATTTTGACACAACATTGCATTCGAATATGCATGTGTTTTTATATACTAGGAGCATGAAGCCGAAAGCACCAGCCTGAAGATGACGAATGAGACTTTGTCGAAATGTCGCCAAGACACTTCAAATTCTACGTGGGAGAAAACCCGAAGAACCAAAGACCTACATACGAACACCGGCGAAAACCTCAGAAAACACACACACACACACACACACACACACACACACATATATACATATATATACACATACATACATACATACATACATATACATATACATATACATATACATATACATATACATATACATATACATATACATATACATATACATATACATATACATATACATATACATATACATATACATATACATATACATATACATATACATATACATATACATATACATATACATATACATATACATATACATATACATATACATATACATATACATATACATATACATATACATATACATATACATATACAAATTAATTTAAATTTAAATTATATTGTTAAATTTAAATTATATATTGTTAACAAAGAAATAAGGGATTTCTGAGATAGCTATTTCGAGTTATTTAACTCTCTTCAGTCAGAACTCACCCTTTCTGGGATTCGAACCTGGGCAGTCTGCATGCTAGGCAGAAGCTTTAGTCTCAAGCCACAGGCTCTCTCCCGCTTTGTTAATATTCAGGGAGTGAATATGTGTGTCAAGTGGTTATTTTTTAGATTGCACCCTGTAAACCCAAATATGGGAGGAAGAAATCATTCTTTCCTTTGCTTGTTTCAGCTCAACCCAGAGCCATCTGCAAGCACAAATATATATATATATATATATATATATGTTTTTAAAATTGTTAACAAAGAAATAAGGGATTTTGGCGCGCGCCAAAAAAAATTTAAAAAAAATTTAAAACAAAAAAAACAAAATGGCAGACCACGACGGGCGGATCCGCGCATACACGGCGTGCGTGCGACGGGCCGATCTACGCATGCGCGGTGCGCGCACGCAAAAAAAATAAAAAAATTAAAAAAATTAAAAAAATAAAAAAAACCAAAATGGTGGACCGCGGTGTCCGGCGACCCCCGTGAAACGGTCGTTCGACCCCAAATGGGGTCGTGACCCATAGGTTGAGAACCACTGGTGTAGGGTTTCCTGCCTGAGCAGGGAGTTGGACTCGATGACCTCCAAGGTCCCTTCCAACTTTATTATTATTATTATTATTATTATTATTATTCTCCTCCTTTCGGGCATGTCTACCATATTGTGACATCTATAAAATGGAGGGGGGGACTTTTATCTTTGTATGGTGGCACTGCTTTTGTCATCCCCTTTCCCCATGGAGAATGCTACATTATCCATCTCTTTAAAATAATTTATAGTGTTACTGAAGCTACTCAATCAAAATGAATCGAAACAGGTTTTTTTTAAAAAAAATAAAGTTTGATTCTCCCCATTTTGTGAAAAAGTGGAACAATTTCTTGAAATGATTATATTATATCCTGTGGATTAATCTCTTCTCTTAAAATTTAACTTTAATCTCAAAACCACACAAATTGAATCAGGCCAGTAAATCTCAGACTACAATCTCAGGTTATATCATGCCTTCTTTCAGATTCCAGTTTACATAAAATCAGAACTGAGTCACATTGATATAAAATTATAAACCCAATTTTGTCAGTGTCCTACCTACAGTACTTTGATCTATCCTTGTTCTTTTGAGAATAAAGAAATAATGAGATCATACTCAGCTGACATTCACCCGGAGGCAAATAGGACATTGTACAGGATATTCACCTTGGTAAAAAGCATATCCCCCATTACTAAATATAAAAGTGTTCTCCCATTTTCAATACCTTGAATTCAAAAATAAACTACATTTCCAGGGTTACATTTAAGAAACACATATTCAAAACTGGCATATCTTTGTAACAAGCACCTACATGGTCGGTGAAACATAAATAATGGGAAATGTATTTACCACCTCTTTCAAACAATATGTTTAATTAAAGAATGATAATCTTGTTAGGAACACTTTAGATTTTGCCTCATTAGCTGAGTTGGGGAAAAAATGTAGTTAAGGACATTTTGAACAATGTAACCTAAATTGTGATTTAGGTCAGAATTTTAATAATAGATTTCCCTTTCTAGATGAAACTGCTCTCTAGGAACTCCCACCAATCTAAAGAGCTTTGAAATATTACGCTGGGTGAAATACATGAAAGCCCAAAGGTTCTCATGCTCCCTTGCTTAGCTTATAATTATTAAAATACATCTTAATTTCAACTGAATCTTCAATTTCTCATCATTTGCTCTGTGTCTGCTATGACCTACCTTGGCCTAATTTCTACATTCTGAACAGTTTTGTATATTTCCGTCAACTATAGTTTAAGAGGTAGCTAACTGGAGTCCTGTTTGCATGTTTCTGAACAATACAAGCAGGAAGGAGTACATCCATAAGGTTGGGCCCAATGTTTTGTTTCCTTAAATATTTCTGAACTATGAATCTATTCCTTCTACCACATTTTTATTCTAAATGGGTTTTCCACACCCTGGTATCATTCACAATGGTTCGATAATATCATTCACAGATCATAAGGGCTGGATTTGAGATTCAAATATATGAACAACCGGTTCTCTGTGTTCTCTGTTCTCTGTGCTTTTGGAAGTCCATTATGGGCCTAAGCAACAAAAAATTAACTACCGGTTCTGCTGAAATGGTGAGAACTGCTGAATCCTGCCACTGGATTTAAGTCATTTGAAGGACACCAAGGTAATTAAAGCCTACATTAGACATTCTATTATTTGCATAAGTCATGGAAGTCCATCATTAAATGAAATCCTGCTATAATTATATTGATGCTTTCTTGTCATTCAAATAATTTTTCTTTGTTGAAAAGGGTGACTTGAAATTTCTTGGTAAAACTTGCATTTTGTCCTCACCATTCCTTTCTGTTAATTTTCATTGTAAGATAATATTATTTAACAGCAAAAGTATAGCTGAATTGGAAGGGACCTGGGAGGTCTTTTAGTCCAGCCCTATGCTCAAGCAAGAGACCCTGTACCATCTCAGTCAAATGGTTGTCCAATCTCTTCTTAATTTGTATATTTATTTATACAGTTCAAATGGTGCTCAACTTCCAATGACTCTGGGCAGCTTAAAATTAAAAAGTAAGGAAAAATCTAACAAACAAACAAACAAACAAACATATAAAGCCCAAAAAGAGATCACAAGTTGCTCAAAGACAAACATTAATATACAACTGCATCTTTAAGATGCTCAACCATCACAGGGGGAATCACAGGCAGGAATTACAACAGAGAAGATATATAAAGAATGGTTGCTGGAATTGGGTATATCTAGTTTAATAAAGAGAAGGACTAGGGGTGATAATGATAGCAGTGTTCCAATATCTCAGGGGCTGCCACAAAGAAGAGGGAGTCAAGCTTCTCCAAAGTGCCTGAAGGTAGGACAAGAAGCAACGGATGGGATGGAAACTAATCAAGGAGAGAAGCAACCTAGAACTAAGGAGAAACTTCCTGACAGTTAGAACAATTAACCAGTGGAACAACCTGCCTCCAGAAGTGGTGAATGCTCCAACACTGGAAGTTTTTAAGAAGAGACTGGACAGCCATTTGTCCAAAATGGTATAGGGTTACCTGCCTGAGCAGGGGGTTGGACTAGAAGACCTCCAAGGTCCCTTCCATTATTCTATTCTATTCTATTCTATTCCATTCCATTCTTCTAAGACATGTTTTCTGGAATCACCAAGATCAATAGATAAAAAATATTTATTCCTAGAAATTCATAAGAAGGGTCAAAAATTAAAGATATTTAGGAACAGGGAGGAAAACGTAATAGAAACCTTTATTTATTATAAGTAAGTTCATATCACAGTTATCCTAATTCTGCATATGATATCATTAAAAAAACAGCCTGGTGGAAATGAAATCAAACAAGCAGACTTCCCCAAAGCAGATGATTGAAAGCAACTGAAGAAATCAGTGACCAGTCATTGCAGGATGCAAATATGACTGACTGCCTTTGCAGTGTTTATTCCCTTTTATACAGGTATTCAAATAGCATAGCAACAACAGTTCTATTGCTGAAACCCCTTGCCAATCCTTAAGAATATATCAGCTAGGAGGCCCCAGACAGGGAGCAGTTTTCTGCCACATCCTGTTGATGTAACCTAGCTGATATCATGTGAACCAGATAATATCATGTACCAGCCTGGGGTAGTTTCCCACATTGTCATGGTGATGTGAACGGATGAGATCATGTAGAGAGAAGAGGCACACAAGCTTTGGAGGGGCAGTTTGCTGCTCACAACCTCTATCTGACCCCTATCTCTACAAGCAACAACAACTCTTCAGTCATAAAGGAAATGCCTTACTGAAAAACACGGAGGTCTCTAGATATGGTTCTGCCACCTTACTCCGCTGGGAATTGCTATCCAATATGGATTTCACTGCATGAGAAAGAATGAAGCTCGTAGTTAGTTCTTTACTGAATCAATGAGGTTTAAAAATGTTCAGCCTTTGGACCAGGGGAAAAAAATGTAGGAACTGTATAATAAAACTTTATATTGCAAGCAATTTTGAAGATATATAACTTGACGCTGCATACAGCTCACACAGGAGAGCTACTCTGAATTGTTCAGTACTAAATCATAATAATTTTGTTCCTTGGTGACTTGCTTTAGAGATTAAAGTGTACTTTAAAATCATTCTTTTATACATTTATCTCCAAAAATGCAATCTATGCACAATCATTTAGTAACATACCCAAACTTCTACATTTTGTGGTTAAAAAGGAAGTATCTATCATGTTATGAAACTGCTTTTGATTATCATTATTGTTTCATTAGCAGCACTTTGTAAATCAATGTGTAATTATTCCCAGTCCCAGAGTATTTATCAAATTCATTCTAAGATGAATCTGCATTTGAGTTGATGGAAATGTTTATGCAAGAAATGCAGCCTTGAAATTGGCACTCAGCCTGATGGGACTTTGCAAAAGTGGGACACAAAACTTTGGCCATTATTTTATTTGGCCAGTGCAATTACTGAGCTGCCAAACAAACACTGGAAAGGGAAATGGGTCTGGTGTTTCCAATATTCCTTGTGGCTGATAATGAGATGTATTTCACAGCTATGAGGCTCAGCAGAGGGAAAATTGAAGACTAGGCAAATACACAGCATATTTGCAGAATGTTGCTATGTGTTGTGTCAGGTAGCTTACAACTGTAGGAGAGTCAATTTGACACACTAAGACAGAGGTCCCCAACCTATTGAGCACCAGGGACCAATTCTGTGGAGAGAGGTTTTTCTGTGGACCGTGTGTGTGTGTGTGTGCTTTCATGTACTGCCTGCATCCCATAGATGGGGCTTTGCTTGTTTCCATGGACCAGTTTCTGACATGCCACGGACTGGTCCATGGACCAGGAGTTGGGGACCCCTGCACTAAGAAACACCTATGCCTAGCCTTTTGAGGAGCTGGGAAACAAAATTATATTTACTTGGCCTTATATGCAAACAGGGCTATGCTAAAAAAAAAAAAATAAGGCTATAGAGACTATGCCTTAGAATATTTTGGAAGTGCTTGTACTAATGACCTTAGTGCAAACTTGATAGATACTTATGCATGTAGTTTCTTCTCAGTTATTGATCTATAAGTCTGAGTCTATGATCTCATTGCAACCACATCAGAAACAGTTAGATGGTTAGCTTCCTTAGCTATTGAGCTGTAATATCTATCCTATTGTGTCTCTATGATGCCATATTATGGTGATTTTATCACAATTTTACTCTAATTTAACATTTTATTTCCTCTACCGAATTGTCCATGCATTGTACATCCATTTACAGGCTGAAGCTTTATTTAAACTTATATTTGTGTTTGTACATATAATGTGTTTTATTAGTGTTGCATATCAGTGATTGCATGGCCTCTGTAGATAACATATGCTAAATAAATAAGAGTCTTTGGTTTGTATAATTAATGAAGAGAGAGAAGGACTAGGGGTTACCTCATAGCAGTGGTCCAATATCTCAGGGGTTGCCACAAAGAAGAGGGAGTCAAGCTATTCTCCAAAAGACCTGAAGGCAGGACAAGAAGCAATGGATGGAAAATAATCAAGGAAAGAATCAACCTAGAACTAAGAAGAAATTTCCTGACTGTTAGAACAATTAACCTTTGGAACAACTTGCCGCCAGAACTTTTGAATGCTCCAACACTGGAAGTTTTTAGGAAGAGATTGGACAACCATTTGTCTGAAATGATATAGGGTTTCCTGCCTGAGCAGGGGTTGGACTAGAAGACCTCCAAGGTCCCTTCCAACTCTGTTATTCTATTCTATTCTATTCTATTCTGTTCTGTTCTGTTCTGTTCTGTTCTGTTCTGTTCTGTTCTATTCTATTCTATTCTATTCTATTCTATTCTGTTCTGTTCCACTCCACACCACTCCATTCCACTCCACTCCACTCCTCTCCACTCCACTCCATTCTTTAAATAAAAATATGAAGTACCTGACACTATCAAAGCCGCCACTGGCCAGAACATAGAAGAACTCAAAGAATTAGTACAAGATCGAAATATATGACAGACCTGGCCCATAGAATCATGAAGAGTTGGACATGACTTAATGGATACTATCAGCAGCAGCAGCAGCATCATGAAGCATTTTAAGTGCAAAGTCACTCTCTCTCTCAGGCTTATGAAGAATGCAATGGCAAACCACTTTCAAAACCTTACCAAGAAAATTGCAGGGATTATTTCAGGTAGTTTTTCAGGCATCAACACTGACTTGAGAGATTTAAAATAACCTGTTAGAATTACAGCCTTACTACTTCTACAGCGTTCTACTTCCAAAGTAAATATTTATTCTAGTTTATTTGAATAGAGGTCATTTTATTGTAGGGATCCTGGGCTTGCCAAGGAAGAGATTAATGGCTAATGGTGTTCCAGAGTCTTGAATGGTGGAAGGGTGAAGTGAAATATGGTAAATACTAGACAGCATTCTGCTTCAATGCAAATGAAACAATATTTATTGAACATACAGTATTTTTCATGAAAAGCAGGTAGCTCCAATCAATCAATCAATTTAGAAACAATGGTTTAAACCAGTGGTTCTCAACCTTTTTCAGGTTGAGACCCCACTTGCTCAGCCCATGCGCGCCGCGACCCCGACCCAGGTGCGTGCGTGCACGTGATGGGCCCATCCGCCCATGCGTGGGGCACACGCACCGAAAAAAAATAAAAAATAAAAAAAATAAATGGCGGACCGCGACGGGCAGATCTGCGCATGTGCGGCACGTGCGTGATGGGCCGATCCGCGCATGCACGGTGCACGCGCGCCAAAAAAAAATTCAAAAAAAAAAGGCGGACTGCGACGGGCGACGCGCGCACGCCGAAAAAAAATAATAATAAAAAAATAAAAAAAAAATTCAAAACAAAAACAAAACAAAATGGCAGACCGCGATGGGCGGATCCACGCATGCGTGGCATGCACGCGACGGGCCGATCCACGCATGCGCGGTGCGCGCACGCCGAAAGAAAAAATAAAAAAAATAAAAAAAATTTTAAAAAAAACAAAATGGCAGACCACGGTGTCCGGCGACCCCCGTGAAACGGTCATTCAACCCCAAATGGGGTCGCGACCCATAGGTTGAGAACCACTGGTTTAAACTGTTCATTTTAATTCTGGTTCTATTTTAAGTCAACTCCCCTGCCTTTATTTTCTATGTTATTACCGTATTTTCTACTTTTTCTTATTAGTCTTAACTTTTTTTGTCTTTTTAATTATATGTAGTGTTATGACTTGTGAACATAATAAATTGATTGATTGATTGATTGATTGCTCCTTTCCCTGAACTAAGAGGTTCAGGATACATCTCCTTTTCATTAAGTCTTTACACAGAAATAATGCTTATTCATTAAATGTTGTTTAATTTGAGACTATTGGATCATTTTGATCAATTTAGGAATTCTGAAAACCATGTTTCTTTTTGCCTTAAATTATTTCATGAAATTTTGTGTATTCATGTTGCTTCTATAAATGACTGTCATTCCCCAAATCAAGGAAATTCCCTAAGCAGTAGTTAGTGGATCTTATCATGCCAAATGCTTGAATAGTTGGGAGAATGACTAGCATCTAAAGTACATCTTTGAAATTAAAGTAAATGAACTGTCACCTGATAGAATACAACAATATGCAAATTAAAAATAATTATAAATTATGCAAGTAACATCTTGGTAGCATGGAAAAAAGCCCCTAGGATAAAGACATACATAAAGAAATAACTATAACATAATAATAATAATGATATATATTTAAAAAAATTGATATATATTAAAAAAAATCTCAGACAATAGGATTCAAATTTAATTGACACCTTAATTATGGAAGATCATGTGATATGTGCATGATTTTATATATCTATTCTATATATAGATAATTATGTATGTGCATACATACATACATATATATACATACATACATACATACATATGTGTGTGTGTGTGTGTGTGTAATGGTATAAAATCCTCGAACTCAGGGATGAACTTTGAAGCAGCTGTTTATTATTAAAACAATAAAAACAATAAAAGCAACTATTTACAACATCTAAAAATTGACTGTCTTAGCTTTCGCTGGTCCACTGCCAGCGTCATCAGAGTAAGCGTTTGGGGTGGGGAGTTTGCTTATAAACCCGGTTGACTCCGTACTCTACCCATTGATCGTGTAATGGGACTGCACAGCAGAAGACAAGAATGATATGTGGACATACCAGGGGAGGAAGGGGGAGTGGCAATGGAGGGGCATGCACAATGCCAGATCGAGATTCACAGCCCACAATGACCACGGGAAGGGGGCGACTGGAAGATAGATCGGCAGCAACATCATGTGGCCGTGTGCAAAAAAGATGAATTGGGAAGACAGAAAAATGGGGGGAAGAACCCTCAGAATCGGTGTGTATGCCAAGAGAGGAGACACAGCAAGGAGAGGCAGGATTGACAGGAATGGGAAAGGGAAAGAAAGGAGCAATGGGAGGAAAGAGAGCAACAGGACTGGAAGGCGGAAGAGGAGAGGCAAGAAAATTAGAGCAACTACGGTCAGTTAAAATAGGCGGTCCCATTATGTGATCAATGGATAGAGTATGGAGTCAACTGGGTTTATAAGCAAACTCCCCACCCCAAATGCTTACTCTGATGACGCTGGCAGTGGAGCAGCGAAAACTAAAACAGTCGATTTTTAGGTGTTGTAAATAGTTGCTTTTATTGTTTTTATTGTTATAACAATAAACAGCTGTTTCAAAGTTCATCCCAGAGTTTGAGGATTTTATATCATTACATAAATATGCCTGGGATTCACATTTTTATAGTTATTAGGGCAATTCAGTAATAAACTTCTATTTGGTTATCAATGACAGACACTTGCAAATACAGAACTTTTATTATACGCATTAGAAAATTACAACATTACATTACTTTTCGACATAATTGCCACTCAAATTGAAGCACTTGTCATACCGTTTAAAAGGTTTGAAATTCCTTAATAGTAATCACTCAGCACCAAATCTTGGCTATGGGGGGGATCAAAAACATTCCAATGGAACTGCTTCAAAAGTTCTTGGATGTGTCTAGCGGTGTGTGGGCGAGTATTATCATGAACCAATACCACACAGGAAGTCAGCATGCCCCAACACTTGTTATGGATGGCTCATATGAGTTTTTGTAACGTTTCACAGTAGACTTCTGAACTGATGGTCAAACCATGCTCCATGAACTTCACTAGCCATAGTCCTTTGGCATCTTCACATTTGGCAGGATATTCTATGTCACCACTTCTGGTGTGGTGTTGGTTCATGATAACGCTTGCCCGCACATCTCTAGAGGCACGTAAGAACTTTCGAAGCAGTTCCATTGGGATGTTGTGGTTGTACGTGAGTATGCATGTGCGTTATTGGTATCATTATTATGATTATTATTACTCTGTTTCGCATGAACACTAAGAGCTTCTACATCTGAGAAAAATTCCTTGTGTGTCTAACCATACTTTGCCAAATAAAGTATTCTATTTTTTATCTATCTTATTCTTTTATTGTGATATTAACTTTTAAACCTTGTAAGCTAAATGTAGTCTTGTGTAATAGGGTAGCATCTAATTCTAACAAACAGATAAATGAATTTAATTATAATAATGCCATACTTTCTGGTTAAATCCTGTAACTTGATCCATGTCATTAGATATGAAGGGAAGGGAAGGGAAGGGAAGGGAAGGGAAGGGAAGGGAAGGGAAGGGAAGGGAAGGGAAGGGAAGGGAAGGGAAGGGAAGGGAAGGGAAAAATATTTGTGGATATTTTTATCACCTGCACATAGAACATTTAGAAATCCAGAAGTTAAGAGAAAAAGAATAGCAGAAAGCATTGACTGTATTTTGATAGGTTTAAAATTCTGTGGGTGATGAAAAGTTTTTAATGGTTGATTTGGTTTCATCTACTCTAAGTACTGTATCAGAGATTATCAGCTACTGACAAATCATATATCTGTGCTCTCTTTAATTCTTCAATGCAGGATCCAATGCAGGATCCAATGCAGTATTTTACTTACTTCAGGTAAATTCCTATTTATTTAATCAGACACTTGGGGTTTCCACTCTAAAATCTAACTAATTTCTATGAAGCAGGTATAAATACTTTTGTTTAGGCTGTTTTCTTCCTAAAATTCTATTTTATGTTTATTTTTTTTTTCATTTTTGAACATAGCTGCTAGATAGGTATGTATTGTAGGGAATTAATCTAAGTGAGAAATGTCAGTGGAAACTTTTCATTTATCCAAACTATATGGTTTCAGTATCCTTGCCTGTTTCTATGTCAGTCTCTTTTACTCTCTGCTACTACAATAAAGCAGATTGTTAGCAGATTTTCTGTTTCCCTTTTTGTGTCACTGTGACTTCACTAATTCAAGTGCAAATTGAAAGATGTCTCATAAGGTCTAGGTTGAGGTCCAGTTGGTACCAAAGTTCCTTTATTTTTGTTCTAAAGCTGATGTTATTCACATTTTAGAGATTTCTATGTTTTGATTTCTGTGCTTTGTGAGAGCTTTTGCTTTTAAATACCCTTGAGAAATAAGTAACAAATAGCCAACATAAAAAATGAATGTTGATCAATAAAATATCATGGTACATGAAATTCTCAGCATTATTATCCTATTTTGATTCAGTCTGAAGAAGGAGAGAGGGAAATCACTTTTGAGAAAAAAAGGAGGGGAAAAAGAACATTTTGAGTGATTCTATATATAATGGCATAAAATGTGTGGGAGACCTTGATCTGCTTGTATAGACCTCCTGTATACATACAATATGCTTATCTTTAGCAGTGCACTTTCACACAGACAAATAAAGAATTTCATGAACTGAGACCAGCCTTGGACCTAAGGCAATCAGCTTCTCATTGACTTCTCAATGCACTTACAAAAGGGAATGGCAACTTCCATGCAGAATAAAGTGAGAAAGATTAAAGACTATTTTCAGATGATCTGTCACTGCCCGTTTCTTCCAATGGTGCACACGTTTTGATTGTAATTAAATCTTTACATTTTGCAGCTGGTCATCTTCTTTATATTTAATCATAGTCCCATATTTGCACTTTGCTTGTTGATTTTCATTACTAAAGCTTGCAGACCATTTGCAGTTTCATCTATCAAAGTAGTGTCATCAGCACAAAACTGATTATTGATGTTTCTCCATCCAATTTGAAAATCATTTTCTTTTTTGTTTTCCTCAGCATATAATACTGTTTATTCTTTCTTTTAACAGCTTTGGAAACCTGTGTTAATTTTTTTCCCTAATATCCTTGTCTTTCCTGGTTTTGGCTTCTTTTCTCTTTTTGGCAATTTCTACCATTAATTTTGTGAAGTTACTTTTTTGGGTTTCCTGGTCTTTGGCAGTCATTTTTCACATTAAGTCTTATTGACTTCTTTGATTTCATTCCACACATCCTCTGATTCTCTACTAATGAAGTTCAGGGCTTCAAAGCCTTTCCTGAGATTTCCCTTGAAAATAAGAGATATATGTTCAAGATCATATTAGGAACACTGGTTCTTCCTCCATGGCTTTTCTTGGAAGCCCATAACTTTGGTGTTATAACTAAGTTCTTCCATCTCTTTGTAAAAATAAAATTTGATTTCTGTGTATGCCATTTAATTATGCCTATGTATAGAGGTGTCATTTTTTTGTGTAAGTAATGAAAAAAAAATAGATTGGCAGAAACTTCCCAGATGTCCAGCTTCATTTCTGTTTCCAAAGACAAACCGCAACAGACAATTGTGACAAAAGTCATTTTGGGATGACAGCTTTGGACTAGAATGCACATCTGTTAGACAGGCAGAAGAAAATACATGTTATTCCTTTCCTCCCTCCCTTCTTCCCTCAGTTTCAAATAAAAAACAAGAGATCAGTGCATAATAAAGCATACCAAGAAACTGTTTTTACTTCTCATACAATTATCGGCACTCAGATTTTCCTAGTATCGCTGGAAAATAAACATTTTGACAGATGATATTAGAGAAGCTAATAATCAAAACCTTTTGGTTTCCTTGCAGAGTTTGGGTAAAAATCATATTTTTTCACAGATTAATGAATAAAAAGCATATACAGTATGTCCCCTGGCAACTCAATAATATTTATAGATATGATGCACCATTCAGTAGAAGTTATTACTGCTGCCTGACTTTATCATATTAACCTCCTTGTTTATTACATAGTTTCTAAATAAGTAAAACTATTTTTAATCTCATACTCCTGTACTGAAGGTTTATGTTTTAAGTCACTATTTCCTCCTTTAGGTATGGTTGATGTTTGCTTTATGGTGGGAGGCGGGAAAGACTTTTGAAATCAGATTTCAATTTATGTTGTAATTCAGACACCTATCAAAATATTTAGTTCTAGAATCAGAACATTTTACACCTGGATGAGATCTGTTAGACAATCCAATCAAACCACTCCCTGCTCAGTGAAGAAATCAAACTGGAAGATACTCTAATTGATGGCTATCAAGCAACTATCTGATACCACCAGTTAAGGGCAGACTCTCACCTCTCTGCATAATGCTGTCTTTCTGAATATCTACGGAGATTCTCAGTCATCCAGGTCATGGTTGTCCCAAAGATGGTTTTTTTTTTTTAATGAGGCAACTGGATTTTCTTGTTTTTTTTAAAGGCATTTCACTTCTCATCCAAGAAGCTTCTTCAGCTCTGGCTGGATGGTGGGGAATGGCAGGATTTATACTCCTTGCAGATAACTGATCGTTTGCATTCTTTTAGTAAGGCCACCTGGAGTTTATCTATGTCCTCAGGATCACCTGAATGGTGCAAATGGGTATGGAGCCTTCTTGGAACTGCTGAAAGACTGTGTTGTAGACTGGAGATAGATGATGTTGTATCCCCCCACCCCTGTTGAGGGGGGGGGTTGTTCAATTTTGACATAGATGGCCTTGTTGAACCCTCTGTCTGAAGATCGTTCTGAAGATGATGGACAGTACATTGCCATATAGTGGTAAGGCTATTTACCTGCTCTTAATCAGAATCCTGTGGTAAATTGGCTTATTTTTGTTATTTTTTTTAAAGTGACCATAATCAAAGGTAGACCTACTCTTAAGATTTGGGAAATGTGGAGATTTGTGAGGAAGAGACTGAAGGTGGGCATACAATCATTCTGCCTGCAGTTAATCAGTCAGTAACTTTTTTTTCTTTAAGCTTAAAAAAGATAGGGAACAATTTTGTGTTTTATTTTTCTTTTTTTCCCAATTACATTTTTAAAGCAAATAAATAAATAAATACATAAATAAATACATAAACAAAAACAGACAGACAGACAGACAGAAAGATCAAAGTTAGGTTCATGAAGAGCACACAAAAGTTGCATTCTCTCAAATTTAAGCATTGCTCTATCAAAATGTAAGCACATCTTCCAATATTTATTTATTTATTTATTTATTATTTGTTTGTTTGTTTATTAGATTATTGACCTTCCCTTGAGGTCACCTTGAGATGATTCTCGGTGGCTCATCTCTTGCCTTGCCTTTTCCCACCATTTTTTTTTACTCTTATATTCATATAAGCTGATAAATATGATTGAGAGAAACAGACTGGGGGGAAAAATGAACGTTGCATGGTGAAAACCCTGGTTATGTCACCTCAATGAGGTGACAGTCCACTGATTTCTTAATTAATTAACAAAAGGGTTTTCCATTTGCTGAAAGCCCTCCAAAAAAATTGCCTGCCTCAACCATGAATTATGTGCACACACATGTGCAGGCACACACACACACATTCACTCCCACAGACCACAAATCATTTCTATGTGTCAAATATGTTTTCAGTCAAAAATTCAAGCTAAAAAGTTAAATGTTTACCAAAGTACTTCTCCTGGAGCTAAATTGCTGCTTGGTAAGGAGCAATAGAATACCAACTGTGATATTAATTTGAATTTTGAGGTCTTGCCACAAAATTACACTTCTTAAATTGCACCACCTCCGACCAGATTTAAACTGCCTTACGATATATATGTTTTCCAACTGAACTCTCCTAAGTCTGCATGAAAGCAATTCAGGCTATATTCTCAAAATTATTAGGGCAATTTACATTTTCTTCTTAGCATAATTAGACTTTTTTTTACTTGTTTTTATTTAATTGAGAATTGGAGTTCTCCAATATAGTCATAATCTCTTTCTTACAAAATGTTTGTAATATCAAAGCATGTTCTCTCTCTAGAAAGATTTCCATGGAAACAAAGAACAGGACAACTTTTACATCTTGTCTATATGCATCATTATTAGCTGCATTGTGAAAATGCACTACACGTTATCAGTATTACCTCCTGCCAGCCCACCGCTGAAGTAGTCTGAGTAAACTACTGAGTAAACCACTGAGTAGTTTAGGTCTTTTGATGTGGAAATCGTGGGTTTTTTTGTTTTTTGTTTTTATAAAAGAATAACAACATAATAGAGTTAGAAAGGACTTGGAGGTATTTTAGTCCAACCCCCAGCTCAAGCAGGAAAACTTATACCATTTCAGACAAATGGTTGTCCAATCTCTTCTTAACCCCTCCCCCCAGTGTTGGAACACCCACAATTTCTGGAGGCAAGTTGTTCCACTAATTAATTGTTCTAACTGTGAGGAAATTTTTTTCTTTAGTTCTAGGCTGATTCTCTCATTGATTAGTTTCCATTCATTGTTTCTCTTACGTTAGTTCTAGCCATCCTTTTTTTTTCATGTAGAAAATTTGAGGACAATAAGGATGACTGCCATCATGACCTTATTCTGAACAGTAATGTTCATCTCCAATTGTTTCAATGAGTCTGCTGCCACTCCCACTTCTATCTTTTAACTGAGCAATGGACCTTTTTTATGCAAAACTGATTTTGTTACAAAGGAGACTGTAAGTCTAACTTTGCTTATTTTAATTGCTGTATTTTAAAGGGAATATTGAGCTATAAGATCTATAGACTAGTTCCTGGATGACAATATGAGCTGAACGAACAACTCCCAACTGAATATCTTTTGCATACATACCAAATATTCCAATAATACCCCCAACGTTAACCACAATTGTTTAACAGCTGCATAAGAGTTGCAGTGATCTGTTTGATTGGATGGCAACAAACAAAAAAAGATATTCTTACTGCTTGCTGCCATCTAGTGTTTAATAGCTTGATAGGTCAATTCTTGATGCATTGGGATGCGTAGGGTACATAAACATATTCTGTATGATGATTGGTGACAGCTTTTCCAGCAAATGGTAATGTTGTTCAGAAACTAAGTTTAGCTGTAGAAATGAACACCCACTGTCCTTACAATATTGTACAGTAGAACTATATGGACAGTAGAATAAAGTATTTTTTTCTGGGTAGCCATTAAGGGCCCATTGTGATGACAGCGTGATTCATGTTGACATGATTTCCCAGCTCTAATATAGGAGAAAAAACATCACAAAGTGGCTATTTGGATGAGTCAATATTAAGCTTCCAATATACAACTCACTAGAAGCATGCAAATACCTGGAATTATACATTTTGGATCTGTTTCAATTGACTGTATCTTCCATGGACTGCATCTAAAGTCAGACCAACTATATTAGCTGCTCTATAAAATGAAACTTCAGTCATACTTTATTGCTGATCAGTCACTCAGACTTCATTACAAATTTTCTATGGAAAAAGAAAAAAGAAAAAGAACAAGTACTTTTTTTTCAAATATTTTATTGGTTTTTTAATTTTAACAAAAAGTTCTTGAGACACACCGTGGTGGTTGGGTGAACAAAGATTCCAAAATACAAACACACATGAACAGCTCAAATTTAATACATACACTGTCATCTCTCTATTTCCCTCAAACAACATAATAAATTTAATATATTCCATTTCTATCCTAAATTTCTTTTCTTTTTTTCCCCCAATAATATTGGAGGTCTTTTTGTCCTCTAAACAGATTTACTCCCTCAAATAATTATCAACCATGGTAACAGTAAATTTACATCCTTCATTCGTCATTAAATCAGACAGAATTTCTAAAGCCTTTTTAACCCATCAAACAACATTTTATGTCACATTTAAACCTGACTCTAGCTTTCTTTCTATGCCAATTTGGTTCCCATAATAAGGCTTTTCGGTTATCAAACCTCAAGATTTGATTACGAGGATTCCTAACCAGTTCAAACTGAACAAATTTTCTTTCCCTTTCCTCTTTATTGTAATTTCCAAAAAATTGGGTCTGGATATCAATCTTTGTTACTTTTGATAGTTGAACTAAGTCAACTACAGTTATTTCTTGGTCATCAAAATTGTCCATCAATTGTAGGTAACGCTGTATAGCATTAGTTGATTCAGTAGTTTCCACATTTTCTCTCAATGCAGATTCACAATTAGATTGTAAGAATAGTGTCTCTGTCTCTTTAAATTGTATGTAGGTCTGTTCCGGATTACTCTGTTCATCTTCTATTGTTCCTTGTTCCATAACTTGGTTCCTTGTTAGAGAGTCAATGTGAGGTTCCAAGGTGGCATCTTTGGATTTTCTCCAAGATTTCCAATAAGTTTTAAAATCCTCTGAGAATTCTAATATTTTTTCCAGTATTAAATCATAGTCAAGATGTGAATAACTTTCAGCCATTTTGGTGGTAGCTTTGCCTATTCCTTTATTAGAGACTACTTAAAAAAGATCCACAAATGTCCGCCTCCAAAGGTTTAATAGCCAGCTTCACCATCCAGCTGTCAAGTTATCTTTTCTCTTTTATTATCACATAAAATCCAATCCCTCTTTAAACAACAGGGAGAAATACAGTTAAAATTTCACTTTTCACCACCAGATGTCCTCAGTGGACTATAAAGTCTTTTTCTTTCTTTCTTTCTTTTTCCAAGTTAATCAAGTTAAAAAGAAAAGGAAAGTTTTCTCTTTTTCTTTTTTTTTAAAAATCAACAAAAATATCTCCTACATTATCAGTTTTAAAAAGAAAAGTAACAATGTCCCTTTTTTTCTTCTTTTCCCCTGAAATTCACCCAGCAGAAGTCAAATAGTAAAAAAAAATCACACCCACAAAAATTAATCTTTTTCTTTTTAGCTCTTCTTTCCACATATAGGCAGCCGCCGCTTTCTTAATAAAATAAAATAAAAACTCTTTACAGGAAAAGTCAAAATAATGAGAGAAGGAAAGGTCTCACCTGGATTCACCATGGTGGTTCTTCATGCTTAGATGTTCTTTTGACTTGCGGTTGGTGCAGCTAGGTGATTGGCCATTTTATGGCCGATCTTCTCCGTCCGCCCTCAGAGTCAGCTCGGATAGCTGGAGGAGCCGCCGCTCCTCCACAGCCAAGCACAGCCTCCTCAACGGTTGTCACGCCCTCCAGGGTGACTTTTGACCCCCGCAGGGGTCTACTGGCGGAAGGAAGCTAGCTAAACGAGGAGACAAGTCTCCCCGTGCAGCTAGAGGCGCTCCGATCCGGAACCGGAAGTCCAACAAGTACTTTTTTTTGAAAAAAGTTTTTTAAAAAATCTTTCATAATAATGGCCAGGAAATGAAGGAATGAATTTGATTTCCATTTTTTTTTAATTTTATGAGCTGTTCCACAATAAAGCACAAAGGATCTGAATAGAATCTTTATAATACAGATATAATCTTTGTAGAGAACATATTAGGCTCCATTGATTGCTGACAAACATGGAAGTAGAATAGTAGACTTGTATCCCTTTTTGTCAGAAGGGTGTGGGCATAGCACTGAAAATAAATAAAATGCATGCTTCCAAGACTGTAAGGAGTTTTATATGTGATACCTGCTATTGCAATTCCAGCAATAGTAAGTAATCTATGTCATGCTTACCTTCCAGAGGAACAAAAGATTCTGCTTATATTAGAACAGGGGTAGGCAACCTTGGCTCTTCTATGTGACTATTCAATATCTTATTATTAACAAACATCCAATCAGCTATGATGACTCAGGAATTCTGGGAGTTGAAGTCCATGAGTCATAAAATAGCCAAGGTTGTCTACCCCTGTATTAGAAGAATCAGTTAATATCAAATAATATCATTTTCATTCAGCTGAACTAAGTATCAAAGGCATAGCTTTGTGGGAAAAAAACATTCAGCTGGCTAAAGAAACACATCCTGTCTTAATTAAATCAAGAAACATCACAAACCAGCTTACTCTGCTCTGGATGTAGGTTAATAATAAGATATTGAATAGTCACATTCACTACATATCAGATCCTTTTAATGTAATATATCCTATTACATTGCATCAACAAACTGACATCTCCCTGGAAAAAAAAATGATAGGAATGATTTTAGTATCAAGAGATGCTAAGTTTTGATCTCTGTAGAACTCTATATCTCATTTGAAGTAAAATTATATTTAATGCTCTCATGAAATATGGGAGAATTGTAACACACTGAGTCTGAATACTGAGTGAAAATATATTTTTCTCTTCTTCCAGGAAACTAATCCTGCAACAGTAATTACCTTAATCTTTAGACATTTCTTTCATTTTGAGCCCAATAGCTGACCTTTGAGAAAAGTTATTTTACTGTGAAGGAAACAAACTCTGAAAAGTTGGAAGAAAGTAATTTTAAAGCATGTCACTTAGCTATCACCAATTACTTGGAAGCTATATTCAAATATCCTATAGTTTTAAATCAACACACAACATAGACCGATAGAGTTGGAAGGGACCTTGGAGATATTCTAAGCCAACCCCTGGTCAAGCAGGAGAGACCATATAACATTTGAAAGCTTCCAGTGATGGAGCACCCACAACTTCTGAAGGCAAGCTATTCCATTGGTTGATTACTCTCACCATTAGGAAATTTCTCCTTAGTTCTAGGTTGCTTCTCTCCTTGGTTAGTTACCATTCATTGTTTCTCATCTTGCCTTTTGGTGCTTTGGAAGATAGTTTGATCCCTTCATCTTTGTAGGAGCCCCAATGGAATGAAATGTTTTGGAGAGAGGTAGTGAGACTTTTACATAATTAGGTACAAGGGGTGTAACCTGCACATACTAACTTTTCAATTACTTCTGAGGGTTGCATATTGTATTTAAGTTCTCTGATCTCTGCAGTGTTATTCTGAAATAGCTAAATGTCATTGTTTATATTAATTACAGAGATGAATAAACAAAGAAAAAACAGAATTGTATAGAGTTCAATTAACCCTTTGGTGATAATAGATGAATCTGGTTCAAATAGGAAGCTATAAATTGTTGGATGGTGACTTTATGTTGATATCACAAAGAGACTTGTAAATCATCTTTTGAATATCAAATCCTGTGAGACAAAAGTTTAGCTTTGGAACAACAGCATGTAATATATTGATTAGTGTTTCTGAAACACATGTAATGAGAAAAAAACTGTGTACAAAAAGTGCACATTGCCAGTGTTGCATATAAGAAGCAGCCCTATAAGTATAGTCATTCAAGGGATATAGAAGTTGTTGTGAGTGTCCCTAGACCAGCTTGGGAAGTATCAGAGGATGAGGATCAGCAGCCAGGCCCCTCTGGGTGTTTTCCCCTCCCGGCAGCCGAGGAAGAGCAGCCAGGCCCCTCTGGGTATTTTCCCCTCCCGGCAGCTGAGACAGACAGGGAGGAGATTTACAGGCAGTCTGGGTCAGATTCGCAAAGTGAGGGGTCAGATTTGGAGCAAGAAGATAGATGGCTTGATCCGAGATTCCGAAGGTTTGATAAGCGAAGGTGTCAGTTAAGTGGGAAAAGGAAGTAATGAGGGGAAGTGACGTATCGGAAACTATATTAGAAGGGGACAGAGACACTACGCCTTTGTCACGAGCAACGTTAATCAAGGAGTAGCCTGATATCTGGAGCCGTGCGTTTGAATTCAGTCTTCTGATGTTTTGGAAATCTACGGGAGAATAATGAGGTCTTGGACAATGTGATAAAGAAAGAGTGAGTTAATTGGAAGGTGTGGAAGGAGCATGTTTTAATCTAAATGTAAATAAATGAGACTTGGCTGTTTCTGCCAGCAAAATGCCAGCAGCGTGCTTTGAAGTGAATTCTTTTGAAATGTGTTAAATAAACCTCTTAAAGACATATTTATGTGGATTTTAATGAGCTGAGAGGGGCCAGACAGAACAGAAGTTAGGCTTGAAGGGGAGGAAACTAGCACAACACCTTAAAGAAGGAATTGTTTTTATATCTGGAAGAAAGGAATTTTATGGAAATCAATAAAACATTTACAAAGATATATTAATATAATCTTTTCTTTTAAAGATAATATTTTTTCGCTTAAATCTCCCTATATAAACAAAAGGAAGGATGTCATATTTAATGACTGGCAATATCTTTCTGATTAACTGATGTTTTAAAGATATATATGCTTAGCTTTGTAATGCAAGTCAAGAGAAAACAGCACATGTTCTTCGGTTCACCTCATCAACTAAGGCACCATTGCTGATGTCATTGTTTCTAGCAACATTACAACTTAATCCTTTTTTCTAATTCAAAATGCTACATATAATGTATTATTTCTTGCAGCCATCCTGCCTCTGGTCTGTTACAATCTAGTTCTTTTTACACAATGTTCAGGACGTTGTTTTTCTTCCCTTAATACCTAACAAACACATATGCTAATAAAGTGCACATTTTATATCTAACTCCAGAAGACATAAATACTATATATTTGCTTCTAAAACACTCTATTAAGGGATTAGCTCATCAATTTGAGTAATGTTAGTAATTATTTCTAATTTTATCTTTTTTAAAAAATATATTGTGAAATTTACATACAGATTTTTCAATAAAAAATTAATGTTCCCCATTGATCTTCTAATCAAACAGATGAATTTATAATCTGCATTTTCTTTTTAAATAGAACCAACATGTCAATGATGATGATGATGATGATATTATCGTTGATCACAGAATCAATCAGATGCTAGGACTGGATTTGGCTTCTTTATCTACCCATCAAGTCCTTCCTAAGCATCTGGGATAGGCAAATGTTATTTGATAGCATTAAAGCAGGGGTCTTCAAAGTTGGCCCTTTTATGACTTGTGGACTTCAACTCCCAGAATTCCTCAGCCAATGTGCCTGGCTGAGGAATTCTGGGAGTTGAAGTCCACAAGTCATAAAAGGGCCAACTTTGAAGACCTCTGCATTAAAGGTACCATTACAGGATATAAGCTGCATCAAGTAAAGCTGCCTTTGCAATTGGTTGATGGTGATTTTATTAGTGCTGATGGCATTCAAGAATTGCCCCAGATTCTTTGTAGCATTTCTTGAATGACTCTAGGATTTCCATCTCTCTAGGACAGGCACATCAAACTTGTGATGTCATGTGATGTCGTATGACATATCACAACATTTTCCCCATTGCCGGCAATGGGGTGGGCATGACGCATCTGGCCCATGGGCTGGCAGTTTGACATGTCTGCTCTAGGATTTCCATCCATGAAATCTTTCCTAATCCCCCTCTCTCAGTTTGTTGAAGTAAGATCTCTTAAATTCTAAACCTGATTATGTTTGGTTACCTGTGTTTGAATTATGGTGAATTCTAGTATGACATGGTCATTCTCTCTCAAGTTCCTACAACTTCCACTGCCTCAACCATTTCATCATTATTACTAAGAATTAAGACCTTCTAGTTCTCTCCTCCACCTTTTGGGTGATAAAGTTGTCAACTAGGCATGTTAGGGATGTGTTTGATCTCCCACACTCTGCAGTTTATCTCCTAGCTGATGTCACACTATTTAAGATCTTCACTCTCTGAAGATGAGATGTTAGTCCATTTCCCTAAAAACATTGTATATCATTTTATAACTTTCCCATTAATCTATGAAACAATACCGCACTCTCTTCCACCACTTGCAAGATACCTGTTGTGACTGTTGATGGTGGCAGTTAGGATAGGAGGAGGTGGATAACCTTCATTCACATTTTACAATTAGAACATAGAATGGGAATATCTAAGGATTCTTCCTGAGATATGGTATGATTTGAGTGCCCAATGACATTCTAGGCATGTAAGAGTTTGTATTTCTCTCTCTCTCTCTCTCTCTCTCTCTCTCTCTCTCTCTCTCTCTCTCTCTCTCTCTCTCTCTCTCTCTCTCTCTCTCTCTCTCTCTCTCTCTCTCTCTCTCTCTCTCTCTCTCTCTCTCTTTTTTTTTTTTTTTACTGGGGTTATTAGTACTTAGAATGCTAAACTGCATGTTCTCAATGTTTGATAGGCATAAAGAACTTTCCTTAAGAAAGACACAATCAGATATCTTGAAAGGACTGGGAGATGGAAGAGGAAAGAGGGCATTGGTTTGATTACAGCTAACACGATCAGCATCTTGCACTTGATAGAATATGTTGTTTTAGTGAAAAGAGATTGTTATATTTTCAGACTCTAACCATGTCCCAGTCCCTTTGAATAAAGCATGGGACATATATTTCCAATATACTGTTATCACTGTCAATCTGGCAACCACTTAGTGGTTAAGTAGAAATGCATCTTTTTCTCTTAGCTATATATTTTTTGCTATGTAGTGCTATTGTTTCACTTTTCCAGGATAATTCTACAATTGTGGTGGATGTCCTTGTCATTCTTCTCATTTGGCTAGGCTAATGAGGCTGAGCCACCTCTACTTCAGTGTTTATTCCTGATTCCATTGGAGACTGTTGATGCTCATTATCTCTTCATATTAATCAACTGAAAGTTTCTGAATACATCTAATTAGGGAAGGTTGAATAAGAGGATACTTTGAAATAATTTTGACTGGAAAAAGCACAAAAGCTGCATGCGTGTTTCATTAATGTCAAAATGATCACGAATGCTTCCATGCTGAAAAAGATGGAAGGAAAATACTGTCTATTAAGTTATTAATTACAAAGAAGATAGCAAATTTTCCATTTTTGATCAGAATATTATGCAATTGACTTTTCCAATATTATCTTTGTAAATTCAAAAGCAATGATTGTGATGACATATAAATCATTTTGCAAACTAGTTATTGAAAATGAAATTTGCATGCAACTATATAGCTTGTCTTTAAAAATAATGCAGATGTTGCCTTCACTTTAAAATATCCTTCCCATCTGGGCTTGGTATGTATGCAAATCAATGAACTAATTTCAGATAAGAGGATTCCATTCAAGTGCAAAATTTCAACTAGCCTAGCTTCAGAGAAAATAGAACTTTTTATGAGTGCATTTTCCTAGACAATTGCACTTTCATTAAAAGAGTTTGAATCCAAAGCCTATAAATTCCATTTACCAGATGGAATGCTACTGTTTGAAACATTTGCATTAAGAGAACATTTTGTCCTAGATGAAATTTCAGTAGAACAGATTTAATAGTTACTCATTTTTTTTCTGGATAAAATCCGCTTGTCTGAGAATGCAAGATTGCTTGTATATATCATATTTCTCTGTTATTCATAATTTACATTCATATAAATATACATTGTGTGAATGTATATGTATATACATATAAACAAAGAACAGGATGCAAGTCTATATGTATTTATATATTTACATAGTGCCAGATGGAATTTCTTTATACCAGCTTGCATTACAAATAAAAAACTAGTGGGGGGATCCAATTCAAACATTAAATGGACAAAACAGCAATAATAATTATAGGATAAGAAAACAATAGCAATGGTAATTCTGGTCTATCTGGCAGGAATATAAAGTTGAAGACCCTCTCTGATAGAATTCTGTTTTGGTCATCATGTAGAACAGCAGTGTCAAACTGCCGGCTCACAGGCCAGTTGCATCATATGGAGGCCGTGCCCACCCCAGCTCCGGCAATGGAAGAAAAAGTTGCGATACGTCGTGACATGTCACATGATGTGGCGAGTTTGACACCTGTGATGTAGAAGGATGCTTGACTTCTCTTTTGCTACAGAGCACTTGATACCTGATCTGAAAATGAGAAACATTTTCAGCTTGCATCAGTCCCCACCCTGCTCCTTTCAAGCTAGATCTCCAAAGTGTTCCCACCTCTCTTGAATAGGGAACCATACTAGATGTCTTAAAACAGCGGTTCTCAACCTGTGGGTCGTGACCCCTTTGGGGGTTGAACGACCCTTTCACAGGAGTCGCCTAAGACCATCGGAAAACACATATTTTCGATGGTCTTAGGAACCGATTGGTGCGGCTCGAGCCCGATTTTTGAAAAGCACTCAAATCATTTTAGGCTTCATTTTTTTTCTTTTGCAGGGAGGGGATTAGATGCCATGCAAAGCCAGCCCCCTCCCCTGCTTTAGTTTACTGCTGGATGCATTAAACCAGCGGTTCTCAACCTGTGGGTTGGCTTTTTACGCATCCTGTCGCAAAATGTAGCAATGTAGTTTACTGTTGTTATATTAAGACTGTTACCCATGCTACACCATGCTTCAAGACAAAATTTCATTTATTTGTAATTGGAAATAAATATTTAACAATATATAATTACATATTGTTTTTGTGATTAATCACTAGGCTTTAATTATGTTCAATTTGTAACAATGAAAATACATCCTGCATATCAGATATTTACATTACGATTCATAACAGTAGCAAAATTACAGTTATGAAGTAGCAACGAAAATAATTTTATGGTTGGTCACCACAACATGAGGAACTGTAATAAAAGGTTGTGGCATTAGGAAGGTTGAGAACCACTGTCTTAAAAGGTGATGATGGAGTCACTTTTTCTGTAAAGGCCTTTCCTATAACCAGCCACACTGGACAACTAGCTCTATCTTCCACCATCCCTTTTTAAAGAAGATTGTTCAGAACTGATGAAGCTTCAGTTGCAGTGTTGGGCTGCCATTAAGGACTAATCAGAAGCTTAAATTGGTGTAAAATGCTGTAGTCTATGTGCTGGCAAGCGAGAGTTCATACAGTCACATAAAGTCAGTGTTGTGGGGACTGCAGTGGCTGCTGAGTGGATTCCAGGTAGAATTCCAAGTTTACGTTAAACTTTAAACTCTACATACATACTCTCCTAGGTATCTTCAGAGATACCTTTCTGTAGAATCATCCTATCCTACATGCTCATCCTACTGTAGGAGGAATGGCAGATTCTGGGGATGGAGTCAAAAGAGTAATCAGCCTAGAGTCTTTACATTTCCACAGGAGTTCTTCAAAAGACACATTAGCATTAGCACATTAACTAAGATCCATAATAAAAGGTTGATGGGAAACTCTTTTTATAATCAACAAGATGGTATGGTTGGTTTCCTCCAAGAATTGGGAGGATGATTTTAGTCCAACGTTTACTTAGATTTCTTGTTTATAAAGCAATGGATTCTTACTGTATTAGTGTGCTGAAATCTTCTTTTACATTTTTTAAATATTTTTTAAAAAAAACATAACCTAGAGATGCTCTGAATTTGAAATAAAATGTAAACCATTTTCAGAATTTCTTTGAACTTAAAATAGCTCAGGGATTCTGAAAGAAATCAAAAGGAGTTCCCATTTTAATCTGAGTAAACCATCTCAATTTATCTGATGTTGCTCAAACAGGCGTTCTGTTTGATAGTCATTCATTTATTTCCTCATCATTGATTCCAAACACTAAGTTATTTATATACTGAGTTACATGTTCACCTCAAGTCACCACACAGAAATTTTCATTTATTTATTTATATTTCCTATTTCTAAACCTTGGAGATAGAATGTATAGCCTTTGATTAAAAAAATATCCAGAAGACACATCACACAAATATCAAGTTAATAAAACTTCTAGACAGCTCTGTTATTTTTATGATATGGACAGTAACAGTCCTATAAATTCCACCTATCACTAGGTTAAAAATAGAATACTTCCCTGATAGAAAATGACAAGTTTTCAGATATCTTCATCACAATAAATGTGGCTAATGGCAAGCATCTATATAAAGGAAAATTACTGACAGATGTAGCTACATTCATAAATCAAAACTTTCATCTTACACATGAATATATTTCTTTTTAAAATATGGCCTGAAACTATTTGATTTGATTTAATTAAATTATCTCAAAATCTATTGCATTTCATCTCAAATGAAGTGTTCCCCCCTCTCTGTCTCTCTCTGCCTCTCTCTCTCTCACACACATACATACATACAAGCATACACAGCCAGACACATAGACATACACAAACACAGATTTCAATGACACAAATCACATGTTAACAATAAAAGAAATAGATTCTTTAGAAAATGTCTACATTTCAGCATTCCCAATTTTTAGTCTGATTACAGACATAGATTCCTAAAATTACTTTTAAAACACAAAGAGTTTTTATTTTAAGAAACCATAGTTTATTAAAAAACCATGGTTTACTAATAAAGCATGGTTTGTTGTCAAAACATATAATTTGTCTGCTTCAGAACAACTCTTTTTATTCTTCACTCATTATATCAAATGTGTGTAATATATTCATTAGATATTACATTTTAAAAATATTTTTACTCTTCCCTGTTCTTTTTTCCTTCTTTTGAAGTTTTACTCTAATTAGTTAAGAAAGGTCATTTGCCTAATCCACATTTTAATTTGAATTATTTTGTCTGAGTTCCAATATACTTTTTTTATCAAAGAAGATTGGGCTTTTGTTCAACCCTAATTAATTGACTTTATAATAATAGTTAAAGAAAATGGAAATGCGTTCTCTTATATTTGTTCTTTGTTGTAAGTCTAAAAACGAGGAAATTGCTTAAATTATTTAATACTAATTTGCTCTTTTTCCTGTTTCTAGTACAATTAAATTGTAGAAAAGTTTTAGATTTTCAAAATTGCAGCTGTGCCTCAGAACCACAAGTGATTATCATCTCATGTAGAAGGTACTTTGTGATTTCAAAAGCAGCTGGTAGGTGCTAATTCTAACAAAGAAATGTTGGGAAACATTGCATGGAAGGTTAAGGAACTCGCTGTGTGTCTACCTAGCATTGATATAGAGTGAGTAAGCTGTTGGGAATATTCATATTCAGGATTTCTGAGATACGCAGCATTCTCTATAAAAGGCACTGTGAGACATTGATACATGCTTGTCTTTGTTATGGATTGGATCTGAGTTTGTCCCATTTGTTTATGTATGTTTATCCCTTTGAGTCATTGTTTACTCTTGCTGACTGCCCCAACTAACCCTTGCAAGTTTTCTTGGACAGTTTCAGAAGTTGTTTGCCATTGCCTCATTTTTAGGTTGAAAGGAGGTGACTGACTCAAGGTCACCCAGCTGGCTTTATGCCTAAGGTGCAACTAGAATGTCTGGTCTTCCAGTTTGTAGCCTGTTGCTTTTAACTTAAAGTGGCTCTTTTGATTTATTACTGAGGCTAATTTAAGTTTAAGAATCATAGGATGAAGGACCAGCTACATCCCTTTGTATCTGACTGTAGAACTATGAAAACAGTCCTGTCTTTATGGTTCCTGGAATGAATGAAATGCTTAGCAGAACAGCAGAAGAAAATACCTTTCCTGTTAATACCAGTAGCAATTGGCTGAAGGCTATGTACCTAATCTGGAATTACAGCACATTCACAACACTGTGGATGTTTTAGAAAAGAGCAGTGCTAATAGAATACATGTAGCTCAGGACGGAACTGTGGAGTCCTTGGTGCCCCCTGAACTTGTCTGTTTGCTTTCAGTGCACTGATAATGTTACCTAGATGGATAAAGAGGCATCTGTAAACAAATAACTTCAGACAGCACCGAGGACTTCAAAATCTAGTAACACTTCAAAGGCAATTGAAAGTAATGATTGCCTTGATATACTTAGTAAATATAACCATATCAAACTTTTTTGTCTTTAGTTTTTAATTAATCAGCAAGGGCTCCCCATTCCTCTCTAATGTAAACTAGTCATTAGGTTTTGTACAAGGACCGGAGAGATAGACTAGACTAGACTAGACTAGACTAGACTAGAGTTAGAAGGGACCTTGAAGGTCTTCTAGTCCAAACTCCTGCTAAAGCAGGAGCCTCTACCATTTCAGACAAATTGTTGTCCAATCTCTTCTTAAAAATCTTCAGTGTTGGAGAACCTATAATTTCTAGTGATAAGTCTTTCCACTGGTTAATTGTTTTAACTATTCACGAAATTTCTCCTTAGTTCCAGGTTGCTTCTCTCCTTGATTAGTTTCCATCCATTGCTTCCTATTCTGCCTTCAGTTGCATTGGGGAATAGATAGAACCCCTCTTCCCTTAGCCATGAAAGCTTACTTAGTTGGTCCCTCTCAGTCTAATTAATCTTTTGGGCTACATCTCAGTTATTTTATTTATTTAGAACATAGAATAATATGGTTGGAAGGGACTTTGAATGCAATGTATATATATATTTTTAATTAAAACATATACTAATTATTCTGATGAGGAAGATAAATATAAATCATATCTATCCAAACAATCTGTATTGGTATTGTTTACAATACTGGCTTTTTTTTCTACCTGGCCTACTGTTACAAATTCAACCTGATTTTTTTTTTAAAATATGAACAGTTTATAGACAATTATGAATGAAATTAACACTAGGTATTAATCTTTGTACACATCTGGTTTAGTAAATATTCTTTACTCCTCACTTCCAGCCTCAACTATATGTCTGTTATATTTTATCTTTTATGACCCCTATCAAAAGATCCTGAGGTAGAGATTCAATAACCTGGGGTAAAAGTTCAGTCTGCTTTATCATTATAAAAGTAATCATCATTAAGCAAAAGATCATATTAAGAATACTTACAGGAAATCTACCAGGTTGCACTATTGCATTAATACAGGTTATTGAATCTCTACCTCAGGATCTTTTGATAGGGATCATAAAAGATAAAATATAACAGACATATAGTTGAGGCTGGAAGTGAGGAGTAAAGAATATTTACTAAACCAGATGTGTACAAAGATTAATACCTAGTGTTATATGTAGTGTTCTATGATGATTGATTATTAATATGATCTTACATTTAATGTTTAACTACTACCTCAGGACCTATTGTTAGGGATCATAGAGAAAAAAAAATGTAACAGGTGTATAATAGAGGATTGAAGTGAGGAGTGAAGAATGTTTACCAAACCAGATGTCTACAAAGAATAATACGTAGTGTTGTATATCAGATGCCATGATGTTTGATGCATACAAAGATTTTATGTACAATGCTGATTGTTTTAATAAAGGGAATTTTTAAATTAAAAAAAAAAAGAATAGTGTACTTACAGGAAATCTACCAGGTTGCACTATTGCATTAATACAGAGATAATGTGAAAGCCAATAAAAGAACTTGTTTAAAAGAGTTTGATACTTGCAATTTAGAAATCTGAGGATCTGTGGCAGAATCCTGAATCAAATCTCTTAATTTATCCTTCAAGCACCCTATCCAAAACTATAAGGGTATGTTTCCTATATTTTTCTTTTAAATCTGTAGGAGTCTTAACTTTTAAAGATAGCTTCTACCCAGTCTGGAATGCAAATTGTATACTGCTCAACATTTAAATCATAGCACTACTTAGGATCCTTTCCTTTCCTTTCCTTTCCTTTCCTTTCCTTTCCTTTCCTTTCCTTTCCTTTCCTTTCCTTTCCTTTCCTTTCCTTTCCTTTCCTTTCCTTTCCTTTCCTTTCCTTTCCTGTATACTGTTTCTATTATGCTTGCTTTATATATATATATATATATATATATTGATTTCACAAACTCAAGTTCTTTATTGTCAAAATACAGATTCTTGTCTATTACACCCTGAGAGAGAGAGAAAAGAGAAAAGCAGGCAGGGAAGGGACATTTCTCAAGAATCTCTTCCTCACCTTCCCAAAAACTACAATTAGCTTTACTATGCTGTAGCTACTTAAAATGAAAACTTCATGCAGTTATTTAAAAATTCTTTTTAAAATAAGGCAGCAAATAAACCTACTTTTACTAAGTATTCCTAAGGGTGCCAGGTTGTTCC
Source organism: Bothrops alternatus (assembly GCA_034064705.1). NCBI lineage: Eukaryota > Metazoa > Chordata > Lepidosauria > Squamata > Viperidae > Bothrops > Bothrops alternatus. Next base: position 1,463,525 of record JARGCV010000112.1, on the reverse strand, counting down.
ATGGGCAAAGATTAAATATAGGTTTATTAATGTATATAGAAAGATAAAAATCACAAAGCCAATGCTTTACAATCCCACTAGAAAATCTCCACAGACAATCACCTGTCACGTAAGACTTAACAATTATCAATAACATAAGACCCCAGACTTAACAATTATTACATTACAGTCTGGTTATTACATTACAGTCTGTTTTGGAAGCATCACTGCTTCAGACAGGAAGGTGGTGCAGAGAGTGTGAGGATGGCAGAAAAGATTATTGGCAGTTCACTCTTTTCTATCCAGGACATGGCATATAAGTGATGCAGGGTCCGCAGGATTGCCTGGGACACTACACATTCTCTTCACAACCTGTTTTCCTTGTTACCTTCTGGGAGGAGGCTTCATGGTATCTGAAACAAACCATCCAAATTCAGTCACAGTTTTGTTCCATACAGTATCAACCTTGTGAGCTCTCAAGCTTCCTCTTTCTCCTATGTATTCAAAATAGACAGTGATTAATATTTATATGTATTTATATGTAAGGTTTTAGGTATATACATATGTATGTATATAGCACGTTTATATGTGCATTGTGTATGTGTACACTTTTGAGAGCAGGCAACAGAATTTCATTTTTAATGGATGCCAGTGTGGCCACAGTAAAAAAAAAAAGGACATTAAAGGTTATATTTTCAATAAGAAGGACTATTTTGATTTCAGTTTTGGGCTTAATGTCATGGTTCCGACAGATGAAACTCTTCAAAGAACTTCGAGGCATTGTTTACCTTAAAGAATCTTTATTAGAGAAGCATAGTGTTGGCACTAACATAATCAAAGCCAAAAACTGAATTCCCCTCCCCTGAGCACATAGTATCAAAGCACAATTCCCTCCTCCCATGAACCGTCATAAATCACATTCTCCAATTAATTTGAAATGCAGGCTTTCCCTCCAGTTCTCCAGCCTACCAATTCTTATCATCTCTTATTTCAATAACCTTGCTTCACACACTAGATCCAGTATTGTTATGTCTAGCTAAACTCTCATGTACATTCCTCCCCCCAGCATCATCTAACTCTAACTTTAACTCTAAGAGTAAAACATAAGAAGAAAATGGTTGCATCTCCAACTGTTGTTAAAGCAAAAACATCCGATGTTAGCAGCGTTGACATATTTTATATGTATTGAAAGAACTTCATTATACATACAGCAGTTTGGTTTTTATGATGTGAAATAGTAAAAATGTTATCCTACATTAGAGTTGCCAATTCTATAAAAAAAGAAAAGAAATCTAGTAAGATTAATAACATTACCAAACTGGGATCAACATATTCTCTAGTTGCATGAGGTTTTTGCCTAAAGGGAATTTCAAAGAAATTCTGAAGACATTTGCAAGTTGAGATTAGTACATTTATCATGCATCTCAGTTTCCCTCCAGTCAGCATCTTGTTACTAAGGATGAATTGAGAATTCGCAATAAAATTAACTAACAGTTCTATATAATTTATTTATAAATATATCTTACTGAATTGAATGATTTTTCCCTTTCTTTTATTCTTTTTAATATTTTTTCATCTCAGTTCCTGCTAAACTAAGCTTAATATTTATAACTCTTAAATCACCAATGGGACAAAGATATGTCAAAATTATGCAAATAGAGATTAATGAATCCCTAAAAGTGTTCCCATACCGGCCAATTAACTTACTTTTACTTGTATTTATGCAAACATAAAGATTTAAAAGGTCATATTTTTAAAATAAAGCTATTCTATTTTCCAAGATTAATGTAGAAATAGTTGTTTTGAAATATCACCCTATAGTAAAATACAGTGAAATCTTATTTTAAAATTATATATGTAACAAAATACATGGACTCAGAAGTGCCAATTATTTCATACCCAATATTTTTTACCCACCAGATAAAAAGCCACACATTGTAGAAGGAAACTGGTTATAACAGAATCCAAGTATAAGTAAGAAACTAAATAGACCAAGAACATTTAATTTAGTGAACAATATATTAAATCATTTGGCATTCCTGCATCCTTTTCTCTATGCTACCATTCTGGATTATTTGTACATCAATCTTCAAATTTTTCCATTCTGACAAGAAATCAACCACACTGATAGAACTCATGCTGCATTTCAAGGACAGGTCTATACTGTACTCTATAGGACCAAATGTCCAGTATGGACCCACTTTGTTCCATGATGCTTTTACAAGCAGTCAGTGGTGTCAGTACTCAAAAAAATCCATCATCTGCATATTGTCTACATGTTACTGTAGACAATATTGAATCAGTTGAATTAATCATTTCACGTTGTACAAGATATTTCCCTGTTCTGTAATCTGGTACAGCCAAAGAGAATCCATGAGACAACTATTACCATCACCCACAAACATTTAAATAATTTTAATAATAATAGCAAGATCATCAACTTAGAAGGACAGTTGATATCTGGCTTTGGGTATTGTTCTATCAAATCTACAGCAGGAAGTAATTCAGTTAAAGAACTACATCTTTTCTTCATCTATTTTTTTTCTTATTATTATTTTTAGAATCCTGCCTTTATTTCCCCAAGAATTAAACTCAGGCCAGATATTGAATCTATAATGTTAAAATCTTCAGCCATGAAGGAAGATTCTCTTTGACTTAATGTAAAGGCTAAAATAGTCACAACTATCTGGAGAGGGCATATTTTATTGGTAATAAAACAGAAGGATTTTAACAAGCTTGTGGGTTGGTTTTCGAACATCTCATTACCAGGCTAGGTAACATCTTCAGCTGCATGTAGGGGATGTCTCTGTCAGTGCTCTTCTAAATAAATATAAAGGTTTTAGGTGTGGGTGTGTCAAGTGAGGGGCCTGTGATGAGTCATCAGAAAGAGGCTTGTGATGGGTCTTGTGATGAGATCAGGGTCGTTGGAAGGTGTGAATTATCAGTGGGTCAGGGATGAGTCATTGGTGAAAAGATGGTGTTGGGTCTTGTGATGGGGAGATTACATCAGGTCAGGGTAATTGGGAGGTGAACTGATGTGGGGGGGAAGAGGAGCTTGTGTGGGTTGGTTGGGGGTTGGCACTGTCTCCAGTTGGCTGTGTGATTGATTTGGATTCTGAGGGGTTCGTAGGCTATCTGTTGATGGAATTGCTAGTGGAGTGCCAGGCTTCAATGAACTCACAAGCATGGCGGGTGGTAGCATGGCCAATGATTTTAGTGCTGCTCCAATCAAACTGGTGTTGTTTGATGTTGGTGTGGGTGGCAATTAAGATTTGGGATCATGGTGTTTGACTGCTAGCTGGTGTTCGTGGATCCTGTTTTTTTAATTGACATGATGTTTGCCCCACATAGAAGTGGTTGCAATCATTACAATTACAATTAATCAGTGGAACAACCTGCCTCCAGAAGTTGTGAATGATCCAGCACTGAAAATTTTTAAGACGAGACTGGACAACCATTTATCTGAAATGATATAGGGTTTCCTGCCCGAGCAGGGCTTTGGACTAGAAGACTCCAAGGTTCCTTCCAAGTTTTTATCATCATCATCATCACCATCAAAAAATTATTCCTTCATAAGACAGATAAAATAGGACAGGAGTTAGGTGTGATGATATGATTTATATTTTGTAGAAGATAACCAGGTTGAGCCTGAGGGAGGGATCAAACATGTCATCAGTCATGAGTCCCTTCTCACCTACAAGAGATCTAAGTCCAGTCCACCTTGAATTCCTTCTACTCTTACCTCCCACTAATTTCCCTTGACCATATAGTAGTTCAGATTCTTGTATACCCATTTGAACTTTCTGGATCTCCTCATTTTCCTGACGCTTGACATTTTTTTCCTTGAACAGTAACAGTTTTTCAGTACTTTGACAAAAGCGATTGACATCTAATTACAGAGAAATACATGTAATTGCAGTGCATAATTCTGAAACCTGAGCAATATAAAACAAACAAACAGACAAACCCTATTGGACTTCCATCCCGTTATCCCAAGGAAATTAAGAAATTGATCTGGAACTAGATATTGCTATTTTTGTTTTATCGTTATCACCATGTGCATCTGTTATAGATGCACTCTCAGTTGGAATCAATAAAAAATTGGTTTCTTTTCTGCAGAGTCAGTGCTTTTACATTGTCTGGCTGGAAATAGAAACAATAAGTCTGAGAGTTATGAAAGAAAAACAAAGTGCAAATTGAAAACCACTTAGAATGTAATTGGCATTATAGAAGAACTGCTGCTATTTTGCAATGCTGCTTTGCCTCACTTCTTCATGTTTAATATTATACAGTAATGGAATCTGCAGAATACTGAAAATGTTTTTTTTATTCTACCTCTTGCTTTGACAGGAAATATATATTTTTTAAATAGGTGCTTTCTTCTAAAACATTTTTTTAAAAGGAAAAGAATTTGTGACGCTGCACAGATGTGGGTAGTGATTTCACTTTTCTTTTTTAATGTACAAATTAATGCCAGTCAGGGAAGTGACAGACCAAACTGAATCCATCTTTATGCAGATTTCATTTGCAGTTGGAATTCATATTTTATGTCAATCCCTGGAGGAATTTTAAATCATAATTATACTTAAAAATAATAATTATATTTAACAATTATATAGTTGTTCCAGCTTCCAATAGCACATCACATTGTCAAACTATGTATTTCTCCATGTCTATCAGTCAGCAACACATGCACATATATGATTCAGTGATGTTAAATTATTATAATGGTTTATTGCACAGTCAGTCAGATGTTTAGCATTTTTGTCTACCTACTGAGTCCTTTCCTAGGACCTGGGATAGGCAGATCTGGATGTTTAAGCATGTTACAGATATTGTCACAGGATGGAAGCTGATCCCACTAAAGCCGTCTTTTGCTATTGACTGATGGTGAATTTGTCAATGCCGATGGTGTTCAATTGGTGCTCCAGTTGTCTTGGGATTGCACCCAAGGCTCCTACTACTATTGGTACTACTTTTGCTTGCTTTTGCCACAGTCATTCTATTTATCAAACCATTTAGCTATAGCTATAGCTAGAAATATTGATATAAATATAGATAGGGATATGGAGATAGAAATAGAGATAAACAGAGGGAGAGCTAGAGACAGAGAAGAGAGAGATGTACTTATATAGATATAGACAGACGTAGATATAGATAGATATAAATATAAATATAGATATATAGAGATAGAGATGGAGATAGAGTGAGGGAGAGATAGAGATAGAAATAGAGATAGAGAGATAGAGAATAGAATAGAGAGAAAGAATAGAGATAGAGAAAAATCTAAATTGCATATAGATTTAGATATAGTATATACGGTAGATATGGAGATGGAATGTTGAAATGGAGATGGAGATAGAAGTAGAGACAGAGGCAGAGGTAGAGGCAGAGGCAGAGACAGAGACAGATGTAGATGTACATGTAGATGTATATGTGGATGTTGATGTGGAGTATGGATACAGAATGCTCAGAACCATGCTAGCTCAGTAATTTTGGAAGTTGCAGTCCACAAGTCATAAAAAGGCCATGGTTCCCCACCCTGTTATAGATATACATATAAGCCCTACTGGATAATAACAGTACCAGGACATCTTAATAAAATTAGTACTGTACAATAAAATACAACTAAAATAGACTCAAAGTCACTTCTTGTCTTGGAGTTGCAAGTTGGATGGTGTAGAAATGATTGTTGTTGTTATCACTGTGTGCTTTCCTGGCAGGACTGATTAATTTATCCAATCACATAGCTCACATACCAATGATGTTTTGTAGCACTTTCTTTTAAATAAATTGGCATAAATAAGATTGTATCACCGGGAGTTGAGGAATAATTTCCAGGTCACAAGAAAAACAAATCCCAAGACTGTTTTTCTTTTACAAGTCTCTTATAACAATGAATTTGCATATGATTCAGTGAATTAGTCTCAAGGGCCATACATTACTTTATTAATTGATTAACTTCAGTACATAACTACTACTTAATTACTTCAAGCAATACTTTATTGAATGCGACTTCTAATTTATGTGACATTGTAATAGCAGAAAGTTTACAGTTATTAATAACAGTTTTCTGGATGACTTTGCTGGTGGTCTATATAATTCTGTGAGGAAAAAAAATGTTTCTTATTAGTTTGACCAGAGAAACCCCAGCATCAATCATGGCACACATTTTAATTTGATAGCATAACAACCATTATATGTATATCTACATCTTCTTCCTCCTTCTCAGTTACCTTATCTCTATTTCAGTCCTATATTTGTTTAACCTCTCAGTGTATTTGATGAACTGAGCTATAGATCATAAAAATCTATGCCATTCAATAAAACTGGTTCATCTGAAAAAGTTCTACCAAATTTCTTCCAGTTACTGTAGATTACCAGGACTGTCCTCCTACAAGGTCTACAGAGAGAATAAAGTATTTGTCAACAGCAGTTTTAGTCCAAGTTTAGTAAGTTAGTTCTGGGTAATCAGTTTCAATGACACCATTTAGAATTTATATACCTTGTTTCCCTGAAAATAAGACCTGGTTTTATATTTTATTTGGCACCAAAAGATGCATTAAGGCTTATTTTGGGGGGAACACGTTATCAGGGTGATCAGCCCAGCTGGGCACCTACCCCTGGTATGCGCCAAGAGACAGTGGGATGGAGTGGGTGATGTGTTGGAATCGCCTGCCTCTCCCCCCATGCCTCCACTTCCACCTGCTGCCAGTGCCACTGCACAAGCATCCCACAAGCCTCCCATGAGCCAGGTGGCTACACAGCACATCTGGACTGACTGCATCCACACACCTCTGCCTCTCCACTCGGACTTACCTGCACTGCATGTGCTGCATCTGCTGCTGAACACCGTCAGCCCCCAAGCAGTCTCTGCCTCTTGTGCTGGCCACCCCCACCCCCTGGGCTTATTTTTGGGCTAGGGCTTATTTTCTGGGGGAACATGGTATTAAAGGAAGTAACTATGTGAGCCAAGAAAAATCCTGAAAGGTTGGCTTTCTTGTCTTTTGGTTATTGGATCTCCTGCTTGAGCAGTAGATTGGAAGACCTTCAAGGTCCCTGCCAACTCTGTTCTATTCTATTATTCTATTCTGCTCTGCTCTGCTCTGCTCTGCTCTGCTCTGCTCTGCTCTGCTCTGCTCTGCTCTATTCTATTCTATTCTATTCTATTCTATTCTATTCTATTCTATTCTATTCTATTCTATTCTATTCTATTCTATTCTATTCTATTCTATTCTATTCATATCTGCTTCAGCACTGAACAGGCGGACCTTATAACTAACATATAATGCCTGTTTGGGCCTACCCCAGAATGAAAATTGTCCGTAAATGATTATATATAACAATTAATCTGTTGTTAATTACTATAAGGATACTTTATCTAAAATGGATTGCCATGTCCAAGGCATGTTGTTAATTAAGAATACCTTACTGATCACACTTAATGAATACTTCCAGCTCACAGTATTAATCTAGATCAATAGATGGCCCAGTTTTCTGAACCATTATTATATTATTTTAGAAATAAAATACATGTTTTTAAGAATATTATTCCAACTGTATTACAAATGCTGACTTGCATCTTAAGATTGGGATGGGGAAATGGAAGGTTGAAAGATATTCAAGAATTGGTTAAGATTACTTGTCTAACCTTATAGATTATATGTCATTCAGATCATAGTTGTCTCAAAGGTGTTTTTTCAAAAGGCAACTGGACTGTTTTTTCAAAGAAGAAGGAGGAGGAGGAGGAGGAGGAAGAGGAGGAGGAGGAGGAGGAGGAGATTTCATTTCTCAACCAAGAAGCTTCATCAGTTGTGACTGAATCACGAGGTGCTAAATGTCTTCTACTTCTTCCTCAAGGAAAAAAGACAGTCCAGTTGCCTTTTGAAAAAGCAACTTTGAGACATTTAGTTTATAATCCAACTGGAAGATATGGCTTTATAAGAACATAAGAACATAAGAAGAGCCTAGTCCTGTTCCCTTAAATGTGGAATAATTGATATATAGCATCAGGCTAGTTTTAAAGAAGGCCAAATATACCTTTTTTTTTTTTTTTGCTAACATTCATATAATACCATCTATAGCAGCGGTCCCCAACCTTTATGGCTTTGTGGACCAGCAGGGGGAGAGGGAGGCGGGGTGTTTCTGCATGAGTGGCAGGAATACACGCAGCTCAATTTGTGCTAGCAGTAGGCATGTGTACCCACTGCTTGCACAAAAAAAATGCTTTGCATGCACGCACACGTCCATTGCTCACACAAGTGGAGCTGGGCATGCATGCTCACTTGCCATTTCCACAGCCCACTTCAGAATGATGGCCCAAGGATTAGGAATCCCTGATGTATAGCTTACTTTATCTCTCAAAATACAAATACATTATTTTAGCATTTTCTAATACTTTTCTTGTGGCTGTTTTGGATAGAACCCTGACTCAGAATGTTTATTCCATTGTGAGTTTAACTTGAAGGCAAGTAAGGAGAAATGTTATAGAGTTACAGTAGTGGCCAAAATTGTGGAAGCCTTTTGGGGAAAGTGTAGTTTTGAGGTCTGATGACTAATAATATCACTTTTTGGGGGGAGTAGTACAATAAAATTATATATTAATGGAAAGATAATTTAATCAAGAATGTAATGCAACAAAGTTTATTCAATTATCTGTACTGTATTCTATTATTATTATTATTATTATTATTCATTTAATTTCTATGCCGCCCTATTCCGGAGAACTCAGGGCAGCTCACAATATGATAGAAATTACATTAAATACATAAATATAAAAAAAAACCCTTAAGTTAAAAAAGAAACCAATCATTCCACAAACATGAAAAGTTATAGCCAAATAACCAGAAAAAAGAAGCACAACTTGCTTAGGTTGATATCAGGTAGCTTTCCTTCATCTGATTGTAGCCAATGAGCATGAGTGTTGAGAGAGCCAATCAGGTGTCATCTTGTTTTGGGAATGAGCCAATCAGATCACAGTAGGATTCAATTATTGATGCCCTGTATTGAAGCTGAGAGGAGGACATTTGTCAGTGTGTTATGTGATCACTATCAAATTGATTGGGTTTTTTGTGTTCTTTCATTTAGTGAGCTTGTAAATTTATGTATTTAATAGCATTTTTATACTTCTGCAATTGTTGTGACTCCTGGCATGAATGGAGTGACTTACACATCACCATTATTTGCATTATCTAGCCTTGTCTCTAGGTTGAAAGTTTATATTTCTTTTCATGGGCCAATAAACAGATTTCTGGAGCACTTTTTTCTTTTGTTTAAATTCTATTAACAAGTATAGCTCTGTCCTTGACACTCTTAAAGCCTTAATTCAGCCAATGCTAATTTAAGTTTGGTATTCAACTTCTCTATTAAATTTCCTTTCTTGGTCACTTCATGCCCTTTTAATTGCATATGTGAATGAAGAGTTTCATTTCAGCACTTACATGATTTATGCTGCACACATTATTGTTACTAAATGCAAACAGATCAAAATGAAAACAACGCATTACTCTGTTAACCCTGCGGTAGTTATTAATTGATTTGTTTAATGCCATAATGTAAAACAAACACTGTTAGGCACTGCATTATTGATGAGAATGCCAATGCTCCAAATTGACATGGAAGAGAAACATTTCAGAAGGTGATCTAAATAATTCTTTGACACATGAACCCAGAGGAAGACTGATACTACCAAAGAAAGGAAATATAGCAGTAGACTTGGCTTAAAAAAATAGGAACATGATATATAGTATGAATATTAGTTAAGAATGGTGGTATACAAAGTTATTATAAATGAGAAAACTAATTGGAAAGTCAGGCTAACAACTATAAGTTTCATTATTAATGCATAAAAGTAACAAACAAACCTTCACATTCTGCAGAGTGTTCATCATGGATATAAAGGAAAATAAGAATGAAGGAAAACTAATTTGTATGATAAAATCCATTATGAATGGAACAGCCTAAATGGGCATTATATTCAGATATGTCAACCTAGAGGAGGAGGAGGAGGAGGAAGAAGAAGAAGAAGAAGAAGGAGGAGGAGGAGGAGGAGGAGGAGGAGGAGGAGGAGGAGGGGGAGGAGAAGGGGGAGGAGGAGGAGGAGGTCTTGACAGCAATTGAATATACACTGGTCATTTCTTTCCAAATAATTGTGGGAATAATTTCTAATATAACTAGAGAATTTAAAATATTTAATTCAAAAGGATTTATTTGAAGCTTAACCAATGAACAAATGTGTCACTGATCCATTATGCTATAATGTGATACTTTCAATCCTAAAATATATTTAAATTAATGGACATATTTTAAAAAAATGATTTAGAACTGGGGCATCAGTTAGAGCAGCGGCTCTCAACCTTTTTCAGGCCGAGATCCCGACCTGCGCCGCATATGTGCGGCGCGCCCCCGACCTGCACCGCGCATGTGCGGCACGACGGCCCAAAGTGCACATGCGCGGCACGCACGAGATGGCCCAAATCGCACATGCACGGTGCAACGTCCCGATTGTGCATGCGCGGCACATGCAACGGCCCGCATCACGCATGCGTGGCGCGACGGCCCAAATTGCGCATGCGCGGTGCGTGTGCGACAGGCCCGCATCGCACATGCGCGGTGCTACCCCGCGCATGCACGGTGGTGCCCCCTGTACCGGCCGAGGGGAAAAGGGAAAAAAATGGCGGACTGCGGTGTTTGGCGACCCCCGTGAAATGGTTGTTCGACCCCAAATGGGGTCGCGACCCACAGGTTGAGAACCGCTGAGTTAGAGCATCCTCAGACAATAAATATATATAGAGAGACCTCAGGATGTTTATTAACATAAATATTGCCAAAGCTTGCTCTGTCTGTCTGTCTGTCATCTATCTGGAACTATTTTTAATATCCAAATTTGATCAGTTATCTGGAGATGGGACAAGATTAATGGAAAGATAGTGAAAAACAATTTTTTAAAAAGTGTACCACAGAAAAACTGAGACATATCCAAAAACAGTTGATTGAATTTCCAGAATAAATACTTATTATTTATAGGTCTTGGAAGCAATGATTTTCTAGTCACAAGGGAGCTGAAGAATGAATCTTGTCATGTGTAAAAAAAATCTAACCCTCTGAACTGTTGATATTAACACCATCTTTTAAATGTCTTATCTGAGGGACTAATGAATTTGGTTCAAAAGTTACCCTAAGCAACTTGTTATATTGAATACTTTGTATAAAAAAGTAGGAAAAAATGGCTTCCCTTCACATTATTATTAATACTTTGTTGATGAAAAATCCATGTATTTATTTCTAGTTTTGCCTTAGATTAAAAAAAATCAGTCCTAATTCTGAAGAAAAACATATAGTCTCTGATTTTTTTAAAAAATTAAGTGGGATATTAATGTAACATTAAATAAGCATATGTATTTCAGTTAAAGTGAAACACAACACTCAAAATCTCAGCTTTTGGCAGTAACTGACTGCATTATTATGATGTCAAAGATGTTCAAATATCACATCCCTTGACTATTGTTCACTATGTTGTTTTAATGTAATATTATATATAGCCATGGAAACCTTGGGCCACATTTATGACAATTTTAAGGTAAAACTAAGACCTCTACATAATCTTTGACTATAGACTGATATGTGACTAAGGTTGCCATTCAATATTGGTGAATGCAAGTCACAACCACCAAGAATTAGAACACAGACCATAGAATAATAGAGTTGGAAGAGACCTTGGAGGTCTTCTAGTTCAACCCCCTGTTTCAGATAATCACCCACAACTTTTGAAGGCAAATTGTTCCATTGGTTGATTGCTGACACCATTAAAAAAAAAATCTCCTTAGTTCTAGGTTGCTTTTCTGCTTCAAACAATTTAGGAAACTTAACTGCCTTTTTTTTCTCAGTCAGTCTGGAAATATGAACAGCTGCAATATGTAGACAATGTGTAGTGTAGATGTTGGAAAGACATCTCAGTGTAGCTGATAGAGTTCATGAGTGTGCTGGTATATTAAGCCATTGAGAAATATATTTGCTTAAACAGGCATCAAATAAATTATGCATCATGACTGGCAGGCAGAAAATCTTTATGAAAAACAAAAACAAACAAACAAACAAACCCCTAGAAAGCTAACAAAGTATTCAACTAAATCAAACCAAGCAGCTGTTTGCATAAGATACAAAGTTAAAACACAGTGTTTTGCAGCTGAATAAACATAGTAGGAGGGGCAGAAAATCCTCAAGTGTTACAATCAGTAACAAAAACAGTGAAATGGATAATGTAATTCAATAATTACATGTATAAAGAGGAAAAGCATGAGTTATGCCAGTTCTTGCATAAAATATGCTATTATTCGTTTCAGATATAATATTCTTTACGGTAATGAGCAACAGCAAGAACAACTTAGAATAGTATATGGCAAAACCATATTATTATTTAGCATATACTGATGGTACAATTAGCCAGGAGACAATGTTAGCACATGTTTTTGAACTGCTAGGAGGGTAGAAGCTGAGCTCACTCCATCACCCAGTGCTAGGACTTGAATCACCAGAGCAGCATCTTTAAGCCACAGACCTACCGTGCCTTGACAAAACCATAATGTATAGACCAGGGGTTCTCAACCTTGGCAACTTTAAGACTTGTGGACTTCAACTCCCAGAATTCCTCAGCCAGCTTTGCTGGCTGAGGAATTCTGGGAGTTGAAGTCCACAAGTCTTAAAGTTGCCAAGGTTGAGAACCCCTGGTATAGACAGAACAGGTCTTTTTGCAGAATGCAACATTCTTATTGCTAATCTGCTCGGGTGGGAAAAAAAAAGCAGGATCTCTAGTCTTGGTTCCATTACTTAAAAAATAAATAATTAACCATACAGTTCAGGGTGTTTTCTTCATAATGATAATTGTAACACATGCTATGAAATCAACAGAAAAATTCCTAACAAACCATAGCCTTTAGTTGCTAAAGTCTGTCTTTAAAACTTTCTACCATATTTATTTGGGATAAAGATTGAGATTTTTTTTCTTTATTTCTTTAACTGAAAATACAGTGGTAGAGCATTTTCAAATTTAAGAACAATTAAAAACACAGAAATGATGGAAAATATGTATGCAACCCACAGAAGCATGGAAAAGGGACAAGTGGTGGTTATCACCTCAACAGGAACATATTACTTGTGTCCTTCTATTGTCATCTTCTTGTGTGGAATATCAATATCTTCAATGAAAGTCTTCCCTATTTATGGCGACCTTCCATTTAATAGGTTTTCAGGAAAATCAGATTAAAATCAATAGGGGTCATAAAGGTGAGAAACTGTTGATACTTAATACTCACAAATGAATAGAGATCAGATTTAATGGAACCTATCGCAGATGACAAGCAGATTGGCTTGAGGAATTCCTCGGTTTTTGTAGAACTTTTGGTTAGTCTGAGGAAGAAAGGAAGGAAGGAAGGAAGGAAGGAAGGAAGGAAGGAAGGAAGGAAGGAAGGAAGGAAGGAAGGAAGGAAGGAAGGAAGGAAGGATGGATGGATAATGGATTCAATCATCCGGAGCCAAACTCAGTCTGAGGAAGTCTTTTACAAGCATGTTTTCCAGGATTCACCTGGAAGACAACCAAAATATTCAAGGACACATGTCGGATAAGATGCTTTTCATTGTAAGCGTTTACAAACTTATTTAATATTGAATCCAAGTAGCTAATACAAGTAATTTGTAGTTAATTTTAATCAAAAACAGCTAGGCTTTTGATTGAATGTAATCAAAAACAGTTAAGTCACTTTATATTGTGATGTTTGTTCATCTGTTTATTTATTTCAGTATAGGATGCCTGGAAGAATGTCATATTCTGGGAAAAGTGTCACAGTTAAATAGCTTTTCTGTGAAAAACAAATAAAGCCAATTTCATTGGAAACTGAGAACCCTAGATCCCTAAATCCCCCAGGTCCTATATGGAGAAAACACTCTATTCAAAACATCTTCACTGTTTTAAATGGTCAAATTTGTCCATGCATTTCATTCCAGATAATAAAATTAATCAGTTAAAATGTATATTTCAAGAATCATGGCAGTTCATTCCTTTTTCCCACATTAGTCTACTGACTTCAGTGACAAAAAGAATGGAGGATGTAAGCGTAAGAGAGATGAGAATAAAATGTAGTAGGAGAGATTCCATGAATATTGTGCCTCCAGATTCTCAGAACACACACACACACACAGAGGAAAAGGGAGAGAGAGAGAGAGAGAGAGAGAGAGAGAGAGAGAGAGAGAGAGAGAACACTAAGGCAGTGTAGCAACTTCTTAGAAGCTGAATGACCCTGGAGTCAACATTTCTGTATATAAACACAAAATACAACAGACTCATTTCCATGTCATTTTTGTTTTTTGTTTAACAAAAACTTGAAGGACAAAGAAAATTTAGAACACATTCATTTCCTGTCTACCAGGTCACTACCAGTTTGACCTGGTAGATATCAAACCTGCAACTAGAATAAATTCTAGAAAATTCTGGAGAATTTCATTAGCAACCACCACTAATCATAAATGCATCACAGTAAACAAATATGTAATATAACAGGACTGAGTGATAACTACTCACCATGCTCAATGCCACCCACAATGCAGTTAAAATATATAAAATTTTGGCAACACGAATCACAACTGCAGTAACATCCTCCAGATAGTTTGCAAGTACTTCAAATTCATTTACATTTTGTGGATAAGATGAGCCCTCTCAAGATTAATAGAGGAAGGATTAAAAATGGAGCAGGCTTTAGCCAAATGGCTTCATCTATGAGAGTACACTTAGTCTAATGGCTTTCATCATTGTGGATTGCTTCCAGGGTCACAAATGAAGACAAGTGCAACAGCATACATGGAAGTTCATGGATAAAAGCTCCTTCCATTCATTAAAATTGATGATATGAATCACAATAACTATGATTCATATAATAATAGAGTAATAGAGTAATCCTTACTCTCTTTTTGTCTCTTCTTCTATTTAAAAGGTTTACCTATTCCATATAAATAGTCAAAACAAAAGCTCTGTAATTGTTGCACAATCAAATGCCAAAGAAGACAAGGGATTAATTGGTGCTTTATTTCCTGTTCTTCCACGAGGAAGAAGAGGAAATTTGTTAATTTGTTTCAAATAAAGGTTTGTTTTTCTTCTTTGTAACTACTCATCTTTTACTAAACAAGGATAAAATGGGGCTGCAGGCTGCATACAAAAGCATCTATACAGGTTGCTATCTTTATCCCAAAATGTTTCAGAGTGATCAAAAGGAAACAGACTGACTCCTTCAATGAAGTCATTATGATACTGCCCTCTTTTTTATTGTCAGTTGCCAAAGAAGAGAAACATGGTCCCAGCAGAATTGTCTGTCTTTCTGTCTGTCTGTCTATCTGTCTGTCTGTCTCTATCTCTTTATCTTCTGTCTCTCCATCCAACTATCCATCCATCTCTCAATCTATTACCTATAAATCTATTCTTTTCATCTGTGAAACAGGTCCTGTGTTCAAAAGTGTCAGTTTTTCAGAAGAAGAAATATCAAACTTATTATAGGAGCTGTGTGTCCTTTTGCAGCCCTGACTGAAAAAGGAAGGAAGGAAGGAAGGAAGGAAGGAAAGAAGGAAGGAAGGAAGGAAGGAAGGAAGGAAGGAAGGAAGGAAGGAATGAATTATTTTTTGGGAATTAGGGATGGTTTATTAGGTGAGTATATTAAGCCTATTTAATTCTAATTCATGTTTATTTTATCTTAAGCAGTAGTGATCCAATTAAATTTTACTACAACAATTTGGGTCTGTTGAAAGTTACAAACCAGTGAAAGCAGCTTATTACCAAGGTTCAGATGTATAGAAGGAGCAATCTAAATGCTAGTACCTTCCTTAAACTTTGAATTTCCTTCTAGGTATTAGTTTTTCTATTCAATACATTATAGTTCGGCTCGGAAGGCTTACAGTGACCTAAGCCTTGAAGGCAAAAAGGATAATACATCCAAATGTAATTCTATGCCCACAAGAGTGTATTTTTATAATTACCAACAATATGTTTTATTCATATAAATACTTTCTGCAAAACCTTTGGAAAGAGAAGCATATCCTTAATAGCTATATTTACATTTTTGTTCTCAAAGGACTGCAAATACTATAATAATATAATAGGAATTTTTGTTCCCACACACAAAATGTATGCAGCTTGATTTTAGAAGTAGAATTAGGAAGACAAATGTAACATTTATGGAACACAAATAACTCTGGATAGATACATGACTAGATCATCATGCATTAACCATGGCATGCAAGTAAAATTCTCATCTTTGGATAAATAAAAACTAATCTGAATTTCAACATTAAAAATAAAACTATCAGCTTCAGCACAGTATTTTCACTATAAAGATATCAGTGACTATGTTCCATTTCTTATGGAGAAATTCCAGATTTAAAAAGGATCAGAAACATAAATGTGAAGTGAATACAAAATACTGCACACAAATATATATTTTGAATGTTATTATGAGGTGCTTATGACTAATTCTCTAAACCAGGGTTGTCAAACTGCCGGCCCACGGGCAGGTTTCATCATACTGGAGCCGCGCCCACCCCATTGCCAGCAATGGCAAAAAAGCTCTGATACGTTGCGCGACATCATGTGATGTCACAAGTTTGATATGTCTGCTCTAAACAGAAGAAACTCTGTCAAGTTTTTGCTATGAAGGTAGGATGGGGTATCTGAGACCCAAACTCTGATTAACATGGAACACCATGAAGAGTTTGCATTCATATAAGGTATGGCAAAACATGTTTGTGCTTGTCTCAAAAAGGAACAAGATACCAAAATAATACTCAACTTTACTGTAACAATATCTGTATGTTGTTTTGTGACTGCACAAGATGGATTATATACCAATAATTCAGGAACAGCCTTATCATTGTCTTTACCTTAATTATGCCATAACACAGATCAATTCTTGAGTTAAAGATATCGTGATCTATATCTCTTTTACATTTACTCCCAGATGCAAATATGTTAGAAGAGAATTTTCTCATTTAGATGAACTTCAAAGTGGTTTCTGAGTCTTAATATTCCATCATTCTATAGTATATTGTCACATATATTATTTCTCTTCATTGTCCTGCCAGCGTGACCTTTTGAGTTTGGAATTCCATGCTTATTTATTTAACTTTAGGTAAATCTCAGTGAACTCAATCAGATTTATCTTTTGGTTGACATATATAGGAATTGTGACACAACTAACCTTTTTTAATTTTTTGTTTACAAAAAGAACAAAACTGTGTCCTGGAGATTTTAGTAATGCTGCAGCTGAGTCAGAACTATATTATATTAGTTCTTGAATGCTACTGACATAAAGATGTGGTGACATAAAGATGTGATGTTGTTTTCAGATGGACTAGACTACACACATAAAATGCCTTCAGCATTTTTGATGACAGGAACTCTACCTTATTCGTAATGTAAGGTGGATTTATATGTGAACCTTGTCTTTGTGTTGATATGTGTATGTGTGTATGTTGAAGCACACTGTTCAGTTTGGGCTTTCAAATGTCTTAATTGAAATTATCAATAGGGAAGAGAAAGTATTCTCTTCCTGACTCTTTATCAGAGACCTGATTTTCAGAAATCAGCCCATTAAAAAGCTTTTAATAATATGAAGAACATATGATAATGTGCTAATTGCTACATATTAAGCTGCTTCAAACACTGGCAGCCTTCCCATATAAGTCTAGCTACACACTCCATCAAGGTACTTTAGCTCTGCTGCTACCCAATAAGCCTGTCCAGATGGGGGAAAAATATGCTTGAACGGAAGTAAATGAAAGCTGAGCTTCAAAAACAGAAGCTGATTAATTTCTTGAAGTAGAAAAGTGAATGTCAATGTTTTTCACCCTTCATGAAAGTGAACCCTAAACACTGATATGTAAACCGCTAAGTTCCTTGGCAGAAAATAGCATATTGTCAGCAAAAAACTGTAAAGAACATAGATGCATATAGGGAATATCAGAAATGTTGCTTATACAGCATCATCAGTTCAGCTGCCTCAAGGCTAGTTTAATTAGGCCACAACTCACATGCCAGCAAGTAGTTTTATAATTACCTTCAAATGACCAATTCTTATAAAACCCTACAGGGGATACAGTACTCCCCTCTACAATAATGAACCATACAAAGATGAAAGAACTGGAACGTGTTATCCATGCTATTCGAAAGAATGAAAAATCCTGGAAGCATAAATCAGTCACTAAAAACATTGGTAGTTAGATACAGTGACAATGAAAGCAGGTTACTGAGTGATAAAATCAGATGCATATAAATGCGATCAATTAGGTGCCATGCTACATTATCTTGTTTCTAGGTAAACGTTACACAGCACAGTCCTTGGAAAAATCAGGAAACATTTTGCTAAACATGATCCAGTCATAGAACATAGAATAATAGAGTTTGAAGGCACCTTGGAGATCTCCTAGTCCAAGCCCCTGCACAAGCAGGAGACCCTATCACATTTTACACACATGGTTGTCCAGTCTCTTTTCGAAAGTCTCCAGGGATGGAGCATCTACAACTTCTGAAGGCAAGTTATTCCACTGATTGATTGCTCTTACCATTAGGAGAGTGATTTATTATTTTCCATGTTTACCATGTTTAAATGTTTTCCAGGTAAACAATTCATGTTTAGCAAAGTGATCACAGTGTGAAAGAGTCTGCCCCCAATTTATGGAACATAGTCCAACAGGAAGTGTGACTAGTCTTTACCATACATGCACTATATCAACATGATTCAGCAGATGGGGGGAGGGAGGTGATATATGTCTGAAGCACATTTTAAAAAAAAAAGGATTTAAAGCTTTGATTTATTGTTTTGATTGCTCGTATGTACCACTCAGGGTCGATCAAAGAATAATAGAGTAGCAGGAGGCAGCTGCTAGCTGAGCTTGACAAGGATTTGAGGAAAGAAAAGCAGGTTTGTACCCAGATGTACAATTGTGTATGTAATTAGATAAGGAATTTCGTCAGGAAATTCTAAGGCTCATAGGAGTGATTAGGAAGTGGGAGAAAAAGAAACCGCCCTAAAAAAAGAGAGAAGAAAATAGGAAAACTTGAGCTGAAGATGTCTTGAGCTGAGTTGAACTGGACAGAGTCTACCATTATAATGTGGGCTTATGTGCATATAGGAATCAAGAACACACACATTTCCCTTTATATTTTTGCAAATGGTGGTGGAGGGTAGGAGGAATATTAATTTTTATATGTTGACATTTCATTTTGGTGACAGGATAGAGACAGAGAAGCCCCAAAGATAGAAGAAAAGGAATAGGACATATTTGGGTCAAATGGGGACCTTTGGTTTAAATTTCATCAGCCTAGGATTTCTCCCGCTAAGAAAGCAATTAGGAAGCCTTATCATAAAATTAAAGTAAGACTACTAGTTTAAATTCTTAAATGGCACTATTCAAAGGCAGTAACAAAATAGCAATCTTGCTTTGACACGTGGTAAACTGCACCTGTGTTGTCTGAAAATGCTTGTATGTTTGCTATATGTTTTATCAACAAGAATGAAATGCAAAATGGTAAAACATACCTCCAACACTACCAACAAAAAAGGGGGAAAACGTATTCAAAAAAGGAAAAAAAATGACTCAAATATCAAATAAATCTAACATTAAACATAAAGAATCCACCCCAGCTGAATGATGGAAAAAATATTTTTTTTCAAAAATTCACCTGCCCTTACATAACAGGTGTACAAATAGTTAAAAGCTTTTCCGTCCTTATTTAACAAGAATACTATCTTAAATAAGCAAATATTCCAAATGAGGGAAACTCTGATGATCAAATCAACATAACACCTAATCATAATATATATTTAAAAACAGAAAATAGGCAGTCAACAGGTTAGCCCAAACATTACACTAATCTTCTAATCCATTATTGATATGGAACATACTCATGACATAGAAGAAACTTTATTCTGCTAATGCATGATGTCCTTCCTTCAGCCATACTAAAGGTGTTGAAATATCTCCACAACTCTTGTGTCCTCATAGAGATAGCAAAGTTGAAACAACTGAGTAGGTGTTACTTGCTGGTCAATATTACAACTATGTAGGAAGAATTTCAATCACACCACTGCTGGCAGATTTCTCAAGTAATTCTAAGCATTATTACACATATTTATTCTTGTCTGATACTGTAGTAGAATCTCCAGTTAGACTGGAGGGAAGTATTAAGATGGGGCTTAATATTTAATGCAGTCATGAAAAAAGACAAATATATGTGTCCCAGAATAATGATGTGAAATGGAAAATGGAGCTTACTCTTCTGAGCTTTCAAACTCATACTGGAGCCCATTTACAGGGAACTTCTCTCTACTGGAACAGGTGCTTTGGGCTGTTCTGTGAATTATGTTTATGTGGTGCCTTCTTATTGGCTGATTGGCATGTTGATAGCTAGCAATTGGCTGTAGTTTCCTTATACTGCTTAAGCCCTCGGCTCCTAAGCATTTGATAAGCTGATGGTAAATCAGCACTCCTGTTAACTGACAAGGGGCCCATTTCCCAGGCTTCAATCATTTTCCTGGCTATATTTGTACCTGCATGGCCAACAATCTTAGTGGCTGCGAAATTAAATGAGTGTCCTTGTTCACTGCAATGTAATGAACTGAATGCAGTTAGTCTTGTGAATTCTTGTAGCATAACAAAACTAGCAATAAAACTGTTTGGGACTCTTTGTGACTGATTCTGATTGCTTTTGCCTGCCAGACACCACCATAACATATAATGTAGCATTTGAGGAGGGGGGGGTAGCATATAAGATCAGTAAAATTCTAGTTCCTCAAAAATGGTACCAATAACTGTGTTTTTCTTTTGTCAAACTAACAACCCTATCAACCTTTACTCAGCAAATGAATCAAAGAAAAAGGGAGAGATTAAAGAATAAACACAAAAAGCATACACATCAAACTCACTTCAGTTTTATTATGGATCCCCTGCTGAAACCTTGATGTTAACATCTTTGCAATATTACATAAAAAAACTTTATCAGCAAGTAAAAAATAATAAGCAGTATGGAAACAGTTGGATTGCCCAGGGATTGTTGCTAAAAGAGGCAGAATAAGATTTTGATGCAATGCTATATAAAACCAGAAATGTAAAAAAACATGTGTTATTGATTCTATCTCTTGGGAGTCACAAAGATAGAGAAAATGAGCCACGGGGCATTTCCAATATCTATCTCGTAACAGTGCTATAAGGGGAGATGTACAAGGAACCCTGATTAAAGCTTCATGGTACCTTGAGTAGGTCAAATATCTAAAGCAATGCCTCTTCAATTAAATATTTCTGTTAACTTATCAAAAGCAGGAAGACTGTTCCATTACACTACAGCCTAATTTCAAGTTATCATTGATCAATCAAATTTTAGCCTAGGAACAAACATGGCTGGTGAAAAGTTAAATGAGAAGATCTCCCACTAAAGGAATTTCTTTCAAGTAGATTAGAAAGCATCACTGAATACAGACTGGGGTAGCCAAGGGGACCAATGGATAAGTTTAAGCAAATAATTGAACGTTTGCTCAGAATCATCTTCTTGTTCACAACAAAAAGCCTATTTTCTTTTCATTCTGTCGATTTCTTGTGAGATAAAAGTCCTGCCAGCTGCAGAGATTAGACATTTTTTGAATATCTGTTACAATAAAGGGAATTAACCTTTTGACCTTTTGAGATTCTGGTTTTACTTTCTCTAACAACAATAGTTTTTTTTTCAAGCAAAGGTATTGAAAAAATAAGATTAAAACCCATTCCCATAAAAACCACATATTGTATATTAAGTGATGATTTACCTTGTGCCCCCTTTTCTAGACACTTAAAAAAAACTAATAGCAAATTCCATATTTTATCTAAAAGTTTTTACAGCATTAATAAAGGTGACATGCAGTTCCATTGTTGGAAAAACACTGTGTGGAAAACTGACAGATTTGAAATTCTTTTTCCAAAAGAGAAAATGGAAGAATAAACCTCCTCCTCCTCCTCTCCTCCTCCTCCTCCTCCTCCTCTTCTTCTTCTTCTTCTTTCTTTTTTTTTTTAAAAAAAAATATTTTTATTGGTTTTTTTTTTAAATTTTAACAGAAAAAAGAGACTAGTCATATCAGATCATAGTATTAAAATAAACAATCATCCATAAACAAAGCATAAATACATTTTCCAATGCATCTAATGATAATAACTCAACTGAAAATAAACATCTCAAACAAATAACCTTCATCGTTCTCTATCTCCATCCTATTATTCCCCCTTCTTATCAACTTCCACTTAAGTCAATCTTCACTCCACCAAAGGCCACCCAAACAACCCTTTAGTAACAATAATTAATTATTCTTCCACCAGCCCCAAGTACAGTTGAGAAAACATCTTATCTAAAATTATAATCCCTCCCTAACCCACGACTTCCCAGAATGCTTACAGGGTATAACAAAAGAAAACCCCACTACATCAAACATAATTATTATATAATCTTTAGTCAAAGCTAAATTTCTTCTTCTTCTTCTTCTTCTTCTTCTTCTTCTTCTTCTTCTTCTTCTTCTTCTTCTTCTTCTTCTTCTTCTTCTTCTTCTTCTTCTTCTTCTTCTTCTTCTTCTTCTTCTTCTTCTTCTTCTTCTTCTTCTTTTTAGTAAGAATAGTTCTTACACATCTTCTTTTTGTTTCAGCAACATTTTAAAAATTCTTTTGTTAAGACCATGTCAAATATGATTTCAAATGAGAATGATTAGAGTTTCCAGGTAGCCTGGAAGATCAGAATCATGACTGTGTCATATTTTTATATAGAAAATTATTGTTTATAGATAGAGAATGGAGTTGCCTGGCTTTTTCTATATAAACTTCCAGGCATCCAATTTATTGATAGGCACCATGGAACTAGAGTATTTCTTCTCCATAAATTTATTTTTTTCTATTCTCTTGTGAACTAATAACAATAGCTTTCAGTCATCCTATGCAAAGAGAATAATAATAACAATTATAATAGTTTCAATAAAGTTCATATTTATATCCAATAGCCTTTGGGTATGCATTCCTAGAAAAATCTGAGATGCTAAGTATGGTAAATTATAAAAAGTGTACTCACATAATTTTCTTGATTTCATGACATTTGAATGTTGCACATTAAGAAGATTTCATAAATATATAATAATGTTCAAGAAGTTAGACTGAAAAACAGGAAAACTTCCAATTTCTCTTTTAAATAAATTAACACAAGATCAGAAACCAACTAATTTATTTATCACTAGGGTAAACTTTTTAATCCCTTTCCTGCTGCTTTGGTTGGAATCAAGACCAAAATTTTCTCGTTTGCCTTTCAATCCACCATACTGTTTTATTACTTGCAATTCTTCAGTTGTGATTTCTCTTTTCTTCTCTCTTTGATCATTTTTACCCACATTTTACTTTTCTTTCTGGGCTTTCTTGTGACATTTGTTTTCATAAAAGCAATGATGAAGAAGTATCAGATTTCATACATCTGTCGCTTTGGAGATTCAGCTTTTTAGGTTGGCAGAGTTAGAACATTTGAAAAAGAACAAAGGAGAGATTGAATGACATTGGTTGTTCAAATGGATTAGCAAGGTCATGGACCTTGCACAAGCTTTTTAGGTCAGCTGCTTTCTTAGACAATAAGTTATGTGGTTAATAATAGTCTTATTAACATTTTGTGATTCGGTTATTATGCCAGTGTAAAAATAAATGTATGTATATTGGAGGAAAAAAGATTACTGCTAACTTTGTACCACCATTTAATTTAATGTTTTGTTGAAGTTGGAAAACTGATTTCCCTTCATGCTACTGTTATTATAACAAATGTCCAAGTGACTTTCCGAATGGTGAGAGCAATCAACCCATGGAGTAGCTTGCCTTCAGAAATTGTGGGTGCACAAAAAAGACTGGGCAACCATTTGTATGAAAGTAGAGGGTTAGATTAGAAGACATCCAAGGTCTCTTCCAACTCTATTATTCTGTCTTTTTTATTATTATTATACTATCCCAATATTTTGATGTTGAAAGGATCACGCACCTCGGTTCCAATTTACATGAAAGCTGGGACATGACCACTGAAGTAAAGACAAAGATAGAGAAAGCTTGAACAGCATTCTTCAAAATGAAAAAGGTCTTCTGCAGTCACGACATAAGCCTAAGACTGAAAACCAGGCTTGTGACATGCTATATTTTTTCCTATCCTGCTCTATGGAGTAGAGAGTTGGTCTCTGACAGAAGGCCACCTGAAGAGACTAGAAGCATTTGAAATGTGGATTTACAGGCGGCTGTTACCTATAAGCTGGGTTGACAAGATCAGAAATGAGGAGGTGATAAGCCACCTGGGAAAGCCAAGGGAAATCATCAAAACAATTAAAAAACAAAAATTAGAATATTTCGGACATGTGATGGGACACCCAGAAAAATATGGCATACTCCATTTAATCCTCCAGGGAAAGATTGAAGGCAAATGAGGTCCAGGCAGAAGAAGAACATCATGGCTTCAAAAATCTAAGGGACTGGTTTGGACAAAACTTAGCAGCACTCATTCTGTATTGATTCTACCTCTTCTTTAGACATGAGGTGTTCCATGGGCAAAAACATATTTCCTTCCATCAACAATATTCATAGGCTTTAAAACAGAGATATTCCTGAATTCAGCATCAAGTAGCACTCTAAAAACAATATTGATTAGAAACCAGTTGCTGACACTCTTATTTTGCTTAAGTTGAATATATGCTGAACTGCAAATGCAGCATTGCCGCCTAAGCTATATCTTCCAGAAGACATACAAAAATTAATTTCAAACTTTTCATCTAAATGTCATTCTCTATCTGGCTGTGCTTCTTCTGAGTTCTATAACAAGTGATTTTGGTTCCATAGATCCTTATTTTTAAGAGAATTGTCACAAAGCAATTTTACTTCTACTAAACATATTTTAATTTCCCTATAAGCAAGATAAGAAGATTAATAAGTCTGAATTTCTCCAAAGAGCAAGTCACATTGTCTCATAGCAATTCTTCATTCTTTCACTCTCTTAAAGGAGAATCCCAATTTGCAAAACAACTCTAAAATCTTTCCAATAATTGGGGTTAGAGGCAGTAGCCAAATCCTATGTCATCAACTAGTTCTGCTCCATTTTATTTCAAACACCACTTTAAAAGCCCAGTTCTGAGATGGTATAAATGGACACCACTCTAGCTAATATGAAAAAGAAAGCTGTGTATGTAAAATTTGATTCCCTCAATAAAACAGGGTAAATTCCTATGGAATCTGAGCAGAATTGATAATATCGTACAGTGACTAGAGAATACAGCCTCTTAATGAGTACCATATTTTCCCTTAAAAAAATATAGTGAATCAAAGTCAAAGCTAAATTTCTTCTTCTTCTTCTTCTTCTTCTTCTTCTTCTTCTTCTTCTTCTTCTTCTTCTTCTTCTTCTTCTTCTTCTTCTTCTTCTTCTTCTTCTTCTTCTTCTTCTTCTTCTTCTTCTTCTTTTTCTTCTTCTTCTTCCTCCTCCTCCTCCTCTTCTTCTTTTTCTCCTCTTCCTCCTCCTCCTCCTCCTCTCCTCCTCCTCCTCTTTTCTTTCTTTCTTTCTTTCTTTCTTTCTTTCTTTCTTTCTTTCTTTCTTTCTTTCTTTCTTTCTTTCTTTCTTTCTTTCTTTCTTTCTCTCTTCTTGAAAATGTATGCCGTTATACATCCCCCGTGGTATAACTGTACAACTGAACATTGAAAGATAACATTTCATCACTAATGGTGGTCAACCTTGCAATTCAGAAAGCAGCATGAAAGCAAAGTAGTCAACATTATCACTGGATCTATTTCCTGAACAGCACCATTACTTTGCTCTTTTGCCAGAGCTCATTGACTCAATTCACCCAGGCATTTATGAATGAGAAGTCTCTGGATGACTGTAGCAGCCAAAAGAAAAATCACCATGGGCCTCTACAGAAAGATCCTTTTTCAGCTTTGCAGTGCCATTCACTTGTTCACTCATTCATTCTCCAGCAGCTTTCAGTTTCGTTGAGCAGCAGAGAGGAGCGTGAAATTCACAAGCAAAGATGGAATGTTTCACCAGAAGAAAGCAGTTGTGTCTAGAGAATAGACAATTACACAACTGGTGCTAGTGAATAGCCAAGAGAACCTGTGGAAGGGGCTACAGTGCTGGAGTGCCCCTAGTTTTCAATTCAGATACCCAGTGTCACAATCACCAGAAGCTTTAGGACAAAGACCAGCTATAGTTCAGAGGTTGCTGCTATGAATAGCTACCATTGAATAGCTGTAGGAATTCCCTATAATAAAAGAACAGTTCCTGGTCTGCACTACTTAAATCACAAATGGAGAATCATGATTAAATGTTTTTTTCTTTATGGAAAACACAGAAAAGTAACTGGCTTGGGAAAATCTTGTAGTATAGCTTTTTTTAATATACATGGCAGTTTTCAATATATAGAAAAATTACTCATGGAGGAACAGTCACACAGTTCCTAATTCTAGTTGGAATTATTGCTACCCAGGAATAATTCTACTAGAATGAATCTTAAGGTAACTGCAATCTTGCATATATATACACATATATACACACATACATACATATATACATATATACATATATATACTTATATACATATATACATATATACATATATACATATATACATATATACATATATACATATATACATATATACATATATACATATATACACATATATACACATATATACACATATATACACATATATACACATATATACACATATTAATAATAATTAATAATAATAATATACACATATATTAATAATAATAATATACACATATATTAATAATAATAATAATATACACATATATACACATATATACACACACACACACACACATATATATATATAATAAAATAATCCAAACACCAGGATAATACTAAAAAACAAAACTGTTTAATTAAAAGCTGTGCCTTTCATCGGTCAACACTACCGACATCATCAGAGCATGATGAAAGATTGCTGGGGATCCTTGTTATGCTGCCGGGTAGCTTTGCGCTCAGCTCCTTGACCTGGTTACCAGTCCGCCCATTCTCTCCATCTGGTTTCTTAAAGGGCCCACGTCCTTTATTGTGTTAATGCCCTCCGAAGTTGCTGTTTCCTTCCTCCCAGGACTTGGCAGTCACGACCTTAAGAGATGGCCTTAACAATATGGGACAAGGATGACATCAAGATTCCCTATGTACTGACAACCTAGTGAAATTAACAACATTATGTTTAAAAACGTACTTTACCTTCCAAGGGACCTTATACGAGCAGGTCAAAGGAACACCTATGGGATCCACTATGTTGAGCGTAGTGGCAGAAGCTGTTCTGCAATGTTTGGAAACCATAGTGATGACCCAGTTCCACCCCAAATTTTGGGTCTGATATGTGGATGATACATTTATAGTTATTAAGAAACAACATAAGGCTGATTTTATGGAGGCACTAAACTCTGTGTACCCAGACATCTGCTTTACAGCAGAGGAAGAGAACCAGGGTACGTTAGCCTTTCTGGATGTGTTGGTCCATCGCAAATCAGATGTGACCTTATGCACAAAAGTGTATCATAAACTGACCCATACTAATAGGACCCTCCATTATGGGAGCAACCATCCGGTGGCCCATAAAATCAGCTGTATAAGAACATTGTTCAAACATATCGATTCACACTGCAGTACAACCAGGACCAAAACTAAGGAAAGGAATTATCTGTTTTGGACCTGCAAGTATAATGGTTACCCCACTGGAATCATCAGGAAGTACAGTAAACCGTACAGATCCCACAAAAACTTACAAGAAATTGACAGGACAACACAAAATGTGCGTATCTCCCTCCCATACATTAATGGTGTATCAGAGGAAACAGCTAGACTATTGGCCCCCTTTAACGTAAAAGTGGCCCATAAACCAGATCAAACTCTACAATCTAAGATCATGCACCTGAAAGATCCACTCCCCAATGAAGAAAAATCCACAATAATTTATAAGATCAAGTGTAAGGACTGTTCCTGTAACTGTGTTGGGGAGACCACAAAAAGATTAAAAACTAGGGCGCATGAGCATACATTAGTGGTTAGTGAAAGGAACAGCACTCACAGATTTGGGCCCACATGAACGATCATGGGCATGAATTTGACCTTAATAGTGCACAGCCCTTATGTAGGGACACTACTAAGGGGGGCTGTCTACTTAAAGAAGCCTGGCTTTCCGATGCAGACTCCATCAATCGCCATATAGAGCTTTGCCCAGCATACCAAACATTTAAAGTATGGGAACAACAACATCTCAATCCACAAAAAAGACAATTGGCACATCCCTCACAAAATCAAAGGGAAGGAAGAATAGAGGAGATAACTCATCCACAGGACAATGAACCTATAAGAAGAACAGAGAAGGAACAAGAAACATCCCCCCCGAGGTATCCCAGATAAGCATATTTCAACTCACCCCATAAAAAGGGGAAACAACGATGGGGGTGAACAACAAAGGGGGTTGGACGATAGCCCATGGGACACCTGCTCCACAATCCCTGCTAACATGAGGGGAGAGATGGGTTATTCTACCGATGTGAATAGGAAAGGAAAACAGAGACCTACGATGGAAAGTGATGTTGTGAGGCCCCGCACATGTTCAAAAAGAGCAAAAGAACTGATGAACCCAACGTGTGAGCAAATAATGAGGAGCCTCAAGAAAAGGGGGACAACTAGAAGCAGTACAGCATACTCACGGACACCTGAAGAGGAAAGCAGCGTCCCTGGGTGGAGGAATGTATGCAGGAATGCAACCACCAGGGATTGCGCCGATCAGCATCCGGAGTCGCTTGACACACACCCTCCCCTGAACATAAGCAAGCATAGTCAGTCCAGGGAGGATCTAACAGACCACGGAATGGGGCTAGAGAGGATGACAGATGTGAGAGTGGGTGAACAGAAACTGAGACTGATTGGATCCAGGAGGAAGGAAACAGCAACTTCGGAGGGCATTAACACAATAAAGGATGTGGGTCCTTTAAGAAACCAGATGGAGAAAACGGACGAACTGGTAACCAGGTCAAGGAGCCAAGCGCAAAGCCACCCAGCAGCATAACAACAGCAACGCAGCTCACCATCTCAAATCTCCCTGCAACTCAGACTAACCTGAGCACGACAAAGCCCCCACCCAAACAGCACACTCCCCCAGCCAATCAGAGCACAGCCAACCCCCCATCCAATCAGAGCACAACCAAGCCCCTAACCAATCAGAACATACCTCCACCCAATCAGAACACAGCCAAGCTCCCACCCAATCAGTTCATACCCCCACTGGCAGTTAAAAGGAAGAAACAGCTATGATCACACATTGCTCCTAAAAGCACGAAGCCGAAAGCACCAGCCTGAAGATGACGAATGGGACTTCGTTGAAACGTCACCAAGACTAATTTTACGTAGGCAGTTGTATTACCCTTCAGGCCATCAGCTCTCCTCCCTTCTTTTGTCAGCCGAGCCAAGGGAACATATAGAAAGTTTTTTTTCCAGTCAGACAAAAACTCCCCCTCTCTCTCCCTCTCTCTCTCTCTCCCTGTCTCTCTCTCCCCCCCTCTCTCTATATATATATATATGTGTGTGTGTGTGTGTGTGTGTGTGTGTGTTTCTTGTAAATGTGCATAGAACAAAGATAATACAGTTGTACAAAGGACTACAGTTTAAAATTGGATCATTGGCAGGTAATGGAATATACTGTAACTCTATTAGGATTTTCTTTTGTATCTTCATTTTCTTTTGTATCTGTCTATACAGTCCAAGGCCCTCTAAATGAGTTTGAACTCTATCTCCAATATTCTCACTGCAATTGGCCTCCCTCACTAAGAAGAAGCATTCAAAGAAATGCAGCCAGGTATCCTCAAGGTGATTTCGCTATGAAAACCGGCTGAGATGAGATGGTTTTCCCACTGAAATTGGGTTCTAAATGTGGAATGTTTCTGAGACATTTGAAATCTTAGTACTTGCTTTGGCAATTTTTGCCATCCTTAATGATGGATAGTAGAATTTTATTCTTGTAAACGTTGGAGATATGTATGTATGTATATTATAACTTTCTTAGCCCTCTTTGAGATGTCTTTGAAAATAACAATTCTTCCATGAAATAAGTACAACAAAATCTCAAATACCTCTTACTTTTCATATATTCAGCAATGGGAATAAGATGATTGTGCCTCCTAGCCATTTTTGATTATTACATTCCCTGCAGGCCATAAGCTGGTTACAAGTATGAAGGGAGAGGAATACATGAATATTCCCTAAGCGAGAAATCACACTTTCTATTTATGTGGAACAGAGTCACCTCATACATTTGAATACATTATACACATCTGCCAAAGGACTTGCCAATAGATACACCCATCTGCATGTAGATATGGCCCTATTCCTGCTTATGCATTCACTGCATGTTTTGGGATCATAATGTAGATTACATTCCTATTTCCTAATGCAGGAAAATACATATTATGTTTCTAAAAGAGAAAAGTTATGTTGAAAAGCTACAGCTGCAAATGAAGATGATCACACTAGTCATACAAAAAATTCTCTGCATTATATCATTCTTTCCTGGTTTTTTTCTAGACATATCATAAAGCTGGTCATTGAAGGGAGTTGGTTGTTTTGCTAAAAAACAATATTTCTATTGCTGGTCCAGTACTTTTAAGGAAAAAAAGTAGGATTTATCTCAAAAATGTTCATCTTAGTCTTAGAGCTAATGCTAATGCTATAGAGGACAATATTTGTGACTCAGGATTGAACTGTGGGGTCCCTGGTGCTATCTGAGCTTGGTACTACTACTACTACTACTACTACTACTACTACTACTACTACTACTACTAATAATAATAATAATAATAATAATAATAATAATAATAATAAATGAGCTTGATAAAATGAGCTTGTCCTCATTTTATGATCCATAAAAAAAACGAGAAGTTTGTTCTCACTTTTTATGAATGGTAAAAAGAGAGCAATCTTCACTTCTTAATAGGACTGATGATGTTACCTAGTTTGGTAATGAAATGTCTGCAACCCAAGCTCAGAGAGCAACAAGGATCCCACAGTTAAGGCTAATCTTTGGGGCAAGTGGTGGATGGTTCTTTTTTTCTTTTTTCTTTTTCATTTCTTTAGTGAAAAGATCTTGTTTAAATTTAGTGAAATGATCCTGTTTGTGTCAAGTGATACTTTATTGCCAACATGGATTGACAATCACACCCCTGTGATATTCCAGCATGAATGCTTGACAGAGCAATAATAATTATAAAAATGAAGAATACTAATCCTTTGGAGGTGGTTGGTTTTTTAAAAAAAAATATTTAAACTGAAAGCATGCTGAAATAACAACACTGAAAGGTCAACAGCTTGGTGAAATCCAATTGCTAGTATATAGCTTAGGGATCTTCAAACGTGGCCCTTTTATGATTTGTGGACTTCAACTCCCAGAATTCCTCAGCCAGCATGCCTGGCTGAGGAATTCTGGGACTTGAAGTCCATAAGTCATAAAAAGGCCAAGTTTGAATACTCCTGATATACATGTTGAGATTAGAGATAGAGGGAAAGACATCTACAGGAAGTCTTTATTGAGATTGGTGATAATAATGGAATCTGAATGTACTGTGTCTCTCCTCCTTCTTATACACCAGTGAATAAGAGAGACTTCTGAATATTATCTTGTTTGCCAGGCCATAAGAGAAACCACTTTGTCTATGTAATGATTTTTGCATAGAATGTGTAATAGATTGCTCCATGCCACTATAGTACCCTCAGAAAAACTTGCTGGCTGTGGAATTCTGGGAGTTGAAGTCCATATGCCTTAAAATTGTCAAGGTTGAGAAACACTGATCTAGTGTAAGAGCTTTACCTTAAAATAATCATGCAGTGTTAAAGTCATCCTACAACCAATAGATTTTATCCCATGTTATTGTTGCTGGCCCAACTTCCACATATGGACAGTGAAGCTGTGTTAATAATCTCTAATAGTGCTTTACCTATAATGGATGAGAGAGAGATCACTGAACTCTTGAAGAAAATCTGCTGTACTGCACTTTACTCCAATTTTCCATCTTTTGTGAGATAAATGGAGACAGAGCAGCAGATAAATATGCAGAAAAAGATGTCTTAGCCATATCTAAAAAAATTATCTGAACTTAATCTTTTATGCCAAACAATGTGTAAATTCATGTAGCTGCTATGGGCATCTGATATGAATTTTCCATATATAGTAAGCCTCTATATCTGTCTTTCCCATAAAACTAGCAATCAACAAAGGAGAAAGAGTGTATATCACCTGGAAATATTGCACAATTTGTCAAATCCATTTGGGCCTTGTTTCTAAATGTCACCATAGGAGATGGGAGAAACCTTAAGGCTCTCAAGTAAATGGAGTAATGCATATGAAAGTCCTGTGAGATATAGGTGTTTTTTTCTTTCCCCAAGTTATTCAAAAAGGGAGGGCAATTAACTGATAGGCACAAATATTTTAAAGGTCATAAAAATAAAACTCTGATAATCATCATCCATTAATTGCAAATTTCAGAAAGTCAGATAACTAAAAAGCTAGTGAACTTGTTACAACATGATGTTGTAAGTTAGATAATGATGGGATTTTAGCAAGCAACAGAATAACAACAATACCTCATTACAAAAACACAGCCTAAACATGCTGAGAAAAGGGTACAAGCAAGATCCTAAATGGGGAAAGAATAAATGACATAAAAAGCCCAGTGAGACTTAAAACATCAAACAGCCTCAATTCATCATAAAGAATGGTGCTAAATTCCAAAGCATTTAATAATAAAAAAGAAATATGACAAGCTACTCGCACTGACTAAAAACTAATGTGAGCCAAGATGAAATGTATCATTAGTGTGATAAGAATGGGAAACAGCATTATTCTTGCACAGAGCAATTATAAAAGGAAAGTGACATCAATGGTACTTTATACACAGATCCCAAAACCTCTCAGGAGATATTTTCTCAAATTATATAACCGTGACTGTGTAGAAGGTTCTGTACTAAATGTCAGTATATGTTTGTGAACACAACTGATGTTTCAAACACAATTGTTTCCCATTGTAATAGAACATAGCTGACTTAAATTCCATCTAAGAACTCTGTTATACTGAACTTCAGTTCCCAAAGTCTTAAACTTTAATTTCCTGCTTTAAAGCTGCATGAAAATAAACTTACTTTCCTGGATGAAGTGTCCATATTGCAGTGCAGAATTCATCACTGTAAGTGTACACTTGTCATACTCAAGAAGCGTAGGTAACAGTTGGCATTAATAATTTCTGTCTTCTGCAGTGCTTCCCTACCATATACATGAATACATAGTCCATCTAAGTCTGTGGTGGCGAACATATGGCACGCATGACACAGGTGGCACACAGAGCCCTCTCTGTGGGCACGCAAACCGTCGCCCCAGTCCAAGGCCTTCAGCTGGGTTTTATAAAACCTTTTTGCTTTAGGTCTCCGCCGCCGTATACAAAAAAAAAAGGTTCAATCAATCAATCAATTTCAACTTCTTGCAGGAAAAAAAAAGTTCTTGCAAAGTTGGAATTGATTGATTGAACCTTTTAGTCCTACCCAATCTGCCGTTACCACTGCAGCCACGCCCACCCAATGGGCCACACCCACCCAATGGGCCATGCCTACCGGGCACCTGGTGATACATAAGTGGGTTTTGGGTTGCAGTTTGGGCACTCAGTCTCTAAAAGGTTCGCCATCACTGATCTAGGTGATCCAACAGAATATAATCTAATTAACTTTTAAAGTGCCACTTTGGGAGCATTTAAACTTTAAATGAAAACATACTGTAGAAGGAGAGCCAATCAAAGTATGGAATTGCATAGGCATTCCTTCATTGTCAAATACTTCTCAAGACTTCTTATTTTTTTCCACTTCACAAACAGGACTTTCTGATAATAGATAACATAAATAAATGGATGATATAATAAGCATTCAGCCAGATTTGTTCTGCACACAATTAACATTATTTTAAAGAGAGCATCTAATAAATACAAGAGAAACAGCTATTAAAGAATGAGTAACTTGGGTGGTGGTCTTCTCTTTGATTTCCCACTTTGTATCTTTCATCATACCTTGTCTCTGTTTATCCCATTTGAGCTTTTGTTCAAAAAGTTTTCAGTAATTTGCAATAGATTAGCAGCACCTATAGCAATAATAAATTACATTCCTGCGTAAAATTATGCTAATGAAATGAAGAGTGGAATTTGGTTTAGGATATCAACAACTGCTTGTGATCAGTTTTTTTTTAATACTGCAGATATTCTTTGGCGCTAGCTTGATGAATCTAAAGATATGGCATAAACTAAAATTGATACTTCAGGTATAAAAGCTACAACAAGCTATATTTATTTGTTCATGGGTTCTACTTCTTCATAAAATGATGAACTTTGTCTTTGCTGATCGACAGAGTCCTGCAAGATTTGATAACTCCCTCCTAGGAGAAATAGAATTCTTCCTTTCTAGTAGAAAGTGTGAAGATATAATCAATAAAGATTTTTTTTTCCTTCTTAGAAAAGGAAAGCCATTAAAACCGAAGTTAATCTCTTGATCATCATGTTGCAGACTCAATGGCATATGTATTTGAAATAGAAAGAATTTAAAAGTTTTTCAGATTTTCATGATAGAGGTCAGCAAGTCCTGGAGCTTTCATTTTAATGAATCTGTTCATTTTCATAGGGAGCAACTAGGGAAGAAGAGAGGGAGGGAGGGAGGGAGGAAGGAAGGAATTATGATGAATCTTGAGCCACAAACATTAGACATAAGAACTGACTGCTTCAGAAGTCTTCACTCTGTAAATAACTAAGCCCTTCCTTTCCATTATAAAGGGCTTGAGTTGAAATAATATTCATCATTATTAAAACACAGTAGGTTACTTTTGTACTATGTGTTATGCTAAGCTTTGGTTTAAAAAGTTCAATACAGTCAGCAATGTTGGACATTTGCTCAGTTGTAATGTAATTTATAGAAAGAGACATAATAGAAGTATTTCACACCTTCTTCCCTATTAAATCCATATTTATGTATTTACATGTTTTTCTGGAACATCTAGATTTCTTCTGAATAATATTATAAGAGGTAAGGAAAATGTCACCCCAAATTAAGC
This sequence comes from Bothrops alternatus, assembly GCA_034064705.1. Lineage (NCBI taxonomy): Eukaryota > Metazoa > Chordata > Lepidosauria > Squamata > Viperidae > Bothrops > Bothrops alternatus. The sequence goes on along the minus strand of JARGCV010000112.1, from coordinate 1,428,363 downwards.
TTAAAAATTAAAATAAGTTTAGAAAATTCAAGGAAAGAAGACTTCCATTTCACTTCATCCTTCAACTGATCGGTATGGTTTCTCTGATTCTATAAAGGGATTTTTTTTTTTTGAGAAGTTGTCTTTTGTCTTAAAATTGTTAAGGAGGTTATGTCTGATTCAGTAGTAGGATTAAATGGATTAATATAACTAGCACTGTTAACAGTAAAAAAAAAAGCTAAACAAGCCTTTTTTGGAGACTGAGGCAGTATTCAGATGGTTCAATAACTTGGAAATTAATTTATGAGGTAGACATTATTTACTTTACAATGTAAGTATTATAAAGACAGAGAAATCTCTTGCAGGACACCTACCAATTTCTAATACCATTTTTCTTCTGTGCTCAGAAGAATAGTCAATGAATTCCAATCTGTTTGCAGAAAGGATTGAGTCTCTTTGATGTTTTGGAAGTCCATTCTACGTGGTCTGGTTTCCTTATTATCACAGAGATTATTATTTGGGGTGCCTTTGAGTCTGTCTTCACTCCTGAAGAGAGCCTGGACCTGGAGGTTTTTTGGCAAGATTTGACAAGTGGTTTTCCCTTGCCTCCTTATTAGGGTTGGAAAAAAGTGACTGTCCTAAGGTTACCCAGCTAGACCAGTGGTAGGATTCAGCCAGTTCGCACCGGTTTGGCAGAACCCATAGCTAATTTTTGTTGAGTTCGGAGAACCGGCTGAACCCACGCTGCTTCTGGAAGTCCATTCTAGGTCTGGGAGGCCTGGAGGAGGTGTCCCAGGCCTAGAACGGCCCACAGGAAGTGTATGGATGTCACTTTCGGAAGTGCATTCTAGGCCTCAGAGGCCCAGGTCTGTATCCACACAGAGAACCAGTTGTTCAGGTATTTGAATCCCACCACTGAGCTAGACTCACAGCTAACATGGGACTAGAACTCATATTCTTCCAGTTTCTAGTTGGTGCCTTAACCACTACATCAAACTGGCTCTTGTTTTTCAATATTTCAGTATCCAACTTCAGATGAGCAACTACCATTTACAATAGCAAGTGGGACAATAGAAGTGGCTGCATTTCACTACAGTGATATGTGGGAAAATTTACAAGCACTGCTGGCCTGCCTTGGCTCTTAATTATTAGCCTCCCAACTAACACCAGAATTAAAAACAGGATAGAAAATTTGGAAAAGGGATGGAAATAAAGGATGATCACGTTGGAAGGGTAGTTAAGACTTGGTGGGAGATATAGGACTTATTTGTCATCTGCACTATACTAGCTGAGCAGTGATTGGCTGAGATTTCTCTCTCTCTCTCTCTCTTTTTCTATTATCCAGGAAGGACACCTTCTGATTGACTCTCAGCCTGGGTAGTTGCTGGTGACTTGCAGTATAGAAGTGCTTGTGATGTCTCTATAAGTAAAATGGGAGGAATTGCTCATTTGGGTCCTACTTTATTTTAGTAGTGAAATTAAAGGATTTGGATGCCTGGAAGTGCTCCTAACTAAATTAAAATATCATCTCTCCTATGCATGAGAGAAAATTATTTTAAAAAATAATGCTTGTGACTATGACAGAACAAATAAAGCTGTTAAGCACAAAGAAATCCTGAACAAATGTTCGTACTGAATATGCTGTTTCTCCCTGGCAGTTTTTCATTGTTTTGCAAATATATGCAAATGCTCTTTTTCTTTTAAAGCAAATCACAATTATATATTGTTGACTATAACCTGTTATGAAGTTATACAACTGTCTGCAAGGGAAAGAAATTTCTAAGTATATTTTTTTTATTTCAGCTGTTTATTTTTCCATTTCCCTACACATGATTTCCAGCACTTTATGTCCTCCATTTCAGACAGCATTGACAAAGCCTGCAATTTCCCCTAATTTCCTTTAATTCACATTGTGGACTCATTCAGCTTGGCACTTACATTATTAATTTAAAAGGATGACAGCATAAAGTTGCAGAGAGGAATCTTTTTTCTCTTTTATGCTTATTGAATAGGACAGCTTGTTAGTATTCCTAAGTTGAATGTCCAAAATTTAGACAATATCAACACTGGTGTGTTGTCAATAATCACATGCTTGAAAGGAGAGAAGGGGGAAGGAGAAAGAGAGGGGGGAGGGAGGAAGGGAGAATTGAGCATGTCTATTTTAATGAAAAGAAGAACTAAGGGCGATATGATAGCAGTGTTCCAATAATTATAGAAGAACACCCAAAACACATAAAGAAAGTCATGTGATTGTGGTTACTGGTTTATTTTTATCCTTTCCCTCATAGATAACCTGTCTATGACCATTTTGTTTGTACAAACATGTGTGTGTGTGTGTGTGTGTGTGTGTGTGACTGTTTCTGTGGTAACATATGAGTGTCACCAAAAATTTGGGCTAGGAGTTGCAGTGTTGCAGTTCACAAAAGGTGACCCAGCCAAGGATTAGCAATAGCATCTAGGCTTATGTATTATTATTATTATTATTATTATTATTATTATTATTATTATTATTATTATTATTATTATTATTATTATTATTATTATTATTATTATTATTATTATTATTATTATTATTATTTAATTTCTATGCCGCCCTATTCCGGAGAACTCACATAGCACTGTAGAGCACACACTGGGTGGTTTGCAATGTAGAAACATTATTTACATATTGTCCCCAACAATCTGGGTCCTCATTTTACCGACCTCAGAAGGGTGGAAGTCTGAGTCAATCTTGAGTCCCGTCAGGATCGAACTTCAAGATGTGGGCAGAGTTTGCCTGCAATTTACTGCACTTTAACCACTGCACTACCAGGGCTCATAGGTATGCTGCAATAAAGCTCAAACAACAATGCAATCTGAAAATCTCTTCAATAATTTTGACATGACTGAATATCTTTCATCTTTATTCATCTAAATAATTTATGTCTGCTTTGCTGGCTGAGGAATTCTGGGAGTTGAAGTCCACAAGTCTTAAAGTTGCCAAGGTTGAGGACCCCTGATTTATGTGATTATCCTCACACACAAACACATACACACTGTATGGACACCAAAATGGGTGTCTGAGTGCATGTTTGTGTCAATGCATGTATGCATTTTCCATGATGGATTAAATAAGATAAGATAACCTTTATTGTCATTTTTTTTACTGTGGGCACAACGGCACACATCAAAAATGAAATTTAGTTGCCCGCTCTCAAAGTGAAACACATACATGACACAAACATACTATGTACAACGTATGTATAGACCCACAACCCTACATATACATAACAAATAAATATTAAATACTGTCCATCTTGAATATATAACGGAAGGAGGAAGCTTGAGAGTTCACAAGTTTAATGCTGTATGGAATGAAATTACAGCTGAATCTTGATGTTCTGCTACGGATACCACGAAGCCTCCTCCCAGAAGGTAGCAGTGGGGAAAAAAAGAGTTCTACTTTTCCTGAGTTCATGGCCCAACCATTTGGGACAAATTGTTTTCCCCAAACAAAGCAGGTTGCATTACTTCCAAAAGCAATGATTCAGCCTTGAAGACCATTTGGGAGTCCTTCAACAAAGCTAAAACTATAAGAGGGCATTTCAAATTTTGACTGATATATAAGTACAACCACTTTTCAATAACATCTAAATTGAGAATTGCATTGGGACAGGTGCATAATATGTATTATTTGTTGCTACATTTTAATGCATCAGACTTTTAATAACACAAACAAAAATGTAACATTGATTAATCATTCCATGGATCTATTCCCCTGATAACAACCATTTATTATTTTCCCTGTTAACAACCATTTATAATTTTCCATAGGAACTTGAGAAAATTAAGGTTGAGGTTTTGGGGGGTTTTAAGAAAAGACTGGACAACCATTTATCTGAAATGATATAGGGTTTCCTGCCTGAGCAGGGGGTTGGACTCGATGACCTCCAAGGTCCCTTCCAATTTTTTTAAAAATTATTATTATTATTATTATTATTATTATTATTATTATTATTATTATTATTATTATTATTATTATTATTATTATTATTATTATTAATTGTACGTGTGTGTTTTGTTATGCTATGGAACATTTTTTTTTCAATTTATTTCTAATACATCTGGTCTGATACAGAACCCAACAGAACCATTATTTCACAAATACTGTATAAATAAGATGTACTGCACAAAAGAACAACAATACATATCCATTAACTATTTTAAAAAAAATCCTGATACCTAATTTATTTATTTATTTTTTCAGAAAAGGTCCTTTGAAATGTTGTCTGGGAATAGTCCTTGAACAAGCAAATGTAAAGGTGGAGATAAAAGAAATGAGACCTTAAAAGTGATTTATTGAGGCCATACTGTACAATACAACAGCAACTAAACTTGAAATATGCACGTGTGTGTGTGTGTGTGTGTTTGCAGTGTGCATTTTTAAATATTTATTATAACACGTGAATGCTAAAAGAATATGAAAAATGCAAGCCAAATTTTATATGTGCCTAAATATGCAAGTAAAATACTCAAATTAAATAAAGTACTATGTAAGACCAAATCTGCTTTTTGAGCTGGGTAAAGGAAGAAGCATTCATCTACATCAGCGGTTCTCAACCTTTTTCAGGCCATGACCCCGACCTGTCAAGTTCCGCGCATGTGTGGTGCTACCCTTTGCGCCGCGCATGCATGGTGCTACCCCCTGCGCTGCGCATGCGTGGTGCTGTCCCCTGCACCAGCCGAGGTGTAGGCCGCCGCCCGTTCGGGGCAGCAGCAGGCAGGCCCAGGTGCTCCTGGGCGGCGGCGGCCGTGATGGCGCAGGGCGACCACGGGCTGGGCCACCAGCTGGCCCAGTCCAAGGGAGGTAAGATACCCGCTGGGCCCCACGCGTGCCAAAAACCTCCCTACACCCGCCACTGCCCCGCTAGCCTTACCTTCGCTGCCGCCCGTTCAGTGCAGCGGCAGGCAGGCCCAGGCGCTCCTGGGCGGCAGCAGCAGCGACGGCGCAGGGCGACCACGGGCTGGGCCACCAGCTGGCCCAGCCCAAGGGAGGTAAAAACCCGCCAGACCCCACGCGTGCCAAAAACCCTCCCTGCGCCCGCCGGCCTCCCACCCCTGGCCCTCTTTTACTTACAGTTTTAGTAGTTGCTCAGCAGGGAGGGGTGGAAACTTCTGGAGAGCTCACCTTCGCTGCAGACAACTTGCAGCACCGTTTGCAGACTGGGACTTTTGGCGGGCTCAGCAGGGCAGAGACAGCCTGGACAATTCCTATTGGCTTTTGAAAGCCAATAGAATTAGACAGCTAAGGAAAAGTGGAAAAAAATGGCGGACTGCGTTGTTTGGCGACCCCCGTGCAATGGTCGTTTGACCCCAAATGGGGTCGCGACCCACAGGTTGAGAACCGCTGATCTTCATAATAAAGAATAAAAATTAAGATGATTTTGTACTTCAAATAGCTGAGAAAAAATATTTTTGTAACTGCTTTTTAAAATATTCATTAATCTTTTATTCGTATGCTTGGGAACAAAGGAAAATTCATTGCAGGTTTTTTTTTTAAAAAAAATAAGATTTACTTAAAAATGCTTAATCCCTTGTTCTCAGAAATTCTACAACAATTATTGAGTTTATTAATTTATACTTGTACATACTGTCTTGGCATTTTTGACACAGATTTTAACTTGAAGACTGCTAATAAAGTGAAAAGAGGCAACACACATTTTTCCGGATGAGTAATAAAGCATATTAAAATAAAACTTTCTGCAATATTATTTCCTCTTTTTCCATCATAATGCTTCTTTGTCTTTTAATGATTTTAGAAAGAGAAAATTTTAATTTTTATCCACATTCAATCGATGCATTTTGATTAAGGAGAAGGAAAGAGTAAGTTGGATATTCTTTTATTTGTATTCTTAAAATAAAATGTTCTCTACTCTTTTTTTTTAATCACAGGGCATGCTAACAAATAAAAGATTGTCCTCTCCTGGTTATGTTTGAAAATAATGCAATGCATTGGAATCCCAAATGAAATGTGATCGCTATTTATCACAAAACCTAGCCAGTACCTGTAGGGTCAACTGTGTGCAAATTCCATAAATCACACAAAAGTAATTCACACCTCCAATCACTTTTCCTGAATTACAATGCTTTCAATAGGGTCTAGGCCTTCACAAATTAGATGCCAGCAATCAAGATGAGTCCACTCTAGCAGTTATAATGTGCTCTTTTGACCTCACATAACTTCCACCCAGTGATGAGTCAACAACTCTTCTCTTATTATCTCCTTATTTAGACAAGATATCTCATTCTATGAACACATATTTCTCCCTTGTGAAACCTTTAATCTTGGAGAGATCGAGGTAGGCACACCAGGACCTAAGCAGGTGCTCCATCTTTTTTTTTTCTGAGCTGATAAATTTGTTGCACAAGATTAATTTAAGAAAGGATTTTCCCCCACTCCAAGGGATAGGTTCAGTGATTTCTTTTTTTAAGTTACAGAATTAAAAAGTATTATGTTATCATATCTGCTCAAAAAAGAACTCACTTTGAGAGATAATAGTGTTTATTTATCTCTTACTTATTTGTTGATTAGTTTCATTTCAACTAAATCACTGAAATGTTATCCTTCAGCTAATTTGGGTTTTATTGTGCTTCAGATTATTTCAAAGGAAAAAGAAATCAGTAATTGAACATTAAAAACTAAGCAAATCTAAAAATAAGAGCCAATTCAATTTTTAAGTGAAGCAACATTTCACAAGAACAACTGCTTTTGTTTCTTTTATGCCATAAATTAAGATTGGTAATGAACCTGAAAGTACATTGTTAATGTCTGCCTGAGTTCATTACCTCAGATCAGTGCTTTTTTTGTTAAAAAAAAAGGTGCCAGAACTCACACGTCATACAACCTACCTTGCCTACCCTACAAGGTTCCATCCCAAAAAGGTGCCGGAATTCTGTTCTGGGTATTCTATGACCAAAAAAAAGCCCTGCCTCAGATATTCTAGGCTACCACTGGGTTTATCTAGTTAACTGTTCAGTTTATTTTAGTTTTCTATAACGGGAGAAGGATATTGATAAGGACTCTTGATGACTTTAACTTGAAACTCCATAAAAGTTTTAAGTAACCAATTGGATGCAGCCAGTTCCAGAGGGTGAACCAGTCAAATAAGTTATGACCTGTGCAATAGATAATGAGCATTGCCAACTAATTACTATCATGAAATCTCCAAATGACCATGATAACGAGATAACAGAAATCAGGTCTAGAGTCTAGACCAGGGGTCTTCAAACTTGGCCCTTTTATGACTTGTGGACTTCAACTCCCAGAATTCCTCAGCCAGGCATGCTGGCTGAGGAATTCTGACACTTGAAGTCCACAAGTCATAAAAGGGCCAAGTTTGAAGACCCCTAGTCTAGACCATCACATTGCTGCTGATGTGAAAATACCAGTCCCGGAACAAGCCCCCAAGAATGTTTCATAAAGTCCAAAGGTTATTCCATTAACATACTGTATTTTGGTATAATGCTGAAACTTATCTTCCTGGAAATCTATTTCAACACATGTAAAATCATAATTCTGGCATAAAAAGTGCTGAATGATGCATACCAGAGAGTAACAAGCACATACCTTACTAAAAAAAGTAACAAATTAACATGTTCAGTTTTTGACACTGTGCTTAAAAACTAAGATGAAGACCAAGCAAGGGCATCCTTACTATTTTCTTGAATCAAAAAAGTGTAGGTGATATATGTCCCAGTTTTAAAATAAATATAGCTACATATTCAGAAAATGTGTGAACACTATCTGAGATTGTTAGTTTTGATAATAATGCCCATAGCTTCAAGGCAGAATTGAAGCTTCATATTTAGAAGATCTCAGGTTTATTTTCCAGAAAAGATACAACTTAGTATATCCTTGTTTGAAATCCAGAACCTCAATCAATTGTGTAATATTCTGTAATCAGCCTTCAATCTTTTTGTTGAATTCCGAAAGCCCACCAGGGGAGGGATAATGTAGCTTTGGCAGCATTATTTTACAATACTTTCCAGTGGAAAACAAAATGTTGGATACAAAACTTTGCACAGATTAGTAAGACTAAAAAACAGGAATGTCAGATACCCAATAACATTAAGCCATTGTAATACAGTATACTGGTTGAAGTGTTACCTTCGGATTGGAGAGAGATTGAGTCTAGCTGACATTCAATTACAAAATGATATAGGATCAATAATTGTTTCCAAACCTTTTTCCATAGAGTTGTTCTTGAAGGCATAAAATGAGAAGAGAATCTCAGGTAAGCCACCTTGAGATTTGAAAGAAAAAAAGGATACAGTGTGACAAACAAATACATAAATCCCTAAATTTAATGATGATGTGGCAACATGAACTCTTTACTGATGCTCCATACATCAGACTTTGAATTTTGCTTTGTACCTTCAACTACTTCAATACAATTTTCTCATGTTTAAATGTTCAAACAAAATACCTATCTTGATTGGCAGGATCATTTCTGCAAAGGGGAACCTTTATAATTTATTGCCAATTTACTGTAACTGTGTGTCTTTACTTAAACTTTTATTTCTTTCAGAGGAATGAGACCAGAACAAAATATGGTCTTAAAAACAAAGGAAGAAAAATGCTGGCTGAATAAAAGGTAAACTTTTCCCTTTGATCTTTCGTACATCATTCTTAAAGGCACTTATTAAAAACTAGCCCTGTAAAAACAAATAGAGGGATGGAAGGAGACACATGTGAAGTTGAAGTTTTATTAAAAGACCTGAATTGTCCCTGTAATTAGCTTCCTTGCAAGGAAGCTAATATTAATCTATAATTTTGGGGGGGTTCAGAGACTTTTGTAATCACTGCCTTCATATTCCACTGAAAGGACAGTTTGAATACCATCTGAAAATTAACAGAAAGAAAAGAGGAATCTGAGTTAACAAGTAGAAAGGGTAGAAAGTTGAAAACAAAGATATTTGACTTAGAAATACTTTTTAAAGCAGAAATGAGCATTTGGGTATAAATAGAAAGGGGACCAAAAGAAAAGGAAAACAGAAGAGATGGGACAGCTGAAGTATTAACAGTTTTTGAAGGACTGGTTTTGTTTTGTTTTGTTTAATTAGTTGTGCAGAGAGTGGTGAGGATGGCTGAAAAGATCATTGGCAGCTCCTTCCCTCCCATCCAGGACATAGCACAGAAGCGTTGCTTGAGCAGGGTCTGTAAGATCATCTGGGACACTACACATCCTCTTCATGACCTGTTTTCTTTTCTTTCTTTCTTTTTAAGTTTTTTATTTATAAAACAGTTAAAAACAAAGATGGACATAATGTGACATTCCAGAATAAATATTCCTAACACTTTGTTCCTCTTGATACATATAATTAATACATAATTCTTGATCGCTATATAAACATATTATTCTATACAATACAGTTATATATGATTCTATCTTAATGCTAATTTAAAACCTGAGCAGTTCTCCTTGATTCATACCAGTAATAAAATTTGTCCCAGATCTTGAAATAGTCTGATTCTGTCTTATCCTTCATTTCCATTGTGAGCCTATCCATTTCAGCACACAATAAAATTTTATATATAATCTCTTCTTCTGTTGGGATTTCTTTATTCCTCCAGTTTTGAGCATACACCAATCTAGCAGCCATAAGAATGTGTAACATCAAATAAAACACTCCTTTGTTGTATTTCTGCGTGGTTATGCCTAGTAAAAAGAGTTCTGTTTTAACTCTACCACTAACTTTAATATTTCTTCCTGCCATTTTTTAATCTTATTCCAAAAGTCACGGGCTCGTGGGCACTCCCACCACATATGATAGTTATGTCCCTATTGCCAATTTACATTTCCAATATTTGAAAGAAACATTTGGACCCATTTTGGCTAATCTTACGGGTGGGAGATGCCACTTGTAGAACATTTTGTAGAGATTTTCTTTGTAAGAGGTGGCCATGACCTGTTTTCCTTGTTACCTTCTGGGAGGAGACTTCGTGGTATCTGTAGCAGAATATCCAGATTCAGCCATAGTTTCATTCCATACAGCATTAACCTTGTGAACTCTCAAGCTTCCTCCTCCCGTTATATATTCAAGATGGACAGTATTTAATATTTATTGTATATGTAGGGGTGTGGGTCTATACATATGTCATACATAGTATGTTTAGGTGTGTGTCATGTATGTGTTTCACTTTGAGAGCGGGCAAGTAAATTTCATTTTTGATGTGTGCCATTGTGCCTATAGTAAAAAAAATGACAATAAAGATTATCTTATCTTATCCTATCTATTGCAAAAGAGGAGCGTGGAAAAAGACAAGACACAGAGTACTTTAAATGTGGAGTTGGGACAGCTCAGAATACATATAGACCAGAAACCCAACCTTTTGGGCACCAGGGACCAGTTATGTGGAGAGAGGTTTTTCCATGGACCGGAAGGGGCATGGTTTTGTGTGCTGCCTGCATCCCGCAGAGGGGGCTTTGCTTGTTTGTGCGGATCAATTGGTGGCATGCTGCAGCCTGGTACCAGTCCATGATATAGACAATCTTTTCTTCCTCCTATTATATACTGACTTGCTTTCCTATTCTTTACAATAATAACTATAGAAAAAAATAATTGATTAATTGGCCATTGATGTCTAATGCCTATATGTAGACTTTTCTATCCAAGTAGCATAACATTTTTTGGCCTTCTGTTATTCATTCAAGGCAACAGACCCGCCAGATTTTCAAAGAAAATTGGGAAACCAGTGATGTAGAGCAATACAAAGTCACAATTTAAAATCCAAACACACCCACCTCTCCTTCTCACAGCAAAGATGATGAATTACAGCTTGATAATAGAGATTTGATGTAGGCAGCAACACAAAAAGAAATCTACAAATATTTGGGAGCTTCCAATTTATTGCAGAATGTAGTAAAAAAAAGTACTTCTGTCAAATATATTAAGCAAGTTGAAAAAAAATGAAATCAGAGCTAAATGGTGGGAACATAATCAAAACAATCAATGCTGGGAGAATCCCTGTTATATGATATACAACAGGAATAGATGACTGGACCCAGATGGAACTTGATAACTTGGATCAGAAAACAAGATAATTAATCACAATATACCATGTTCTACTGTACACTCAAAAAAGTGATATTGATTGGTTGTATTATCCATGAACCAAACAGGCAGAAGATTCCTACAGGTGAAAGAAACTGCTGAGGAATGGCTTAAATGATTATATTAAGAAAAATAAAGAATCCTTACTGCAAGAAGTCAATTAAGGAAAGCTCTTGAAAACAACAAAGGTGAAGGCCAAGCATAGAAAAGAAACAATCTAAAATCAATTTGTTAATTGGAAGAACAAGACAATTCATGGTCAATCCTTGAAAGATATAGAAGAAAATGCCAATAAAAATACCTCATGGGGCTGGTTAAAGAAAGAAACTGAAGTCTTTGTTTTAGTGACTCAACAAGCTTTTCTGACTAATTTCAATTTATCCAGCTGTGGTGCTAGAGAAGCTTCTGTGTATTCCTTGAACATCAAAGGTGACTAACAAGCAAGTACTGGAGCGGATAACACCAGACATGTCACTAGAAGGCAAAAATCACAAAAACTGTGTCTCACTTACTTTGGCCATGTCATGTGGGGAATTCACTGGAGAAAGCCATTACGTTTGAAAGAATTAGTGGTAAAAGAAAACTAGGCCATCAAAGAACATGATGGCAGGATACTATCAAAGCTGACACCAGACAGAGCATAGAAAACTCAAAGAAATTGGGCAATATTTGAAAATGTGGAGAGACCTGGCCCATAGAATCACCAAGAGTTGGACTCAACTGAACAGATAACATCATCATCAGTGTATCTTCATTAGACATCTATCCACAATTATCAGTTTTCTGTCTTCACCCTTCCTCCCCCTTTCAATCATTACTGCTGGCAATAGAAAAAATTCCCAACACATTGTTTTCGACAAAAGATTGATGAATGAATACTATGGAAGCAGGAAATATTCTTTAATTTGCAAATAATCATTTATTCACATGAATAAACTAAGCCATATCCCTTTGGCCCAGTTCTTACAACTGTATGATTTCCTCAAGAACTTAGCTCAGAAAATGCTCTTTCTCTTTCATCCAAACCCATTCCTCTTGTAGTTCCATCAAATATCACCTCATTATTTCAGCAGATGAACTTTCCAACATAACAGCATCCTTCCAACTGTGCAGTGACAAACTTGTCAGATCATGCACCTGATTTGTACGCAGGTTACTTCATTATCTCCACTGAATCCATAATGCAAATGTTAATATCAGAAGAAAAGCTCAAAAATAGCTTTTCTGTAAGTTGGGTGACATCTATCTACTAAAAAAACCTAGCCCATTAATTAGCCCAGGATGACAGCAAAGCTAATACGATAGAGTTAAAAAAAAACCATGAGGACATTTTTTTTTGTGATGATACTAATAATAAAAAAACAATGTATATGTGAAAATTCTAGATTTTCTGCAATTGCTGAATAAAAAAATGTCAAGTAATTGCAAAAATAATTGGAAAGTCAACTGTTAAGAAAATTCTCTGAATCTGGTATAAAACTTCATGAATTGTACAAATATGGAGGGCCATGAGAGCCAGCACATGGTATGGGTATGACAGAAAACATGGAAAGAAAGGGGAGACTGTTTTTCATTATTTTGTCCAAGAGCCCCATGATCTCTTTATTTGTGCTTGCTAATAAATGTTACTTTGTGACATATATCTTCAAAGGCCTTGGTTTTCAATTTAGATGGGAATTTTATCCACAAATCAATCTTCATTAGTTTTATTTCATTATCATCATCAACTACATTTATTTTATATCACATTGCTCTGCAGAGACACTCAACTAATTACATACTGTGTATAGTTAAGTGTCCTTTGAGTGGATCACTAAATGTCTCCATATCAGCTATCAGAACCTTTATGTTAAACTTACAGAAAGACCAATGAGAAATGTCACTATATGACATTCACCTTAAGAAGAGAATTCCAAATGCTGCCCAACAAGCCCAGTTAGGGAGATCCCACAGAAGGTTGTCAAAAATAAGTAATAGAAGATCCTGTGGGACTTCCAAATCCAGACAGACAAGGAGGTTCTAGCCAATCAACCAGTCAGGTAGTAGACAGAACCAGAAGACAGTGGTGTTGATAGATGCAATGGTGCCAAGTGACAGCAACATCAGGTAGAAGGAGTAATGGGAAGCTGGAGAAGTTCCAGGGTCTGAAGGACGAACTGGAGAGAATGTGGAAAGTAAAAGCCAAAGTGGTCCCAGTAATGGTAGGAGTACTTGGGGCTGTGACTCCTAAGCTGGAAAGTGGCTCCAGTAGATCCCTGGAACAACTTAAAGTTATCTGTCCAGAAAAGTGCAGTGGTAGTAACAGCTAAGATCCTGCACAAAACTTTCAAACTCCCAAACCTTTGAGAATGAGAAAGGCACAAACCAGCCATAAGGGTGAGAAGGGATTTTTTTTTAAATTTAAATCTCTTTCAAGCTAACCTTGACTCTTGATGTTTTATCAACATGTACAGGCAATTTTCTTGCAGAAACGCCTTGCTATTGCCTTCTTCCAGGATGTACTTTGTCTTCTAAATTTAATCTAAATCCGTGAGATATTTTTATTATCTCCCTTAGATACAGCAACCAGATTCAACCTTGCTTAACTTTTAGAGATCAGTCGAGGTTGACTAGAGGCAGTTCCCTGCTCTGATTAAAATCTCCTTCAAATCAAAGTTGACTACTAGTAACTATACATTTATATAGCTTCTTTGTAGCAATTTAGGAGTGCTTTCTTCCAAGATTAAAAAGGAAGAAATAACCTTTTCTTTTAGTTTACAGCCTTGGAGTTCCTCATTCTCTTCCATCTAAATATTAATCAGGCCTTAGCTTTTATTGTTGTTGTTAGCTGAAGTTATATTATTTAGCTGAGCACCAAAGAACAATAATATTACAGCATCTCTGTTTATGTCCTAATTATTTCCCCACAAATTAGGCACACTATATATCTGGAAACAGTTATTTGTCAGAATTTGTTGTATCCATCACCTCAGAATTATGCCTAAATGAAATCACACTGGGACCAAACAGAAAGCTATACAAAAAGCTGTTCTTCCTTTATTTCTTTATGCCTTTATTTTATTTAAAAATTCTAATAATAAAATAGAGACATATAAATATGGATGGATGGAGAGATGGGTGATGGATGGCTAAATAAATAGATAATGAAGATAGATAATGATGATAGATAGATAGTGTTATGTTTGGTGTTCTGTGAGGCATCGACAAGGCAGCAGGTGAACAAACAACTCTTTATTACAGGTTTAAACAGAAGCCTGGATAGCTGCAGCTCCACCCCTATTTATTCACTCAGCAGCTAGGTGGCAGCCAATAGGATTCAAGTATTAGTTTTCACTTTAACACAAGATAATTAGCATGTAGACAGCAAGTCTGGCTCTTAACTGACAGTCTTATGACCATTTTTTCAACAATTCCAAGTAATTCAACTCAATACATTACAGATAGACAGACAGACAGACAGACAGACAGACAGACAGACAGACAGACAGACAGACAAGATGTTCTGATCACCTACTATATACATTGCCACTGATAGCTGAGAACTTAAATGTTCAGATGAGACCACATATTTAAACCACTAACCAATGTTTCAAATCTTCTTACCAGTTGGGAGAATTAATTTCCTAAGAGAGACCAAAGAATATGCAACTTTGCTGAATTATTCTGGAAGCAGGTGGCCACTTAAGTATCATTAGTGGTGCTTTGAATGGTGATAGATTGATAGAATACATCTTCTGGAGAGCAGGGAGAAAATCCATGGTTGATTTATGCTTAGTATTTCACAGTATAATCTACATGTGGAACCACAAATTGATAAGGCACCACTGAATCAGTATTCAGACCTTAGACTGAGATACCCAAAGTTGAATCCAGGACATGAAGATCAGTGGAATACCAGTTAAAAACCAGCTTTTTCTTAGTCTCAGCTGACAATTATCTGTCATACTATACAAAAGCAGTAAAGAGGAAGGTAAGAGTATCTGGTGTACCTGTAAGATGTTTTTTAAGGGCTTTGTTTAGGCTAAATAACTTGTGTTTCAAACATTAAATGATTTGGTATCTCTCTCTCTCTCTCTCTCTCTCTCTCTCTCTCTCTCTCTCTCTCTCTCTCTCTCTCTCTCTCTCTCTCTCTCTCTCTCTCTCTCTCAGTCAAGAATTATGCTAGACCAGCATTTCTCAACATTGGTAACTTTAATACTGTTAAAGCGGACTGAATCTCTACCTCAGGATATGAAACTTTTACCTCAGGATCTCTGGTTAGGGACTATAAAAGATTGCACTAGTAATGGGATGAAGTCAATTCAGAAGCGCAAATGAACAATATGCAATAGACTAGATACAGTAGATAGACCATATATAAGAGAAACACCAACCAAACAAAAGGTACTCAGAGTATACTTGAAGAGGGAAGGGAGGAGGGAAGAACGTTTACTAAAACAGATGTTTACAAAGATTAATACCTAATGTTGTATGCTATGTTCTAGGATGATTGTTTAGCAATAGGATCTTTGGTTTAATGTTGATCACATTAATATGGAACCAGATAAGAGAAACACCAATCAAACAAAGTGTAACAGGAGTATAGTTGAGGCTAGACGCGAGGGGTGGAAAAAGGCTTACTAATTCAGACGTTTTCAATGACTAATACTTAGTATTGTATATCAGGTGCCATGATGATTGCTGCATAATATGTTTTTATGTTCAATGTTGATTGTTTTAATAAAAGAATTTTATATAAAAAAAAAGAATGTGGACTTCACCTCACAGAATTCACCAGCCAACACTGTGCTAGACAGAAGCTTTTGGGAACCTACAAGATACTTGAATAGCCTTTCTTCCTGTAGCTAGAAGGAAAAAAAGTTTTTATAACCTCTTTCATCTGTGCTATTACCTGGAGTCCTACCAATATTCCACTGTCTTGAGGCACTTGGCCATGTGATTCAGGGAAAATCAAAACAATTTATTATATCCTTTTTACTGTAACTTTTAACAGGATCTGCAGAGGACATCGTAACTCCCTTTTTTTATTAAGTACACGTTGAAGAGCAGATGAGTTTTATAAACTGAAAAACCACCTACACGGTAGTCAGATTTATTGTTGCAGCAGTTAAAATGAAGTAACATCCAACACACCTTGACAATCCTTTCTCTTTCCTTTTTTTTAAAAAAACTGTTTGATTTTAATCTGGTTGTATTTATTATTGGTCTCTGACAGTAAATAAAGAATTTTCTTTGTTGTCTTAATTTCTGACTAGAGATTATTCTACCAGTGTATGATAATAGAGTGGGCCACAGTGTAATGAATTAGAATTTATGTAGTACTCAGGTTGATTTGTGAGCAAGAAGCTTTATTACAGATAGAAAAAACACAATATAAGGCACATTGTGAAAAGACCTGTGATCATGCTTTGTGTACTTTGCTATTAATAAAGCATGATTTCTACAGGCTACAATTTTAAATTTAACAATGGAAAGAGTAATTTTAGATACGTATCCACCCAAGAGAGCTATACATAGAATTATTTGCTCCATCCAGGAAATGGTATAAACAAGGCATTTGGAGCTCATTACAGAAAAATATAAATATAAAAATAAATAAAAAAATAAAAAATATAACCCCCCCCAAAAAAAACCCAACATCTGAGTCTATGTTTCCATGTTCTCATAAGAGCAAAGCTTTTTTTTTTTTTAGCACAGGAGATTTCCCAGAATATAACCTGGAATTCAAACTTTGGACAGCAAGACATCAAACTACAAAAATTGTGAAATTTATTTGTGAGCCGGCCAAAATTCAATGCTGGTTTAAACTTGGCTGTGACACAGTTGTAATCTGGGTAACCGTTTACTGTATTCTGTTTGTGATCTGTTTTCAAGTACTATTACTGATTCTTGTCCTAGGCTCATCAGCATTTCAGCTGAATTATTTTTCCCTAACACACCTCTTAGTTTTCCAAGTAGAAAGAAATTAATTACCCTGTAATAAAGCAAAATGTGTGAGCTTTGATGGTTTCCACACAATTGATTTGAAATGTATGTTACAGAAATGAGTCAGTGATCTCTTAGTCTTTCTAAATTCTACCAATGTATGAGATAATATTATAGCATCATCTGCATAAAGTTGTATGCATGTACTGGAGATTTATTTGACAGAGGGTTTTTTTGGGGGGGAGGAAAATTCCTTCTTATTTAAGGAACCTATTGCTACATTCAAAAATTGAATAGCAATGGGATTGAGATACATTCTTGTTTAACCCGTTTACTGGTTAGTACTGAATCTGAGCGATTATATACTAGAGTACATTTCACCCTTAAACCAGTAGTCTTGTGGAATAAATATAGTTGGATCCTGATGATTTTGACTGTAAGGTACCTCCTTTTCATCCATGGGTGGTTCTCTAGCTCACATCCTTAAATGATTCATTATTATTTCAAAAGAATGCTTTACGTAGACTTTCAACACAGAATCAATTATTTTTGCTTTGATTCACACACATACAGGATAATATTGGGCAAAGTATGATGTTTAAATTTCCAATGTAGACTTAAAAATTTCAAGGGTTGAAAGATAACTTTTCGATCCTGAGAAAAAAAAGGAACAGCTGCATACACGTATCCTAATTTTTACAATAATTGCAATTAATCTTAATAAACCCTTAAAGTGGCTGGAATATTTGTAAATAGCTTAGAACTCTGGGAGCTCTGATTTAAAATGCATTTTGCGATAAACAAATAATGAAATTTGAAGGACCAGCTAATATCTCAATGGATCCGATTAAGCACTGACATCTGTTATTTAAAAATAATAACAAATAAAATAGAAATAAAATTGTATTCACTATCAATTTTAAGTTAAAATTTTGCATGCTGATGCAAATTATAGGATGATTCCACTGTCCTGGATTGTCGGTCCATCATAAAATCCAAACAGTATGTCAGATTAATAAGAATTTTTTAAACCTTCCTTATCAAGATACATTCGGGAAAGTAATTAGGAATTAATGAAGATTTTGTCAGCATTTGCTGTGGATAAAGTATCAGTGGGGGAATAACAGTTGGTCAATCAGCAGGTCAGCATGATATGAATCTGATGGTCTTGGGGAAATTACGGTAACTAATGGACCCACTGAACCACAAGCAATTATGTTTCAAGCATCACTGAGATATCAAAGGAGTTATTTAGAGGGTGGGGGCAATGTCGAAACAGCAAATGTAGCAGTAGAGAATCTCTAATTGGCCTTTAGTTGAGTGTCTTGAGAGAAGCCTGTTATTTGAAAATTTCCAATACTTGGAATATGGTAGTGAAGACAAAGCCAATTTCAAGGTCCCCAATGTTACTGTAAACTCAAAGGATGTGTTTTGTGGGGCTTCAGTTTGACTCATGTACTCCCTGAACCTTTGCCATTTGTACTTGGTGAGGAACAAATGTGGAATTTGTACAGCCAGATCTGTTGTTGAGAGATGGAAGTTATTCAATCAGTGCTGCTAAGAATTATGTGAGATTGGAGGAGACAAATAGAAAGATCTCAATGGAAGGGGGCCTCTTGTCAATCTTTATGGCTGAAAGGAATTTCTTAACCAAATTAAGTATTTATGCACAGTTTGTCTGTGGAAATGGCCTTTTATAGATTTTTTTTCCTGAAACGCCTTTGAGAATTAAACAACTATTCCAATTCCAATCCCAAGAAGTTGTTGATTAGCAAACATACCTCGTTTCTGCTTTCAGTTACATGATTATTTATTATTATTATAAAACTATTATACAGTTCTAATTTGTATGAGTTAGGACCTTTGTTTTTTATCTTTTAGCAAAAAATGCAGCAATAATTTTATAATTTCATTTATTGCATTTACATACACATATATACTGTGTATGTGTGTATATATATATGTGTGTGTGTTTGTGTGTGTCTATATATACCGTATATATAACTAGCTTTCTTCTGTAAGTGAGTGGAATATTTTATACATACCATAAAATAATCATTAACTTGTTAAAAAAATTCAACCCTATCGTTTACCAGCTCTTCTCTTTTATATGATGTCATAAGCATCCTCTATTCTTCTAGAAAGATTTCAAGATTTATGAGGCAGGGCGATCACTATCACTCTTAGAGTGATATTAAAAGAAAAGATTGACTTCATATCTCCACATAAACAAATACTAGCTGAAATCATCTTGTTATCTTTTTTCTCTTAAAAAGAAAACCATCTCCTCTGGTATAAAGTAACTACAGATATATTTAATCAATTGTCACATAATTGTAAAGTAGGATCACAAATAAATCTTCCTACAGTGATGAGAAGAAAATGAAAAGAAGTGCGTAATCTCACACAGTTTAGAAGAAGAGAACAAAGTAGATCAGCTCTGTCACTCAAAAGCTTTCTAGCTAACACCAGTGATCTGATGGTTGTGGAGAATAGAACATTCCAAGGATTCAAGTGAACCAACACCCAGATGATCTTAGTAGTTGAATCCAAGACATATTTCAGAGGGCAAAAAGTGCATGGCTGGTTGTCTCTCTTCAGCCTCTTCTTCTCCTCTGTGGATCTGGGATGATAACACATCTAAATAGTGTCTTCTGTGCCCTAACATCCTCTTGACCAAAAGCATAGCAAATCTAATTGGCCTACTAGATCCTCCACTTAACTCAGTTTAAGGTTAAGGAGAGATAGAAAAAGGAAGGTGTTGAGAAAATTGGACATCAGTGCAAATAGGGTGCATTATTTGGATAATAATATAATCACACACCTGTCAGCATCTGTCCTCTCATCCTTATACTCCAATGAAGATCCTTGTGCATGAACAAGAGGACATGAACAATCCTATACTGAGAAAAAGAAATACAGGTAGTCCTTGACTTATGACTAAAATTGAGCCAAAATTTCTGTTGCCAAGTGAGACATTTGTTAAGTGAGTTTTGCCCTATTTTATGATCTTTCTTGCCACAGTTGTTAAGCGAATCACTGCAGTTGTTAAGTTAGTAACATGGTTGTTAAGTGAATTTGGCTTCCCCATTGACTTTTCTTGTCAGAAGGTCACATGTGACCCCAGGGACGTTGCAACTGTCATAAATATGAACCAGTTGCCAAGCGTCTGAATTCTGATCATGTGACCATGGGGATGCACTTATGGTCGTAAGTGTGAAAAATGGTCATGTTACCTTTTTCAGTGCTGTTGTAACTTCAAACAGTCACTAAATGAACTGTTGTAAGTCAAAGACTACCTTTGGTTACCCGTTGTAGTTCTACGTCTCTTACATAATTAGTAAATTTCATTTTAGGGGACATTCCAGAATGATGTGTATTTATCAAAAAAATATCTATTTATCACAAAGGTGTATTTATCACAAATCCTGCTGAGAGGAGTAAAGAGAAAGGAGAGGAGAACTAAGGAGAACTAAGGCAAGAACTAAGCAACTAAGGAGAGAAAGGAGAGGAGAGCTAAAGAGGAAGAAATGCATCTATTTTCTTTCTTCCTTAATTTCTTCAGCACTCTATCTCCTCCTGTCTTTTCAGTGCTGCAAGGGGCATGTTAGAAAGCAGCAGTGGTGAAATTGGAAGGAAGCAGAATGGATTTCCTGGCAACCAAAGCAACAGCAAGCTTCAAAGTAATAAGTACAGACACTGCAGAACTGCACAAGCTTCAAGGATGCTCGCTTTGGATGTTGCACTGTCCTAATATTTCTGATTATGCCTTTGCGTATTGTCTGTCCATTTTTGCAACTAACTTCTGGCTAGCCCATGCCCTAAAGAAAGGGGTTATTTTTGCCTCTTCCCCATTCCAAGTGACAAAACATGGCTAAATCTTAACTAGAGAAACTATGAAAACAAAGGGATTAAATGCAGCAAACTGCCTAGATTTTTGCAGTCCAGATCTTTCTCCAGTGAGCAAAACTAATCAAAACCGTTCTGGGAAATAACAAGTTTTCTCTTCTGAACATGAAAAATCCATGTGGGGATAGTTCATCACTCTGCTTTCATTAGGAGGAACTATTTACAGGACATATAAAAGATCAATCTGTAGAAGATGTAGTTTAATGAGTCTTTGTTGATTTTAGATCTTAATATTAATAGCATACAGATATATGCTAATTTAGGAATAAAACTTATGATCTAAAAATAGGTACTTAAAGTTTTCCCAAAGATGCTTTTTCAAGAGGCAGCTGGACTTTCTTGTTTTTCTTTGAAGAGGTTTCGCTCCTTATCCAAGAAGCTTCTTCAGCTCTGATTGGATGGTGGAAGGATTTATACTCCTTGCAGACAGCTGGTCATTTGCATTCTTTTAGAGATTTGTTGAGGCCACTTGGAGATTTATCTGTGCCCTCAGGGTCACCTGAGTAGTGAAAATGGCTGTGGAGCCTTCTTGGAACCATTTGCACTACTCAGTTGATCTTGAGGACCCAGACAAGTGGCCTCAACAACTCTCTAAAAGAATGCAAATGATCAGTTGTCTGCAAGGAATATAAATCCTTCCATTCCCCACCATCCAGTGAGAGCTGAAGAAGCTTCTTGAATGAGAAGTGAAATGTCTTCAAAGAAAAACAAGAAAATCCAGTTGCCTCCTGAAAAAGCACCTTTGGGACAACCATGATCTGGATGGTTGAGAATCTCCATAGATATTGAAAGTTTTCTTTACCTATAGCTCTCATCAAAATCTTCTTTGGATTGTTATCAACTATATCTCCATTTAATGGATCTGTTCAGGTGGTCTTTTTGAGGAAATCTTTACTTGTTAAAGAATCGGGCTATGGCAACCAATCTTCTGAGCAAAGGATTGCAGAAATCTGATTCCCTATCTGAAAAGTGTTAACAGAAGGCAAGACGAAAGAAATGCTTTCAAAGGACAAGGGAAGAAGAAACGTTCATGAATTGATGTATTGTGAAATATCCTGGAGAATATGAATATATGTATGGGAGAAAGAACAGTTAAATTGTTCAAGATAGCTTTGACCAGGGAATTATATCAGAGTGTATTCAGGAATAAGACTTTGATATATCCTGTAATTTTCTATTCATGTTGCAGCATAAATCAAATGGTTACATCATTGAAGTTACTTGCTTCAGGTTTTCCAGCTAAGGTACCTTCTCCTTTAAAGGACAATGTTTGTAGTTCAGGGTTGAAATGAGGTGCTCTCTGAACTTGCTTGTTTTCTTGCAGATGTTTCATTATCCAAACATCTTCAGAACTAATAAGGAATGGAAAGCATTTGTTACTAGCAATGATGATGCTACCTAGATTAGACAATGAAATCTCTTCAAGAAAACAACCAAGCTCAGAGAGCACCAAGGACTCTTGCTTTCTCCTTTAAAGAAGATAATAATAATAATAATAATAATAATAATAATAATAATAATAATAATTATTATTATTATTATTGTTGTTGTTGTTGTTATTGTTGTTGTTGTTGTTGTTGTTATTATCCCTCTCACCGTTACTACTATTGAGGAAGGTACCCCCTGTACTATACCTGTACATTTGGTTTTTCTTGCCATGAATGAACATGAATAAAAATTTCTTATTAGTCAACATCTTTTCTTTTATGCATGCTTAAATACACACCCTGTAGTACAGCTGTACTAAAAGCATTATCAATTTGCTAAATTGAAAATAAATCGATTCGTATTTCAGAAAAATCTCAAGGGTGGAATATAGGCTCTATTCGTGTTAGTGCAGTGTTTATGGATGTGGGTGTGAATGTCCTTTTTTTTCTCTGCCTTATATAATCTTCTATCCAGCAATCTGCAAACTCCCTAGCTTTAATTCATTCCCATGGGAATTCATTCTGGGGGAAACACATTCTAGGGAACTTTTTTTCCCCCCTGATTTTTCAGATCAGGAAGGTAAGACAAGCAGGGAGACTGCAGATTGATAGGTAGTGGTAGCTATGAAGAAAATGAAAAATGCAATACGAATAGCAACAACATTTTGCATCTTCTCATTGCAGTGGAAGAAGCCCAGAAATGAGGATGAAATCAAATGTTCTGAAGTCATTGTAAAGCATTATGAAGATGAGATAGGAAAAATAGAAGCCTGTTTTGCAGAAGAAGAAGTTTTTCAGGAAATTGGAAAACAGAGGCTTCTAATAGTCCAGTTGATGTGGGTGCAGTATTAAGTTAAGAAAATGTGTATGGCGACCTTTATATTGATAAGTTCTTGGCATTCTGATGTACAGCATCCATAACAAAGAACTATGTTTCACTGGTGATATGCATCCTCCTAGTGATTCTTCATAATACCTTTCCCATGGATTCAAACTAAACACATGAAAATCATCAACAGGTTTTAGATCTCTTGCTTCACTAAATTTCTAGACAAACTAACTCCACCAAAAATAACACTATATGCATTGCAAAGCAATCAGACAATGATACAAGGTCACAGGCATGCTTAATCAATCAAAAATAATAACCTAGACATACTACCTTTTAAAAGTACTTTCTTAAACCCTTTGACCCATTTCATATTTTTAGCCATAACAGGATAAAATACTTGAAATCTGATAGCAGTTAGGTTCCTAATTTTACACGAATTAATGTTGAATTATCTAAAAGGTCTCTCCTGGTTCTCAGTCATTTTCCATGCTGAATTCATCATGCTGACTTTAATCTTTGAAACTGAACATATCTTAAATTCTAATTAGCCAGGGCCTACTTGACTTTCTCTGAGGCAAATGCTGAATATCAAGATCTTGAGGAGGAATCAGTTTGAGAGCAGGGCAGTTATAGAGATCTCCGGAAAATACAGGAATGTAGGATAAGATCTTCTTTTGCATTGTTACCAACTGCAGTATGTCATATTTCACATTTGGCCCAATATAAAAAAAATATTATATATTATTTCTGGATAGATAGATAGATAGATAGATAGATAGATAGATAGATAGATAGATAGATAGATAGATAGATAGATAGAGACAGAGATAGAGATATATAGATATAAATAAATAGTGTGTGTGTGAACATTGTATATTTGTATGCAGTCTTTTATATTAGTAATGTTTGTATACATTCATTCATTTATTTATTCACTCATTATTCTTCATTCTCTCAGTCTTTAATTTATTGTGTTCATCCTTGCTGGCTTTTACTTATTTATTTGATCCATATCCACCTTTCCAATGTGGCAAGCACCCAAAACCTTCATTTCTTAAATATATATGATCTAGATATGTATATAATCTTTTAGCAGATACTGGTCACTTCTGGAAAAATAAATTGTGCCAATTTCCAGAACAATAAAAAAATGATATAATTAATGCTTGATGTGATAAATCTTTATATCACTAGATTATTTATATCACTAGATTATTAAAGTATTAGTTTATGAAGCTGACTGCAAAGGAATTATTTTACATCATGGGATTGCTTTACTTATTAAACATATTAAATTGTTTATTAAAAACAACATATTCCAAATCTAGCACCAAGATTGCAATAACAATCTCACAGTGTAGATTATTTTGAACAGCATTTTGCTTAACCTTGGAAACTGCTGGGAAGAAACTGAATGATCTTCAACAGGCTGTAAATTATCTTGAATGATTGAGGGCCTCTTACCAAATGTAGATATTCTACAACAATCCTCTTAGAAGTTAACTGTTGGTTTGAAGGGTCACAGGTTAAACTATTGCACAGAATTACTTTTGATTAATATTTTTACCTTCCCCCCACCATTTGTAGCTTCAGGAGTCCCCCTCCTTCCTTCCTTCCTTCCTTCCTTCCTTCCTTCCTTCCTTCCTTCCTTCTTTCTTTCCTTCCTTCCTTCCTTCCTTTCTTCCTTCCTAAAAAAATCAATATGTAGTGTTGAAAACAATTGTGGACATGAATTCTAGTTATATATATTTATTTATTTCTCTTTCTTCTGTTTTGATCATTAACATTATTCCAAAATTCCATGCATTCTAGAGGTTGCTGTTATTAAGATTTGATTTAACAATAACTTGCTGAAGGTCAAGTTTAAGAAATTTCAATGGACCTCAATTCAAATTAACTTGAAAATTACTCACAATCTTTTTCCTCAAAAATAAATAACAACTTTGAGGCTAATTTGTATCTTAGCTAATTTGTATCTTATCACTGGTGGCACGGTGGTTAGAATGCGGTACTGCAGGCTACTTCTGCTGACTGCCAGCTGACAGCAGTTCGGCAGTTCAAGTCTCACTGGCTCAAGGTTGATTCAGCCTTCCATTCTTCCAAGGTTGGTAAAATGAGGACTCAGATTGTTGGGGAAAATATGCCGACTCTGTAAACCACTTAGAGAGGCTGAAAAGTAATATGAAGTGGTATATAAGTCTAAGTGCTAAGTGCTAGTGCTATCTCAAGGCCACACAGAAATTTTATCTGACAATCTTCTTGAAAGATTCCCCAATCTTCACAGTTCAGTGAAGAAATGGGTCCTTAAAAGAGAGTTTTAAAAGAATGTTGAGGAAAGAAAACCTTAAGTATAGCAGGAAGAGAAAATTTATTTCTAGTTCAGAATATTAGCAGAAATTTTGATTCTCCCCTGCTCTTTGGAACAAAATGCTTTACAAATCCAATTTCATGTTTATTCTGGCAGATAACTATTTCCTTTTAACACATGAGGAAACATGGTAGGCCTATGGTGGAAAGTTCCATTTGATAGTTAAAAGATCTATGTTGGGTGATCATCAAAACTATGATATTCATTTGTCTGACTGTATAATGCAACCTAGACACGGAGGCCGCTGTCAACCTTGGCATCCATCCACAAGATCAGAGCAGTGCTTAACAAAGAAAAGTCCTTGTTATGATTGATGAGAGACCAGTATGTCCTAAAAGCAATTTGAACAGCACCCAAAGAAACTTTGTCACTGCAGAGCTCAATGAATGCCTGCAGTGCACCAAGCCTGTTGAAAAAGTTGGACTTCTTTTTGGCTGGAATCCACAAGCTACTTTCTTTGGAGGAGTTTTGCCAAACTCCAATCAAACTTTAGTGATAGAAGAAGATTGTAAAATTGGAGAATAGTGAGTTCAAGCGCACAAGGTCCCTGGCACAGAAAAGCTAAACTGTATTTTTAAATATTAGCAAACAGATTTAGTGAGTGTTTGGATGCGATGCTACTTCGGGAATACAAGAATGTGCTTTATAAATGTGTTCTGAATATTTTGGATAGAGGCTAATGGTTTTGAAGGTAGCATAATGTTCAGAACATATACTCCTATTTTTTTTTATTCAGATAAATTACAGTTTTCTAAATAAAACTTCAGAGCAGCTAATGAAATGTTTTCTATATTCATGTCATTGTGTATAAATTTCAACTATATGTGTGTTTTTATTTGGTTCACATGTATACAAATGCAAATACAAACACATACATAAACACACACAGACACATATTCAGTAATGGTAAGTAGGAAAAACTACTTGGGAGATAGGAAGGAGGCGGCAGCCTAGACAATAGTCTAGTTGGGAGCAGCATATATAAGTATTACAGAGGAATCCTTCATAAGAGGAAGGGATAAATATTTTGAGTGTTGCAAGATTTAGGTTGCCCTATAAGCTAGTGTAGACAAAATTTAATTTAATTTAATTGTTTACACTTATATGCCGCTCCTCTCTGAGGACTTGGAGCGGCTTACAACATATACAAACAATATTCATATCAAATCCAAATTAAAAAAACATTTAAAGATAAAAACCAACACTCATTCATCAGTCACACAACAGTCACAATCATCCCCAGGCTTGCCGGCAAAGATAGGTCTTAAGATCCTTTCGGAAGGCTGGGAGAGTGGGAGAAATGCGGACTTCAGGGGGCAGTTGGTTCCAGAGGGTGGGTGCCACAACAGAGAAGGCCCTCCCCCTAGGACCCGCCAGACGACATTGTTTCACTGACGGGACCCGGAGGAGGCTGACCCTGTGCGCTCTCACCGGTCGAAGGGAAGTATGTGGCAGAAGACGGTCCCATAAGTATCCTAGTCCAAAAACTACAATTGCAGCATCAGCAATATATTTATTTAATGTTGCATTAAACAGACTGTGGCAAGACTGAAAGCATTTCTCCATTTGTTTCATATTCATTTCTAGATTTCTTCTTGATTCAGTGTGTCAGTTTGAAGGATGTCCAGTATTTGTAGTGATTGCCTTGATCCAGACTCTTGATGTTATTTCCATAGGGCATCTTGATTCCTTCAGTTTTCACTATTTGTCCCCATTGATAGTAAGGGTGCACATTCATGCAGTCCACATTTTATTGTAATATCTTGACTATATATTTATATAGTATTGAGCAGATACTATTTCAGATAATATTTTTCAATTTCATTTTCCATTTCCATTCCATTTCAGATAATATTTTTCAATACATTTTCATATTGTCCATGTAAAGGAGGTGGGATAAGCTGGCAAGATGTTTTCGATGAATAATGGCCATGGCCTGACTTTTTTCAGTATTTTTGACAGAGGAATAAGTGCAATGACAAACTGTAGTGCTGTTAATGAGTCTCCTTCAAAGATTCATCTCTTGATATTGACCTCTTCCAATCTATCACCAATGACCAGCAACTGTGTCTTCCACAGTGCCATTGATCTTTGCACAAAGCTTCTGATGTTTCTACTGACTAAACTTATTTCTATGCATTTGATTGTCATGTGTCAGGGAGTCAAATGCCTTTTTTTTGTAATCAATCCAAGGTAAATCCAAGTTGGTCTTCCTTCTTTTACAGTTTTCCAAAATCATCTTTTCAATTAAGAGTTGATATATTTACCTTGAAATTACCGGGAAAGGTATGATGGCACCTTTGAAATAGCTGAAAGGTTGCCGCATAAAAGAAGGTCAAGAATGTTATTTAGTTTCCCAGCTTACAATATTGTCATAAGTGGATACTGTCTGACTTGTAACATCCATCACAACAGCAATTTTATAGATATGTCCACAACTTGCTTTTAAAAATTCCTAATATTCTCATAGATCAAATGTTATGACAATTTTATGATGGATTTGATGTCTCTACTCTTGCCTTCAAAGGTACAAATCTGTGATTAAAAAAACTGAATGGCAACAAATTGGGAACTGACTATTTTCATAATAGTTCATATATTCACAAATATTAATTTGGAAAACTTATAACTCTTTCTTCCCTTCCTTTCCTTGTTCCTTTCCAGCTTTTTTTGGGGGGGGGGATCTTTGTTCTTCTTTCTTCTGGTGTTTTTGTCCTATATGTGTTTTTCTACATTTTCAAATGTTTTAAGTTGCTGGAAGTTGGGTGGTATATAAACACATTGAATTAAATATGAATTCTAATTGTAACCTATGTGATAAAGGGACACAAATAGTTAAAATTTGGAGAGGGGAGAGTAAGAGAAATATTTTTGATGTTGATTGTGGTTTTGTTTCTTTAAAGTATAATATAATAAAATAATGTTACATTTTTCAGTTTATTTATTTGCAAATTCTTGAAAGGCTATGTTCTTTGATCACCAGTTCAATTGTCCAGAGCTGTTTGGTGACAAAAATACATCAGTTAGGTCAAATGTCTTTTACAGAGGGCGGGACAGTAAAAATATAGTTGAAAAGTCTACATATATCAATCTGCTTGTTGGTATATGGCAGTGAACTCATGCAATGGAAGAACATTGAGGATGAGGAAAAGAGACGGATATCTGGTATACAAGTCACAATCAACTCCTCCATTTGTATTTATTTCTATCTGAAATCTCTTGAGCTAAAACTTAAACATTTCTATGCAAAATCTAAAGCCTGCATGCAATCATCATGGGTTATTGGAGAGAATCCTTCTTCCACTATTTGTATGTTTTCAAGGTGCTACAACTTTTTTGGTTTTATATTTTAAAATATTGACCCATATTTCACATTTATTATACATTTGTGTGTATCTCTTTGTTTGTTGCTGTGTATTTTAGTACCTCAAAGTGGCAGGAAAAAAAACCTGTACCAGCCTTGAGAGTTCATTTCAAACAGAAAGTCAACCTCTAAATAAATTAATTGATGCAGTTGGAGAAGACTGTTGAAAAGTCTGCAAAGGTGGATGTGGGACTTGGCTTGTTCCCTTTTTTATACCTTGAAATTGCCCTTCTAGCCCTTCTACATGGTTTTGTAAGTATCTCCAATCAAACTGAAATTGGTAAAGGGTTTAGAAAAATCCTGACTGCAGTGGGATTCTTCAGGAGTCCTTTAATTCCACTGTGCATTTTTTGGGGTGTTGTTCTTTCTGTCTAAGGTTTTGCTACCCCTATTTAGCTGCCTGCTCTTGCATCAGACATGAAACAAATCAAGGAATGTACTTGCTGGAATAAATTCAGTATTCTGGACCATGGATTCCCAGTTTTGAGTGCTCATTTCTTTTTCCAGATTCCCTCTTCTAGTAGATTCAGCCCACTGATTTTATTAGCATTGCTAATGACTTATCGTGGTGGGTCAAGTAGTGTGAATGGCAGCAATTTCCTTGTGGTTTCCTGCCAGCTTATATTAATCAAGAGTTCCATTTGTATAATTTGCTGCCATAGAAGTCCTTGAACTGGAAAATTTTTACAAAGGCAGAAAGGTGAGAGCTCCAGCTTTTATCAGAAATTACCAGATTTGGTTAGGAATTAATTTGCTTACATTTGAACAGTTAGCTATGGAAGAAAACAAAATGGAACAATTTTTGGGTGATAAAGGGGAGGTTCTGTATATACTGTATATCCTGGAGAAACAGCATGGCAAGGGTGATTATTGTGTTAGATAGGAAAGATCCAAGTCTAGTCTTGACCATACATTTCACAGGGTGAACTTCATCATCTCTTGAATGTAAGGAAGTGAATGATGGGTGCAATTGCCTTGCATTCCTATTGTGAAGGCAGTGTATAAATATGGTGAATTAAGTTGACAATAATAAATAATTTCTTTGGTGATTTGCCTAAGAAAGAATTGGTATGACAAATGAGAAATAATGAAATATTATTTCAGGGTATTTATTTATTTATTTATTTATTTATTTATTTATTTATTTATTTATCTATCTATCTATTTATTTATTTATTTATTTATTTATTTATTTATTTATTTATTTATTTATTTATTTATTTATTTATTTATTTATTTATTTATTTATTTATTAACAAAGACAACTCTTTTCTTGAAGCTTAGCCTCTGGGCTGTACCCTAAGTAAGCACAATACGATATCTAACTAGCATGCTTAAAACCTCATAAAGCTAAATATAACAGGAGAAAATCAAACCATATCTAAGGCAGAATTCACATCACCACCAATCTAGCTCAGAGCTTGGAGGAAAAGTCAGAATAACAGAATAACAGAAGTCAAGGTTTTTATGACTGCCTGACAAGCTGCAAGCCCGAGGTGGTTCAAATTTTGAAAAGATGTTATTAGAAATGACACGTTCACTAGCAGAAAAAAGTATGTTTCCTAAGTCTCATAATGTGACATTGCTTAGTAAAGGAGACATGGATATTATGCATGCTTTGTGAAATAATATGGGATGCACAGAAATGATGCAGTGAGGCGTATACAGGAGATATTCAATTTATAGATGATAACCTGAACTTGAAATTGCACCCAGAAACTCTCTGGTAAACAATGATGCTTGTGTAGAAGAGATGTATCAGGTTGCACTGGTGCATTCTGGACTTTCAAGAATTCCAAAGTACATTAATATGCAGATAAGGTGATCAAGATATGTATGACTATGAAAAGAGACTCCCAGTCCAGGAAAAGTAGTAATTACTAAACCACAGCTCTTTTCTGCTCATCACACAGGAACTGTTATTCTGAGGAAACCCCAGAATTGCACTACTAGTACCAAAAAATTCATGTATCTACAGGCATTTCAATATTTCATAATTGAGTTTGTTCTTCCCCATCCAGGCCTGACCACATTCCAGATGCTGGGAAATGACCTTGACATCACTTGGTTGACCAATGATTGGAGTGTACAGCTGAATCTATCAGCATACTAATGGTACATGATCTCATGTTAATGGATGGTCTTGATCAATACACATAGAATCAAGAACATGTAAAGTATTAATACCACTTTATAATGCCCCAGTAACACCACATTTGGAATATTGCATCCAATTTGGGCCACCATGATATAAAAAGATGTTGAGACTCTAGAAAGAGTGCAGAGAAGAGCAATCCAGATGATTAGGGGACTGGAGGCTAAAACATAGGAGGAACAGTTGCAGGAATTTGGTATGTCTAGCCTAAAGGAAAGAAGGACTGGGGGAGACATGATAGCAGTATTCCATTATCTAAGGGGCTACCATAAGAACATAAGAACATAAGAAGAGCCATGCTGAATCAGGCCAAAGCCCATCGAGTCCAGCATTCTGTGTCACACAGTGGCCCACCAATTGTACATGGGGATCTTGAGCAGAAAGAGAAGGCAAAACCCTCCCTTTCCCTTGACCCCCAACAAATGGTACCCAAGGGAATCCTGCCTGCCTCAACCAACATAGAGGCGGCACATGGACATCCGTTTTAATAACCACCAATACACTTTGCATCCATGAATCTATCTAGCCCTGCCTTGAAGCTGTCAAGGCTGACAGCTGTCACGACCCCTTCAGGAAGTGAATTCCATAAATCAACGACCCTCTGGGTGAAGAAATATTTCCCTTTATTTGTCCTCACTTTCTTAGCTATGAGCTTTAGGGAGTGTCCCCTTGTCCTGGTATTGTGTGATAGAGAAAAGAATTTTTCTCTATCCACCTTTTCTATGCCATGCATGATTTTATACACTTCGATCAAGTCACCCCTTAAACGCCGTCTTTCAAGGCTGAAGAGACCAAGGCGTTGCAATCTGGTTTCATAAGGGAGGCTCTCCATTTCCTTGATCATTCTTGTTGCCCTTTTTTGCACCTTTTCCAGTTCCATTATATCCTTCTTGAGGTGCGGTGACCAGAACTGTACACAGTACTCCAAGTGTGGTCTCACCATCGATTTGTACAGAGGCAATACAACACTTGCTGACTTATTTTCGATTCCCTTCCTAATCATGCCAAGCATGGAATTTGCTTTTTTTACTGCTGCTGCACATTGGGTTGACATCTTCATCGAGCTGTCCACCAAAACCCCAAGATCCCTTTCTTGGGTTGTCTCAGAAAGTTTGGTCCCCATCAGTTGGTAAGTATAATTGGGGTTCTTTGCCCCGATGTGCATAACTTTGCACTTGTTTAGGTTAAAATGCATTTGCCACTTTGTTGCCCACTCACACAATTTTGAGAGATCCTTCTGGAGCTCCCGACAATCAGTTTCACTTTTCACAACCCGGAACAATTTAGTGTCATCAGCAAACTTGGCTACCTCACTATTAACTTCTACATCCAGATCATTGATGAATAAATTAAAAAGTAAAGGTCCCAAAACTGAACCTTGGGGTACACCACTTCTCACTTCTTTCCATCCGGAGAATTGTCCATTTATTGCCACCCTTTGCTTCCTACAATTTAGCCAGTTACCAATCCAGGACAAGACCTGTCCTCTAATTCCGTGGCTGGAGAGCTTTTTTAGGAGCCTTTGGTGAGGAACTTTGTCAAAAGCCTTTTGAAAGTCAAGATATACAATATCAACTGGGGCCCCTTTATCTATGTATTTATTTACACCCTCAAAGAATTCTAACAAGTTAGTAAGACATGATTTGCCCTTGCAGAAACCATGTTGATTTTCTTTCAGCAATGCCTGTTTTTCTATGTGCCCTGTAATTTTATCTTTAATAATGGTTTCCATCAGTTTGCCTGGAACTGAGGTTAGACTGACTGGTCTATAGTTTCCTGGATCACCTCTGGATCCTTTCTTGAAGATCGGGGTTATATTTGCTTCCCCCCAATCCTCCGGTACAGTGCCTGATCTTAGAGAAAGATTGTATATTTTAGCTAGAAGTTCAGCAATTTCACACTTGAGTTCCTTGAGAATTCTAGGGTGGATGCCATCTGGACCCGGCGATTTGTTGACCATAAAGAAGATAAGGTCAACCTATTCTCCAAAGCACCTGAAGGCAAAACCAGAAACAATGAATGGAAACTAATCAAGGAGACAGCCATCCTAGAACTAACGAGAAATTTCCTGACAGTAAGAACAATTAATTAGTGGAATGACTTGCTTCCAGAAGTTGTGAGTGTTCCACTGACCTAGGGCAAGGGCCTTCTCCACTGGAGGTTTTTAAGAAGAGATTGGACAAACATTTGTCTGAAATGTTATAAGCTTTCCTGCTTGAACAGGGGTTTGGACTTGAAGAACTCCAAGATCCTTTCCCAACTCTGTTATTTTGTTATTCTGTTATGCAATTGCCTGGTAAGTGGGAATCAGTTGAGAAGAACTATGGAGATGCTGTTGAGATAATACCATGGAAAAGGAAGAAGACATGAAATATAGTTGAAGTTTCCCCTAAGAGGGAAAAATTGGTAGAATGAATGTTGGATGGGCAGAGTTGATTGGTTCATGTAGTGTTTAGAGCATGTTCATAATCTTGGAATCTGATTCTGGAAGAGTTGATTTACGTACTTCAATATCTGCAAGCTTTTACCTAGTAAAACTATCAATTATTTGTGAATGCACCAAAGAAGGAATACTAGTCACATGGTTCAGTACTGACAAAATAAATGTTGCTAGCATTTATTTAATACACAGCTGAGGTCTCAATAGTATAAGAACTCTGCCAGTTACTGGCAATTAGATTGCAAAAACAAATGATAGTATAAGGTATTATGAACGTAAAGCTTTCCCCTTGCCCTTTAAATTCATTGCAAAACAAGGCCATTAAAAAGTTTTAGAAGATTTCTTTTTAAATTTCTCCCTCTTTTTAAGTCTCTGTTCTTCCTGTTAAAAATAGTTATTGTTAGAAGAATGGAATGGATTGCCATTAGTGCCTAATATATCTAGCAATAATAAAAAATGAAATATTCATAAGAGAACAATTGTAGGTGCAAATAAAAAAGTCTGCCTGATCCTAAAACTGACAAATATGAGGCTAAATTATCAAAACTTGATTATGAGGTTGTTTTTATTTGTTCATTCTTTATTCATCCCCTCAAAAAAAAAGTTCTAGAGCATATTGATGGAATTATTTCACTCACCCATCATCAGCCATTTTCCTGCATGTTGGGAAGGGAGGGAGGGAGCAGAAAAGAGGGAAGGAAGGAAGTAGGAGGGAGGGAAGAACAGGGAGGGAGGGAAGGATGGGAAGAAATGGGAAGGAAGGAGGGAGGGAGGGAGGGAGGGAGGGAGAGAAGGAAGGAAGGAAGGAAGGAAGGAAGGAAGGAAGGAAGGAAGGAAGGAAGGAAGGAAGGAAGGAAGGAAGGAAGGAAGGAAGGAAGGGTTTCTGATGCCCCCTGCCAGCTTCCTACAAGGGAACTTAATGGTGAAGTCCAGTTAGCTGGAAGTTGTTCCTAGTCCCACTGATTATTATTTTTTTTTGGCTGCCTGTGGTTATTCTGTTTCTCTGTTTAAATAAGGAAATATCTTTAAATCGACGATCGAATATGTCATGGATGGTCTATAGACTCTTTTAAATCTGAAATTTAAAATGTTGGAAATTCTGTCCCTAGTTATTCTCTGCAATCTGCAATCTACTGTATGCTGTATTAAGTAAAAACTAAAACTAGATTACTGTACTTTTTAATATGCTAAGTGAGTTATATCTGAATTCAAGTCCCTCTGAAGATATGTTGAAAGCTCCTGAGTCATTTTTATACCTCTAGCTGTTTGCATATTTTTTAATCATTAGAGGCATGATAAAGATTTTTTTTATATTTCTGAACAACATAATAATGTATCTTCCTTCATAACAACATTATTTCCTTTGGAAAGGAACACATTATAATGCATAAATCCGAGATTTAAAATTTTTTTTAACAGAGTACAGTGGTCTATTAATAGATAACCTGTTAATATATTAAAGAATGATTATTTTATTTATTTTTAATAAAAAAAACTTTATGCTGTTATATGGTATAAAAAGAAGATTGTAAATATGTTATCAGACAAAATAATTGTTTTTTTCCTTGAACAAAGAGCCCAATGATTGAATTCTAGGGTGAGAAGGAGCTGGTGAGGCTGTTCTCCTACCATCTATTGGTATTGACTGGGTTTAATTTCACCTGAACTGCATAACGTCTAGTGTACTCATAATGTTACCTGAACTCTAGATAGATCTCTATTTAACTGAGAAAGGGGTTAGCCAATTTTTGTCTATTACATGGATTACCTTTGCTTGTGTCCTCGGCAACTACAATTCTTCCAGTCCTAAGTACATCAACTTCCCACTTAGAATAACATTTTATTCATAAAATGAGGTAGACCATAAAGGTAACGTAAAGGAGTCCCTGCGGATTTTACTCCACTAATTTAATATTTAATTTAATTTAATTTAATTTAATATTCACATTTATATGCCACCCTTCTCCGAAGACGCAGGGCAGCTCACAACAAGATACAACAACAATTTTAAAATTTACCATACTCATACCACATACAAACACAATCAATTCGCAGCCGTTGATGGCGGGACACTCTTAGGGCTGAGGGGCAGAGCACAGCTCATATGCCCCAAGCCTGTCGGCACAGATGTGTCTTCAGCAGTTTCTGGAAAGCTAGGAGGGAGGAAGCAGTACGAACCTCTGAGGGAAGCTGGTTCCAGAGGGCTGGGGCAGCAACGGAGAAGGCCCTTGCCCTAGGTCCTGCCAGATGGCATTGTTTAACAGACGGGACTCGTAGGAGGCCAACCCTATGCGCCCTGACCGGTCGCTGGGATTCATGAGGCAGGAGACTTTCTTCTAGTTGTTGCTGACTATAGGGGATGGTATTCATCTCTGTTTTAAGGCCATTGATCCAGCACTGTCCAAAGACATTTCTGGGGTCATGTGGCCAGCATGATGTCACGGAGTTCTGTTACCTTCCCACTGAAGTAGTACCTATTTATCTACTTGCATTTGCATGCTTTTGAACTGCTAAGTTGGCAGGAGCTAGGGCGAGAGCGGGAGCTCACCCCATCATGTGATGCTCAGATCTTAATCCTGGGCTTCCGGCTTTCCAGCTAACAAGCCTAGGATCTTACCCAATGAGCCACCACACCAGAGATAGATTATAGACCAGGGGTAGGCAACCTTGGCTCTTGTATGACTCATGGACTTCAACTCCCAGAATTCCTGAGCCAGCATGGCTCAGCTTGGAAACCTCTCCCTTTCCCCTCAGCATGGCTGGCTCAGGAATTCTGGGAGTTGAAGTCCACAAGTCATAAAAGAGCCAAGGTTGTCTACCTCTGCTATAGACTATAGCTATTTATGGCATAAACCCATAGCTTTCCTTTAATTCAGTGTGCTATAACCCCAGTCTTCACTATTTGTCCATGTTTATCAAAGTAAAGACAATGTTTAATAAAGTATCCAGTTAGTGGACCAGGATACTTGTGGGACCGTCTTCTGCCTCATGAATCCTAGCGACCGGTTAGGGCACATAGGGTTGGCCTCCTACAAGTCCCGTCTGTTAAGCAATGTCATCTGGCGGGGCCTAGGGCAAGGGCCTTCTCCGTTGCTGCCCCAGCCTTCTGGAACCAACTTCCCACAGAGGTTCGTACTGTTTCCTCCTCCTAGCTTTCCAGAAATTGTTGAAGACGCATTTATGCCGACAGGCTTGGGGCGTATGAACTGCACTCTGCCCCTGGGCCTAGGGATGTCCCTCCATCAGCGACTGCGTGTTTGACTGTGATTGTATGTTGTATGAATGTAATTAATTTTACCTAGTTTTTATACAGCATTGTAATTAGCAATTTTAATTGACTCTATGTTTATGTTTTTACTTGTATTGTTATTGTAAGCTGCCCTGGGTCCTAGGAGAAGGGCGGCATATAAGTTTAAATAAATAAATCAAATAATTAAATAGTGTAAGAAGTGCTTTCATAGTCTTCCAATGCACACACACACATTTTCACTGAGTGGCAAAAGAAGATTTTAAAATTTACTCAGCTATAAGAATATTTGGGAGATCACCCTTTAATGATTTCTATTGAAAACAATTTATACTCTTTTATATGTGGAGAAAACTTTAAACAAAAAATGTTCATGTAAGAAGAAAAGTATTTGGGAGGAATTTTTTTTCCAGATTCATTTAGTTCTTCTTTAGAGGCATAGTATCCACAAGACAAATTCAAAAACATACATGTAAGCCTCCATATGTGTGTTATAAACAAATCAGCCTTCTTTAGCTTCCAGATGAGTCAGTCTATAACTCTAAGAGTTCTGGGAACTTTGTTCCCAACCCTAGGGGGAAAGGCAGTTAAGAAATATGATATATATGAATGAAATAACGTATGTATGTATGTATGTATGTATGTATGTATGTATGTATGTATGAATGAATGAATGAATGAATGAATGAATGAATGAATGAATGAAACTGTAATGTTAGGTTAAAGAAATCTGCATAAAAATTTGTATTCATAGTCCTTCCTCCTCCTCCTCCTCCTCCTTCTTCTTGAATTATTTTCAAGCCAAGGTGAATCCTGAATACCGATCTCAGTTCCACCAGAAAATGTGGCCATCCATAAAAAAAAAAAAAACACAGTGCAGAATTACATCAGGACATTTGTAATCAACCTGAACCACATTCATGGTTCAACTAGCATGGCTCAGAGCAATATAGTGCCTAAGAGATTTACATTTGTCTGTATCTATTATCCATAGCTGCAGAAGTTTATCCTTTCACTTTTGCTAAAGGACAAAGTAGGCTTTACTTCTTTTTTAAAAAAAATCATAGCAATGTGACTTCTATCTTAGATACTTTTCTGAGCTCTGCTTTTTCTCAGAATTAGTCCAAGGACATATTTTATCACACTTCACTAAGATTTGATATACTTCTCCTCCCCTCAGTTAATCAAGCAATAGTATCACACTATTTTAAAGGATTCATTGTACATTATTTTAATCTTTTGCACAGATCCAGACATTATGACAATTGCTTCTTTTATGGATTTATGTCAGCAACCAAAATCAGTAGGCAATTATATATAAAAGCAAGGTGTTTTTTTGTTGTTTCTCTTGTTGCATATTAAAGAAGGCAAGGTGGCTGAGACTGATTGTTTGTGTTTTTACATGCATGCATCACTAGTTCAATTATAAGATAGAGTTCGGTCATTGAAAATAACATATGATTTCAAACTGTAGAGGCTGTCTTCATGCAGATATGATAATCAGGTGTTGGGAATGTAAATTATATGCCAAATTAGAGGCCACAGATTCAGACACATAATTTCCATTCCCGGGATTTGGTTCAACTCTGAGGCATTTACAAAGTTCCAATCCTATCCTTTTGGCAGAAATAAAAACAGTAAGTTTAACAGAATTGGCAGAAGTTGCTTAGATCAAGCCTGGGAAAGAATGATGGTTAGTAACTCCACCCAGTCCCTGATTAAAGTTTGCCAAAATAAAGTTTCAAGGTTTTATTTTTTGTAGAAATAGGTAAGTGTATCATCCTAGTTTTCTGTTTTTTATATAGAACTCCTTTTTTTGCTATCCATGTAAGAGCCTCAAATCATATCTCAAGCATGTGTAAACAGATACATTATTTCTTTACCATTTTCTTGTGATCTGTAATATAATTTAGACATCCCTCAGTGTATTTTCTGAGATTCTAGTAGGGATTGTACAATTTGTATCAGACTGCTATCATATTATGGTTTGCCTGGAGCATATTTTTTTTCTTTTCTTACTTATTATGACAGTTGCTATTTTTTTGTGTGTGATCTGTGCAAATTTGTAACTTCTCCCATCTAACGCCGAATGTCCATGTGTTACTATTTAAAAATAAACATAATGGCTGCTTAAATTGTTTGATAAAAACATTAAAACATTTATTTTATTTATATATTGCAAAATAGTGGTTTATCTCCCCAAAAGGGATGTAATAGTTGCCTTGTCTAGATACCATGTCCAGGAAATTACACTATGTTGTTTGCATATTGCATTATCTTCTAATTACCTGAGACAGCACATGTTTTGTGTGGTTTTTTTTTCATAAATTGGGTTAAAGGTATGGACTGAAGGAGATTACCAGGCTGAGCTCAAGGGAGGGGGTCAAATGTATCATCAGTCTCAAGCCCTTTAATGCCCACAAGAGATCTAAGACCAGTCCACTTTGCATTCCATTGAGTCTTATCTGTTCCCAGTTTGCTTTCACTGTTAGTATTCTTGTAGGGAGCATTAGCTTACAATAAACTTATATTCATTTGAACTGCCTGTACTCCTGATTTCTTTTGCTTGACATATATATTAGGTAAGATTCCTTCTGGATAGAAGATAGTATTAGGAGCTGTTGAGATACCTCTACCTCAAAGCAAAAGGTAACACTAGGCAAAAAAATTGTAAGTGAGCACCTGTCCATGCTAGATGAGTTCAAATCATCAGATGGATTACATCCCAAGGTTCTGAAAGAACTGGCAGACATGATCTCAGAATCACTGAACTATATCTTTCAAAGATCCTGGTTGCTGGAATTGGGTAGGTCTAGTTTAATAAAAAGAAGGACTAAGGATGACATGATAGCAGTATTCCAATATCTCAGGGGTTGCCACAAAGAAGAGGGAGTCAAGCTATTCTCCAAAGCATCTGAAGGGAGGACAAGAAGCAATGGATGGAAACTAATCAAGGAGAGAAACAATTTAGAACTAAGGAGAAATTTTCTGACAGTTAGAACAATTAATTGGTGGAACAAATTGCCTACAGAAGTTGTGAATGATCCAACACTGGAAGTTTTTAAGAAGAGATTGAACAACCATTTGTCTGAAATGGTATAGGGTTTCCTGCCTGAGCAGGGGATTAGACTAGAAGACCTCCAAGGTTTCTTCCAATTCTGTTATTCTATTATTCTGTTACTAGTTGTAAAGATCCAGTCAAGAGAGACAATTGAAACATTTGGCTTTCTACCCTATGGGTTCATTTATACATACATAGTTAGAAATTCTGCATGATTATGTGACCCAGATTCATAGAATGCCTTCAAATACAAATGCATAGGCTCCCTTTTGGAAGCATGGGACATATTGTAAATTGCCAGTTTATATAAGATGAAATATCAAGTAATTGAATTTGAAAAGTTTGATAAGGTATCATAGTATACCAGTTTTCATTGAAAAGGTTTTGTAGAAAAAAAATACAACAGTACTGATAAAGGAGAATATTTATAGCTCAGGGTTGAAATGAGGGGTCCTTGGTGCTCTCTGAGCTTGGTTGTTTTCTTGCAGACCTTTCATTACCCAAACTAGATAACATCAACAGGGCTCTGATGATGTTACCTAGTTTGGTAATGAAATGCCTGCACTGTGGGGTGCAGGGCATTGATGATGTTTGGGCAATGAAATGTCTGTAAGAAAACAACCAAGCTCAGAGAACACCAAGGAACCCTAAAACCCAAGAGTAGCAAGGTTTAAATGTAAAATAATTACATTTAATTTCTGCTATTAATTTCTGTAAGAGGTATGGGGTTCATTTAAAACAAGATGTTAAGTATGGTTTGATCTGATTCTTCTTTCTACAAAATACATGCATAGAGGAGCATGAGTGCATGATAGGTCCAAGTATCATGTGGAATGGAAAAAGCTCTATCACATTCTTTGTTCTTTAGAGAAAGGAAGTAAAAGACTTATTTACTTCATTGCTTTCACAACTATTGCAGTATATTTTAACATTTTTTAAAAAGAATATAATAAACTGGAAAACTGAGTTCCACCAATTAAGTAAATTTTTGAGGTTCCATAGTTAGATACTGTAGATACTGTTCTAGAAGGGTCTATATATGCGGATGGCTCAGCAGCTAAAGATGTTGAGCTTGTCACTGCAAAATTGACAGCCCGGGTTCAAGACCCGAGCACTGTGCAACAGGATGAGTTCCCGTTACTTTCCCCAGCTCCTGCCCACTTAGCAGTTCAAAAGCATGCAAATACAAGTAGATAAATAGATACCACTTCAGTGGGAAGGTAACAGTGTTCTGTGTGTTTTTGGCAGATAGCCAAGCTGGCCATATGACCATGAAAATTGTCCTCAGATAATGCTGGCTCCCTTGGTCAAGAAATGGAGATGAGCACTGTGCCCCAGAGTTGGACACAACTGACAGGGAAACCTTTACCTATATCTCTCTGCATATGTATGTGTATGTACAGGTGCAGATGTATATGTGTGAATGTGTGTGTGTGTGTGTGTGTATGTGTGTGTGTATATATATATATATATTAGAAGTGTCTTCGTGCCATTTCGACGAAGTCCCATTCGTCATCTTCAGTCTGGTGTTTTTGGCTTTGTGCTTCTAGGAGCAATGTGTGATCATAGCTGTTTCTTCCTTTTAACTACCAGTGGGGGTATGAACTGATTGGCTGGGAGCTTGGCTGTGTTCTGATTGGGTGGAGGTGTGTTCTGATTGGTTAGGGTCTTGGCGGTGCTCTGATTGGATGGGGGATTGTTCTGTTTGGGTGGGGGGTTTG
Source organism: Bothrops alternatus (assembly GCA_034064705.1). NCBI lineage: Eukaryota > Metazoa > Chordata > Lepidosauria > Squamata > Viperidae > Bothrops > Bothrops alternatus. The sequence continues at coordinate 1,386,841 of JARGCV010000112.1, read as the reverse complement.
TTGTGCTCAGGTTAGTCTGAGTTTCAGGGGGATTTGAGATGATGAGCTGCATTGCTGTTGTTTGGCTTTGCATTTGTGGTCATGCCTCATCTTCATGGTGGGTGTCAGTTTACTTCATGTATGGATTGGAGGGGTTTAAGGTGACTAATGATGCAGCTGTGGTCTGGCTTCTGGTTTGTGGTCGTGCCTCATCATCAGTGTGGGTTTGGGTTTGCTTTTTGCGTGGATGTGTGGTGGTGACATCCTGTGTGGTTTTCGTGAGTGTGCATCTGGTGTCATTCTTTGTGTTAGGGACTTGTTTGTCAATAAGGGCAGGTTTCCAAATGGCTGGTAGGTGGGAGGTATCATCTCGTTTATTCATGCTCTGTGGGTGTTTTTCTATCTTGATGGCTTCTCTGATTATTCTGTTATTAAAGTGTTCAGTTTTGGCGATAGTTCTGGTCTTTTTAAAGTCAATTTCATGTCCTGTGGCTTTAAGGTGTTGGACCAGGGAAGAAGTTGGTTCCTCTTTTTTGACTGAGTTCTTGTGTTCTTCAGTGCGTGCACTTATTCTTCTGTTGGTTTGTCCGATGTATGTGGTGGGGCAAGCGGTGCATGGGATTTCATATACTCCTTGATTTTCTAACTCAATTTTGTCTTTGGGGTTTCTTAGGATGGTGGATATTTTTCTGTTTGTGCAGAATGCTGTCTTGATGTTGTGTTTGTGGAGGATCTTGCTGATTCTGTCTGTGGTGCCTTTTATGTATGGGAGGAGGGCTTTGCCGTTTTCTTGTTCTCTGTCTTGGATTTTAGTGGGAGTTTCTTTTTGGATTAAGTTGGTAATTCTATTTCTTTGGAATCCGTTGGATGTTAGTACATTAGTGAGAGTGTGTAGTTCGGTTTTTAGGTGTTGTTCGTCAGCTAAGCATTTTGTTCTGGAGATGAGTGTCTTGGCTACGGAGTTGATCTGTGCTGGGTGGTGGTGTTAGAGTGCGTGCAGATAGCGGTTTATGTGTGTTTTCTTCTGGTAGATGGTGTGTCAGAGGGAGCCATTGGATTTCTTGTAGATTAAGACATCCAGGAAGGGAAGTTGGTTATTAGCTTCTGTTTCCATGGTGAACTGTATTTTGGCATGTAGGCTGTTGAGGTGTGTGAGGAAGTTGTCCAGTTTTTCTTTCCCATGTGGCCAGATTATGAAGGTGTTGTCTACATATCTGAGCCAGAGTTTGGATTTGTAATCAGATTTTTCTAGAGCTTGGGTTTCAAAGTGTTCCATGTAGAGGTTAGCAATGACAGGTGAGAGGGGTGATCAAATCTCCCTGCAACTCAGACTAACCTGAGCACAACAAAGCCCCCACCCAAACAGAACACTCCCCCATCCAATCAGAGCACAGCCAACCCCCATCCAATCAGAGCACAGCCAAGCCCCTAACCAATCAGAACACACCTCCACCCAATCAGAACACATCTAAGCTCCCACCCAATCAGTTCATACCCCCACTGGCAGTTAAAAGGAAGAAACAGCTATGATCACACATTGCTCCTAGAAGCATGAAACCGAAAACACTAGCCTGAAGATGATGAATGGGACTTCGTCGAAACATCGCCAAGACACTTCCAATTTTACGTGGGAGAAAACCCGAATAACCAAAGACCTATATATAAACACTCACGAAAACCTCAGAAAACACACACACACACACACACACACACAAATATATATATATATATTTGTCCTCCCATCTTTGGGTTTACAGGGTGCAATCTAAAAAATAAACACTTGACACATATCCTTACTCCCTGACTACTGACAAAGCGGGAGAGAACTTGTGGCTCAATAGGTTAAAGCATCTGCTTAGCATGCAGACTGCCCAGGTTCGAATCCCGGAAGGGTGAGTTCTGACTGAAGAGAGTTAAGAAACTCGAAATAGCTATATCAGAAATCCCTTATTTCTTTGTCAACAATTTTAAACAACATATATATATTTGTGCTTGCAGGATGGCTCTGGGTTGAGCTGAAACAAGCAAAAGGAAAGAATGATTCCTTCCTCCCATCTTTGGGTTTACAGGGTGCAATCTAAAAAATAAACACTTGACATATATATATATATATATATATATATATATATATATATATATATATATATATATATATATATATATATATATATATATGCAAATAATATTGTAATAGTACAAAATTGATTCTCTCTCTGGTGCTGTTAGGTAGACAGCTTCAGCTGGTTATCAAAATAATAGATGGACAGAGACAACATTAAAGAAGTCACTGTTGGAAAATAAGGAGGACTTCTTTCCTCTAGACATATTAGTTTGGTCATGTTTGCTAGACTTCCATGTGTGGTGCATTGAAGAAGCCTGAGTTATACAAAGAGACATCTTTGCTTTCTCCAATAATTTGTTAATTACTGATTTGTTTATTTGTTTGTTTATTTTTTATATATTTATTTATCCATCCATCTATTTATCCATTTATTTATTTATCCAATTTATATAGCTGCCTATCTCATTAAGCAAGCAACTTATTAAATGTTGGTTGTTAATTAAGACCTCATGCCAATTATTATTAATATCAAACCATTAAACATAGTAAGGGATAGAATGGCTATTATGAAAAATAAAAGAAAAATCTTTAATAATCAGTGATACTGATGTTTTTCCCCCAAAATATAGTGCACAATGGTACTTTATTCTAATGATTTTTTTGGTTCAACAAATAGTATTGTCGTTTACTTAAATCTGTTTTTGCAGTTCATTAGCTATAAGTACATGTTTTAATGTTATAAAACAGAAGCTTAGGACTTTCAGTGAGCATTAATATTTCATTAATACTTTAATATTCCCACAAATGGTTTATTTCAGTTTTAAGTATGATTTTAGAAAATCTTTATTTTAATTTGTTTGAATGATTGGAATCAAATTAAATGCTCTTTTAGATTATTTAGTAAAGTTGTTTACTGCAAAGGAATGATCCAGAGAAAATAGCTATTTAAGTACTGCATTCTTTAGATACTTAATACATAGATTTTTGCACAGTGGAAGACATTTATTTTAAAAAATGATGTATTTTCAGGGAAGGGAAGGAAAGGATTAACATTGTGGAAGAAGAAGGAGGAGGAGGAGGAGGAGGAGAAGAAGAAGAAGAAGAAGAAGAAGAAGAAGAAGAAGAAGAAGAAGAAGAAGAAGAAGAAGAAGAAGAAGAAGAAGAAGAAGAAGAAGAAGAAGAAGAAGAAGAAGAAGAAGAAGAAGAAGAAGAAGAAGAAGAAGAAGAAGAAGAAGAAGAAGAAGAAGAAGAAGAAGAAGAAGAAGAAGAAGAAGAAGAAGAGGAGGAGGAGGAGGAGGAGGAGGAGGAGGAGGGGGGAGGAGGAGGAGGAGGAGGAGACAAAATCAATTCATTTGATCACATATAAAATGGGATAGACTTTTGTTTGGATTTATTGATACCTTATTTGATAATATCATAACCAGAAAATTGTGGTGAACTGAACTTGCTTACAGAAAGAACTTTGTTTAGTTCTTTCCCCATATTTATTTTATGTATCCTAACTTAATAATGCTTATACTGACTTTGCATCTAAACATCTTTTTATTCAAAGTCAGGAAGTTTGGCGAACTTGCCTTTAAAAAGAGAAAATATTTCTCTTTGTTAAGCTAAATTTTAGTATTTTATTCCGTGGGATTTTGCCTATAATTAAAGGTGGAGATGTGGAATGTTGAGTTTTATATATGTGAATTAATGCTAATATTTTAGATCTCTGTTTGGGTTTTTTGTTGCTAACTCAATTGGAGAAGGAGATTACTTATCTGATTTGCCTATTGGATTATGGGATGAGGATTTTTATATATTTTAACCAAGAGAAGGCGAAGAGGTTATGAAATTGTTTATGTTTGTTTTGATGGTGGTGAAAGTCACTTTCTTGGGGGCCGGGGGGACATAAACACACAATCAGAAAAACACAGAGACAGACATTTACACGTATGCTTTCTATGGATGTTTGTATATCAATAGTGATATTTCCTGTTATTGCTTTTCTTTTTAGTTTGTCTTATCCTTTATTGCTCTAATTAATTTAGTTTAATTTACCTTTGTGCTGGCCTTTTAAGAATCTCACAGAATAATTTTTTTTGAGTCACGCTAAAACAAACTTTATTCTGCCTGACACTCCCAAGTTATCACTGAAAAAGTAACTGATTGCTTCATTTCTTGATTATACACAGTATAATGTGTTTACTGTTAATTAACTTTGAATAGACTTAAATTGTCCTTCTATGAAAATTGATAGAACGAGCTGAGTTAGTCACACCATCTATTTCTCACAACCTCAGCAAGTACCAGCAGTCAAAACTGGAAGAGTTTGCTAGAGCAAGCCCATCAAATTCTATAACCATATTCCCCTACTGACCAAACAAATTCCATTTGTCCTGTATTGTTTGGTGTTATTTTAAACCTATCGTTCTTCTGACTGTCTTTTTTTTCCTCCTTTTTTTAGCATGGCTTTATAATTTTCCAATATTTATAATGACATTACTGTTGCTGCTACTATTGAAATATGAAACTACCCACCCTTTCCATTATTGTCACTGTTTATGGCCAGCATCTGACATATAGAATGGAACTGAACTTTAGTTGTGACAGTTTGTTGGGTAATTTTCAACCACTCATGCACTCTTAAAATAATCTATATGAAAGGATTATTCTAAAATTAGAAAAATTGATTTCTAAGTATGCTTCTCTGCCACTAGTAAAATGATAAGACATCTTTTGATTTTCATCAATTAAGAGAGACATGAAGGTTACCTATAATGCTTTTTGGTAGCTAGGTCACCCAAATCAAATTCTGGATATATGTAAAGAATGCTTGTTTGTCAAACTTAAATCTTAAAGAAGCAATTTAATCTTGGGAGCCATGCTTTTGTTCACAAATCAATCAAAGAATATTTAAATATATATGATGACTGAAAACACAATGTGTTTGAACTGTAGGGTTTTGATTCTCTGCCAGCTGTATGAATTCTCTATAATTTTCAGCAAATGTCATTTTTTTTCTTTTGTAGTAGAAGGAAGAACCAGTGCATTAACTTTTTTTTTGTAATCAGAGTAGTAGTGATTGCAACTGTCAAAGAAACAATGGGCTTGTTTGTGCATTGATTTTTTTTCTTTCTGTTTGATAAAACAATAGCACAGAAAATTAACCTTGGAAAAGTATTGTATGTACTCAGGTTCTTTGTTTCTTCTTTCTTTAGAAAATTTATTACACCAAAGATTATTGCATGTAGATGGGGTCTGAATTGGGGAGCTTTAGAGATTTTTAAACAGTGGGTTAGTATCTCTTTGAATATGTTTTGCTTCTCATCCAAGAAGCTCTGAGCCGAAGAAGCTTCTTGGATGAGAAGCAAAACATCTTCAAAGAAAAACAGGAAAGTCCAGTTGCCTGATGAAAAAAGCATCTTCGGGATAGTGGGTTAGTACTTTCAATGTTGTTGTTTCCCCTGAAATACCAAACTACACTGTATTCCAATTTATTGCTGCTTTCCAGGGTTTCAAGCAAAAGCCATCTATATTTACAGGAAGGTGAAAATGAATCTGGGGATTTACATATGCAAAGTATGGAACTAAGCTATGATCTGCTAGACCAGGTGTGGGGAACCTTGGCTCTTTTATGACTCGTGGACTTCAACTCCCAGAATTCCTGAACCAGCCATGCTGAGGGGAAAGGGAGAGGTTTCTAAGCTGAGCCACGCTGGCTTAGGAATTCTGGGAGTTGAAATCCACAAGTCATAAAAGAACCAAGGTTCCCCACCCTTGTACTAGACACTGGCAGAGTGAGAAATTTGCTATTGATTAAAAATGGATATTATGAAACACACAACTTGATTAATTCCTTGACACTCCAGCATATACCAAAGCAACACAGAAGTTTTTACTTTATTACTCTGAGTCACTTTATTGGTCTATTTACAATCCAATTGTTATTAGATTATTTCAGTCCACCTTTTCTTCTGGAATGTAAATCAAAGATCCTCCTCCAGTTCACAAACAAACAACAAAGAGAATAAAAAAACCATATAAAGGAGATTGAGCTAAAAAAAAGTGAGGGGGCCATTTAGTGATCTTCTTCTGAGGGTATATTTAAAATGAGGTCTTCCAGCTCCTAGTCCAGAACCTGTACCACAGGAAACAACTATATTCGTTATAAACCACTGCCTTTTAGCAGAATCTGGAGATAATGGATTTTGAACCTGGATCATCTGTGAATATAGTGCAGTCCAGTACATATCTTTTGCTAATGAAGAGTATGAATCAGCTACCATATCCCTTCAATTGTCAACTAAAGAAAGATCATGCCAATGAGGGCAAGAAAAGTCAGGGATCACCACATTATTTCTTAGATAACCTTTTAGGATTGGACATCTGCTTTTTTGTATAGACATACTGTATATACATCATTTTCCATTGAAATGGTCCAAGGGGATAATGAAGTATTTAATTTTGGTCACAATGGAGTCTATGTTCTCAGGTCAGATCAATGGTAGGATAGAGCAAGATGTAACAACTGACATTATTTATTATATTTCAGGTACAATTTTTATTACATTCATTTATTCTGGTAAAAATCAGAATTTTTTCCTGTCTTTTCTTCTCTAGAAAGAAGAACTTAAAACAATTGTAGGGTTGTAGAAGTAATTAATATTCTTGGAGAGATTCCAGTAGCTTTTCCATTTCCTTCGTACTATTTTTCCTCTCTTATTTTGTTTTAAAATAAAACAAAGATTGTATTTTTAAATTAATTGCCAGCTTCTCTCTCTCTCTCTCTCACACACACACACACACATACACATGCACACACACACAAACACACACACACACACACATACACAAACACATCATATCATACAAATATATGCAATGAAATATAGTTGTTCACAGATTAATAGGCATACCTATCAATCAATTGGAAGAAGTTCATTTAGTAATGCAGCACACCAACATTTGGCTAGCAATGGAATTTGACATTATCACCTGTGCACCAATTACCCAGGTCTTACTAATATCATAAGACAGCATTTAAAAAAAGGGGGGGGAACACTAAGGTCTTGGCTAAGATCTTGCTTCCATCTTCTCCCCCATCCTGCCCCAATGGCAGATGACTCTGGGCAGCTGGATGAACAAAGCTTTTTAAACAAGGTGATGACTTTTGTCATGCTTCCCATCTTCCCCATGAGATCTGTGTTCACTGCGGCTATGTTCTTGGCTTTTCTAATGATTCCATCCAGCTTTGCCTAAAATAGGTCAAGGTTTTGGGACATCAGGATAAGAGAATGCTGCCATCATTGACATCAGAAAGCTTTAGAGCCACAATAATTGCTAGACACAAAGTGTCTCTGGAAGCCCTCTGTCTGTTAACAAAATGGGGAAAGAAGGAGGTGAAAAAATTGAGAAAGGAATAGTTAGCAGGAGGTACAAGCAACTATAACCAAGAAGTGCAAGAGAAGCCACTGTAAACCTCTGATCCAAAAGCAAACAGTGATCGAGACTAGAAGAAAGCATCAGGGAACAAATATAGGAGCCTAAAAAAAAAGTAAATAAGTTGCTTTTTTATATTGTATCATTAAAATAAAACTGATGATGGTAAAAGAAAAATATCAGACTGAATCCCTAGTGCTCTCCCTTGCCCTATTAATATTGTATTGTATGTTAGGATTTCGAAATTGTAGAACGTAGCAAGAAAAAGACAAGATGTGAAGGTAGCTAGGAAGACAGAGTTCCTAGTTTCAAGCAGAAACTTGAAAAATCTGGCATACATAACTTTTTTAACATGTGGCATGTCCTTTTAGGATTGAAATGAATTTGTACCTACACATTATTGTTTTTCTCCAAGTTTACAGTACTTCTTTCCACATTAAATGAACTAGAATATTTGAAGTAAACAGACTGAAGTAGAATAAGTAAAATTCACCTGCTTTTACTGACAGTCATGTTTGTCAAGTTTGGTTTATTATTTTTCAATAGAAAGAAAAATAAAGCGGATTATTATATCTTATTCATGTATTACATTTTTCTTCAAGACTTCAGTTCTTCTCCTTAATCCTTGAAGTAAGGATAACAAAAAAGATCTTATAACGATTTACAAGATTCTGGCTAGTTCTCTTTCTTCTAATAACATCACAAGTTGCTATAATTTTGCTGATTTTCAACTGTTCAACATTTCCTTTTGGGCTCATTAAATCCAATTTATATTTATATGACTAGAGCTATGGTTTGTTGAATGTTGCCATTCTTCTGTAGATTTTTTATACATAATTAGGGAGCTTTCTAAACAATTTTAAATTTTAAGGTATAAGGAAGTATAAAATAGTATATGTCCTAGCATTTTAACTTAAAGATCTTCTAATTTAAGTGCCTGGTAGTAGTTAATACCCATGACTGGGAACAGTAACTCCTTTGCTAAACAACACAATTGTTGACACATCACAAATAAAATGGGGGAAGGAGAAGTACAATGGAAGAAGCTAATTTGGGAGAAGAACAAATGTAGGTCTTTGGTTATTCGGGTTTTCTCCCGCGTAAAATTGGAAATGTCTTGGCGACGTGTGATCCTAGAAGCATGAAGCCGAAAACACCAGCCTGAAGATGACGAATGGGACTTCGTCGAAACGTCACCAAGACACTTCTAATTTTATGTGGGAGAAAACCCGAATAACCAAAGACCTACATACAAACACCCGTGAAAACCTCAGAAAACAAATATATATAAGTCCATAACAGAAAGAATGATACCAGACCTACACTCACGAAAACCACACAGGATGTCTCCACCACACATCCACGCAAAAAGCAAACCCAAACCCACGATGATGAGGCACGACCACAAACCAGAAGCCAGACCACAGCTGCATCATTAACCACCTTAAACCCCTCCAATCCATACATGAAACAAACTGGCACCCACCATGAAGATGAGGCACGACCACAAACGCGAAGCCAAACAGCTATGCAGCTCACCATCTCTAATCCCCCTGCAGCTCAGACTGGCCTGAGCACAGCAAGGCCTCCTCCCAAACAGACCACTCCCCCATCCAATCAGAGCACAGCCAACCCCCCATCCAATCAGAGCACAGCCAACCCCCTAACCAATCAGAACACACCTCCACCCAATCAGAACACAGCAGAGCTCCCAGCCAATCAGTTCAAACCCCCACTGGCAGTTAAAAGGAAGAAACAGCTACAGTCACACATTAAGCCGAAAGCACCAGCCTGAATAACCAAAGACCTACATACAAACACCCAAAGACCTACATACAAACACCCGCAAAAACTTCAGAAAACAAATATATATATTTCTTTTTTTGACAAAGAGGTAAAGAATTAAATTGGGAGACTAAGATGGCCATTTCGAGCTTGTTCTGCTCTCGTCAGTTAGCCATACCCTTTATGGGATTCGAACCTGGGCAGTTTAACATACTAGGCAGTGATTTAACCACCAAGCCACAGGCTCTCCTCCCTTCTTTGTCAGCCGAGTCAAGGGAATATATATACAGAAAGTTTTTCAGACAGATAAGTCTAATTGGATACACCTTGACATTTTTAACTGCTGTGCTGTGCAGTTATCTGTCTGAAAAACTTTCTGTTATATAGCTATATATATATATATATATATATATATATATATATATATATATATATATATATATATATATATATATATATATATATATATATATATATATATATATATATATATATATATATATATAGCTATATCAGAAATCCCTTATTTCTTTGTCAACAATTTTAAACAACATATATATATATTTGTGCTTGCAGGATGGCTCTGGGTTGAGCTGAAACAAGCAAAAGGAAAGAATGATTCCTTCCTCCCATATTTGGGTTTACAGGGTGCAATCTAAAAAATAAACACTTGACACATATCCTTACTCCCTGACTACTGACAAAGCGGGAGAGAACTTGTGGCTCAATAGGTTAAAGCATCTGCTTAGCATGCAGACTGCCCAGGTTCGAATCCCAGAAGGGTGAGTCTGACTGAAGAGAGTTAAGAAACTCGAAATAGCTATATCAGAAATCCCTTATTTCTTTGTCAACAATTTTAAACAACATATATATATATTTGTGCTTGCAGGATGGCTCTGGGTTGAGCTGAAACAAGCAAAAGGAAAGAATGGGGAGGAGAATCAAAATGGGGCAAAACAAGCATAGTCCACCATGGTTTATTGATTGCAAAGTTTTCTTTGGGTTTTCCTATCCCTTCCTGGGCTATTAAAATCACATGTACTGAACACCTGGCTGCAAACCACTCAGCTGGATTTTAGCCTAGCCCCTTGTGTAATCTCAGGCACATTCTGGAGGTAAGAGGATGTAGTGACAGGAGAGAGCTGCAAAATTGATTTGTTATTTATTCTTGACTTTAGCAGCAATAACTATGTTGTTTGATGACTTGGTGAGCAATCTGCAGGCTGTGAACTTTCCTCTCCCTCTTGGGGAAAGAATTCAGGAGTGCTAGATTTATTTTTCCTGCTAATTACACTATACCCTGAGGGTTTTTTAAGGAGCTTATGAGAAAAAAAGTGTCAGAACATTAAAGGATGTATGGATTGAGTTGTGACACAGGGAAGGGAAGTACATGGACTTATGTACTTCCAGTTGCTGACAGGTGTGCCACTAATATTCTGACTTGACACCTGCGTGCTCTCAGGGCCCAAAGACTATCTTCATTCTTCATAGGATGGTATTGTGGATTAACTAATTTTTTCTGGGTTCTGATTTTAAGGTGAATATACTAAGCTATGGAGGCCTTTGATCTTCTTCTTAAATACATAATAATAATAAAACAATGAGAGTTAAAGGCTCAGAGGGAAGGCAGATTAGACAGAACAAGAGCTTTTGGGATCTTCAATTCCCTTCCTGTTAAGAGTTCCTTAATAAGGTTTGCTCTTCCTTCCTAACATCAATAAAGGTGATTTTTCCAGAAAATATGTGAAGAGCTGTAATTAGTGATTTAACTATGTTTTCTTTTTGGCTGTGTTTTAATTTAGATATAATGTATGTTTAATGGAGGAGGGCTTGGAGAGGTAGAAGTGGCCAATATAGAGGCTGCATTTTACCCTCCAGATCTCTGTCCCTTCTGCAGATCTCTGGAAAAGAGGAGGGGATGGCAGGGGAGCTGTGTGAGGGAAGGCTGCCCCAATAAGCCAGCATCCTTACCACACACAATTGGAAATGGGAATTCCCTTTCTAGAAGGGCCAGCCTCTTTTATTTTATTTTTTTTTAATATAAAATTCTTTTATTAAAACAATCAACATTGGACATAAAAACATATTGTGCAGCAATCATCATGGCACCTGATATACAATACTAAGTGTTAGTCATTGAAAACGTCTGATTTAGTAAGCCTTTTTCCACCCTTCGCGTCTAGCCTCAACTATACTCCTGTTACACTTTGTTTGATTGGTGTTTCTCTTATCTGGTTCCATATTAATGTGATCAACATTAAACCAAAGATCCTATTGCTAAACAATCATCCTAGGATATAGCATACAACATTAGGTATTAATCTTTGTAATGCAGGACTCGAGAGCACTGCTCCCCTGCTGCCTCCTCTTGCTCTTCAGAGATCTGTCAAGATAGAAATTGGACTCAGAGGAAACTGCTTCCTGCAAACATCCTCCACCTCCTGCTTTGCCATGAGGGGGCACCGGACAAGGAACACCAACAATGTCTGAGATTGGAAAAAGAACATCTTTTAGAGTGCTACACACACACACACACACACACACACATTCCCGGCTAGCAAATTGCCAATCATGCCTGGGCTTGGGGAGAAGGCCCTCTCCTTCTTCTGTAGATAAAAGTCCCCAAACCTGGAATGCAGTGTGTATGCATGTGTGTGTGAACACGCATGCACTTGGCTGCTAGCAGTTTGGGTGGCGAGGAGTTTGTGGGGCACCTAGTTGCCCCCACATCGAGTTAGCCAGTGTGACTTGTCCTGTTCTGACCCAGCTGTCTTGAGTCAGCTGTGTCCAGCGAGTGGCATCGAGCAGGCCACGTCCAACTGCTAGGCGACTGGTGGTACTCGAATATTGCCATATCCTAAAAGTGGTACAATCTCAGAAAAGGTTGAAAAGCCCTGAGGAGTCATACCCCCAAGTGCTTCTACCAAGCCTGGGACCACTTTGGTCTTTTCTTTCCACATCTTCACCAGTTCCTCCTTCGGGCTCTGATACTTCTCCAGCTTCACATACTCCTACTCACTTGGCACCACTACATCCATCACCACCATCTTCTTCTTGTCCTTTTCTACTACCACAATATCTGGTTGATTAGCCAGTACCTATCTGTCTGTCTGTCTGGGTCTGGAAATTCCATAGGATCTTAGTCCTCTTGATTTTCACAATCTTCTATGGGATCCCCATCTGGATGTTCCTGTACCCATGTTCCTGTACACAATGCCTGATACTTGGTTGTGCTGTTTAGTGTATGCTGTTCCTGTCTGCATCTTACACCCTTCCACTTGTGTTGGTCTTCCTATGAGGTCTCTCTGTGTAGTCTGCACCTCATGTCCTATCTGGTGTAGTAAACAACTGCTTCTATAGATCTCAGCCATCTCTCAATGGTGCATCTCATGCAGAATCTTGTCTTACTGTAGCACTTCCTGATCTGATGCTCCCTTGCTTGGTTTTTCTGCAGACATTTCATTACCTAAACTAGGTAACATCATCAGTGTTGGCACTGAGCATTGAGCTACAAATATTCTCCTTTATTAGTTATTTCCTGACTAACACCAGGACTGGACTTTTTATTGTGATGCTGCTTGGAAGGAGATTTACATCAGACAAAAGGACTTCTTCACACACCATATAATTAACTTGGGGAATTCATTATCACGAGACATGTTGATGGCTACTAATGTGTATGGCTTTAAGAAGGAATTGAATAAATCTGTGGTCTAGTAAGGGTTCTTAGTCCTGAGATTTAAACCTATTTCCATATATCAGGTTAGCTGGAGTCTGGAGAGAAGATGTAGGTGGCATTGGCATCCAAGTAATAAAACACATAAAATATTTTTTTGCATCCCTCAGCTCAGGAAAAAAAAGTAAGTGTAGAATTGGGTTTTAAATATTCTTAAATTTCTTTCAAAATCCATGTAGGATACATATTTTGGAGTGTATACAAAAAGTACAATATGATGTCAAATATTTCAGAAAATAACTATATATTCTATCCTATATTTTTTTTCTGAATATGTTTCAATTTGTAGATTGATGTGGAAAGAAGAAAGAACATACTCTGGTCTATCTGTTCCTACTGAGTGTTCATCTTTAGTCCTGTAGATTTAATCTGTTAATTTAAAAATTAATTTGATATAAAATAGATATATAGATGGGGATTTGGATCCTTGTTTATAGTGCATCCTTGAACATATTGTTTCATATGCAATTAGACAGATTAGCTGTAAACACTGGAAGGTTACCAGAATTATTTGTGTTCCTCTTCTTATGTAACTTATAAAAATCCTGAAGGAAAAAAAAAAACTTGTAGCAAAGTAGAAAATCCGGGTAGCTTCCTAGAAAAAACTTGAGTTATTTCACAGATAACTTCTGTGAAATAACTGACTTCTGTAGAAATTTTATGAAATCAAAACAGCTTCAGAGCAGCAAGGCATATACCGATGACCCTTGTGGATAGTTACTGAAATCACAACTCACTATCTCTTGGACTTCAGCTCAGGCTGTATGAAATATTACCTAATTAAATGTTCAGTTCAAAGTAGAACGGCAGTTAAACAAGTTGTCTCCAACATTTTCATTTCATCCAAGCTGGTGTGTTATGTTGCTTTTATGTTCTCTTGGCTATCCCTGTTTCTTGGAATCTCTTTTACCTCCTTTTACATGGCTCCCCATTCTTTTTTTTAACTATACATCATATTGTCTTTTTCTTGTGCAGAGTTTTCCCAATTATTCAGATAGCAACTGAAGAAAAGAAACCACATACTGCAACATAAAGAAAGACCATGGAAGAGGAAATAGGATTGGATAGAAATGTAATGAAACACATTTACTTAACTTGTTCAAAAATGGGGGAAAGCATTTAAGATTAATGGATGCAAATATAGCTCCAATTTGTTTTACTTTTGTTTCCATCAGTATTAAAGACTTCGTCCTTTTTAAAAAAAAATATATTTAATGATCCACAATCAACTAAGAGTGTCATTTTGTATTTGACCTAATAGGACAGGATGGTAGTTCAGTGGTTAAGACACTGGGCTTGTCCACTGGAAGACCAGCAGCCTAAGTTCAAGACCTGAGTGCCACATGACAGTGAGCTCCCATCCTCGCCTCAACTATTATCAACCTAGCAGTTCGAAAGCATGCAAATATGAGTAGATAAATAGGTACCACTTCAGTAAGAAGATAACTGTGCTCCTTGACATCATGCTGGCCACATGATTGTGGAAATGTCTTTAGACAGCACTCACTCATTGGCCTTGAAACAGAGATGAACATCATACCCTGTAGTCAGCAATGACTAGCAGAGTAAAATCCGCAGAGACTCCTTTACCTTTAGCTTCTCAGGTTAATGGAACTCAAGAGATAGAATATAAAACAATTTCATTCATGAGAAATTTCACATCAAACAACTTGCCACATTTATAAGGTGGCTGGCTTTCTGCTGCCAGGGCAGGTGGTAGAAAAAGGGATATCCTATTTCTCTTCTTCCTACTCCTTTCCAATTATCTTGAGTAGCAAAGAAATATTTTATCCATTCTAAGGTCAGAATTATTTTGGGAACAAGTCTATGGAGGAATTGGGGAGAATGAAAGAGTTGTTGATATGGCTATAGTTTTTGTTTTTTTTTTGCAACACTGTATGTCTACAAATTATAGATTGTGTTTTTTGTGCAGTGTGGTTTCTTTATTTCACTATTCGCTGGCATCCTCAGGTACTTTTATCCTTCTCATAGACTATATTTCACAAGACCTAGCTAAATAAATTTTGTGCAGTTACAATCTATTGAAATCAGAGGATGTGTGCATAAAGTTAAGCCCTTATTATTTCGAATAGCTTTCAAGCTGAATTATATTGGTATTGATTTTGAGCACCAGAATAAACACTACCAGTTTAGATTGGATATCCAAGATAAGTGTCACTGTAGCATGTAAACTATGTTCTCGGCATTTTCCATTCATACTAAAAATATCTGAAAAAACAAGATAAAGGAGGCAATACATTTCCTGTAAAATTTCATTAACCCAAACTTTCAAAGATAACATGGGATTTCTTGATGCTAATGACCTCTCCAGTGGCTAATGGTAGATCAAAATCAATGAGGTTTGCCTATATTATTAAAACTCTTTACATTTAAAACCATGAAAAACTGCTCTATTTTATTTTAATCATACTTCTAGGCTTATTAAACTTATGATATATTTAGCCTGCCTCCTTGCCCGAGAGCTATGAGAAATTAGACAGGAAAGCTTTCAGAATCTTAATGATACTTTATATTCACATGGATCTTTTATGATCTGTACATTCTAAATATTCCTGTAAGAGAGAGAGAAAGAGAGAGAGATGACAGACAGACAGACACACAGACAGACGGATAGAACCTGAGTGTATAACTGACATACTTGACACTGGGTCCTCTCGACTTGCTTTTTAGGATTCATACATTCATCCTTGAATTGGATATAGTCTGCTCCATTTATACTTAATATAAGCATACCAGATTAGCTTTTCTGTAATGTTCTATCAAGGGATTGGGGGGGAGTGCCTAACTGCACTGAATGAATTGAAAGATATAAAACAAACCTCTGTACAATCTTCTACACATGTTTTTGAGATTACAAAATGAACAAGATACAATTCATAATATATTTTTCCATTTTAAGACCAACACCAGAAAGTCACATAATCCTGCAAGATGTTTGGCTGACAATTAATAACCTTAATATGCCTACACTGATTCACCAGGACTGTTTGTTAGATTGTTTGTTTGTTGGCAGGGTTTATGTACTGTAATATTCCTGTATGGCTCCCAATGGTTCACAAATAACAATGAAATAATTACAAAACACAGCCAAGTTAATAAAACAATTAAAATTATAAAGTAAATAACACATTCCCTGCTGATATTCAGTCTCAGTGCTAATAATGGAACCCACAATACCATATAGTGCTACATTTTTATAGTAGCAAATATGAGCAAAAGGGGGCCAACTGAACCCCAATGGAAGGCTTGTTCCAAAGAGAAAGTGTTGCAGTGGAGAAACGCTATTTCCAGGCCCTCTCCTACCAATTTCTCAAATTGGACTTTAAGCATCCAATTCTAAATAGGTTTGTATTGGTGAACCAGACAAAGATCGGCAGAACTTTCCCTGTCTATAACTGCTACATGAAAAAACGACAGGAAAACCTCCAGACTGTGAACCTTCTCATTTAGAGGTAGTGACACACCATATTCAGACTCAAACCATGAGCTAAGGCTAGATGGTTTTGGACAAGCAGGGGTACAATTTCAGCCTATTTGGTCCCATTCATTACACAACTATCTTTAGACATCATGAACTGTTCCTGCAAGCTGGTCTGGAATAGAGACATATGACTGGATATCATTAACATATTGGATATTTATTCTGCATAGACAGATGATTTCTTCCAATGGTTTCATGCAGACATAAAGCAGGGGTCAGTATGATGAATTATGCGGCATCTCACAAGGATTAGGATAGCAAAAAGAAGAGCTAGTCTGTTCTGAGACAGAAACAACTTCCAATATGAAATCGGAAGGCATGCAGGATTTTATCCATATTTTTTTTTAAAAAATCAATAAATTGCTGCATTGGCTCTTTTACTACCACACTTACCTGTATTAAAATGGAGCTCTAAAAGGAACTATTCATATGTTAGGTTAAATGAAAAGAGCTAGCTTCCATCTGACCTAGGAACAATGGAAGAGTTATACATGTCTTTTCAGCCACTATCAATAGTTCTTTGAAACTCTTAGCTAAATATATAGAAATTGGTGACAACAAGAGGCATTCTCCATCCTATTTGTAGCTACATATTCATGTGAATAACTAAAGAAATTAAAGCAAGGCAGATATGTAGTAATAAAGTAGTCTTAAATTATATAAGCCTTACACAAATAAAGCCTTGTGTTCGGTGGGATCAGCTCCTTCTGAGTTTTTTATAGACCTGAAGGATAATTAGGGGTGTTTGATCTCTTTAAAACTTGCAAAATTTCATTTTCTACATTGATTTCAGATGGATTTAAATGCAGCTAACTTTCCCTAGATCAGATCCACAAACTACAACTGAAAAATAAGTAAGGTTTCAAACTTTTACCTGCCTTTTTGGGACTAAAGTATTTTGTATAGACACATAGGGGATTGAAAAATAAATTTTACCATCTGATATTGCACTTTATTACCATTCATTTACCTAAAATTAGCTTAAAAGATTTATGTTGTTTTATGTTATTTTTTCAGTTTAAATTAATACCCATCTGGCTTCATTTTTGATTGTTCATAAAATATCAAAAATGTAAACTTAAACGGAAGGTAAAGAATATATCCTAAGTGCAAGTTCCTTTTACATTGTAAATACATTCTACCCCCGATATTTCAACTTAAATTCTTTATAGAACATATTTAATGACTTTGCAGTGAAAAGCTAACAATTTCTCATACATTGTTTTTATCCCATTTTTAAAGCATTCTTTCCATTAACAGAAAGATCATGCTATCATTTCATGACTGAACACAGCATGATATTGTATCACTGCCACCTTGAATATTTTTATTATAACAATAAATCCAATAAATAATAAATACAATGACTAAATATTGTATTTATTGTTTATTTAAGTGATTTATGTACCAATCTCCATTTAAAAAAAAATATCTCCAAGCACAAAGCATAAAAGCTAACCTTCAGATTTCTTTCTCTTATGCTCAGTCAGGCTGTAGCCTACAAAGTCAA
The DNA here is from genome assembly GCA_034064705.1 of Bothrops alternatus. NCBI lineage: Eukaryota > Metazoa > Chordata > Lepidosauria > Squamata > Viperidae > Bothrops > Bothrops alternatus. The sequence goes on along the minus strand of JARGCV010000112.1, from coordinate 1,368,846 downwards.
CTCTAAAAAAAAATTGAAAGAAAAACAGCCAAGTAAAATGTCTCAAAGGTGCTTTTTCAATAGGCAACTGGATTTTCTTGTTTTCTTTGAAGAAGTTTAGCTTCTCATCCAAGAGCTTATTGGTGAGAAGCAAAACATCTTCAAAGAAAAACAAGAAAGTCCAGTTGACTCTTGAAAAAGTACCTTTGGGACAACCATGACCTGGATGACTGAGAATCTCCATAGACATTTAGCCAAACAAAATACATTTGTGGTTGATGTTTAGAAACTCATCTTTGTATCTGACTTATTAGCATCCAATTTTCAATAAACTCTCACTATTTTCACCTTTGCCCTGTATGAAGGTTGCCTCAGAACCTTTCTCTGATAAATAATTATAAACCAGGTTCCCAACAAGCACAGATCCTGAAGCAGCTTTCTTCAGATTATACATGAAGTGTATAATATCCAAGTGATGCAAATGTGACTTAGCCCAGGCATGAATCTTAATACACAGTAATATAAAATTTCCAGATATTTTGAAGCTATAAAAAACCCATATCTATGGAGTTATTTCAATATATATATATATTAAAATAGTTATTAAACTATTGCCAAAACTGAACACTTTAATAACAGAATAATCAGAGAAGCCATCGAGATAGAAAAACGCCCTCACAGCATGAACAAACGAGATGATACCTCCTGCCTACCAGCCATTTGGAAACTCGCCCTTATTGACAAAAGATTCCATAACACAAAGAATGACACCAGAACCACACAGGATGCCACCACCACACATCCACACAAAAAGCAAACCCAAACCCACACCGATGATGAGGCACGACCACAGACCAGGAGCCAGACCACAGCTGCATCATTGGCCACTTTGAACCCCTCCAGCACAACAAAGCCCCCACCCAAACAGAACACTCCCACAGCCAATCAGAACACAACCATCCCCCCAGCCAATCAGAGCACAGCCAAGCCCCTAACCAATCAGAACACACCTCCACCCAATCAGAACATAGCCAAGCTCCCAGCCAATCAGTTCAAACCCCCACTGGCAGTTAAAAGGAAGAAACAGCTACGACCACACATTGCCCCTAGAAGCAGAAGCCAAAAGCACCAGCCTGAACATGACGAATGAGACTTCATCGAAACGTCACCAAGACACTTCAAATTCTACGTGGGAGAAAACCCGAAGAACCAAAGACCTACACATACATATATATATATATATATATATATATATATATATATATATATATATATGTATGTATGTATGTATGTATGTATGTATGTATGTATGTATGTATGTATGTATATATATGTAGGTCTTTGGTTCTTTGGGTTTTCTCCCACGTAGAATTTGAAGTAGAGTGTGTATATATATATATATATATATATATATATATATATATATATATATATATATATATATATATATATATATATATATATATATATATATATATATATATATATATATATATATATATATATATATATATATATATATATATATTGTTTGTTTTCTGAGGTTTTCGCGGGTGTTTGTATGTGGGTCTTTGGTTCTTCGGGTTTTCTCCCGCGTAGAATTTGAAGTGTCTTGGCAACGTTTCGATGAAATCTCATTCATCATCTTCAGGCTGGTGCTTTTGGCTTCTGCTTCTAGGAGCAATGTGTGCTCCTGGTAGCAGAAGCCAAAAGCACCAGCCTGACGATGATGAATGAGATTTCATCGAAACGTTGCCAAGACACTTCAAATTCTACGTGGGAGAAAACCCGAAGAACCAAAGACCTGCATATATATATATATATATATATATATATATATATATATATATATATATATATATATATATATATATATATATATATATATATATATATATATATATATATATATATATATATATATATATATATATATATATATATATATATATATATATATATATATATATATCAAAGGTGAAAAAGAAAGAAGATTTCTTTCTCCCATATTTGGGCCAACAGGGTGCATCAAAAAACACTCAAGGTAAATCTCCTCCCCCTGTCTCTTCCCTCCCTGATAAAGCTGACAAAATGAGAAAGAGCCTGTGGCCTAGAGGTTAATACAGCTGCCTAACATGCACACAGCCCAGGTTTGAATCTCAGAAGGGTATGTCTGGCTGAAGAGAGTTAAGAAGCTCGAAATAGCTATTCCAGTTCTCCCTTTATTCTTTGTTAGCAATCCATCTTCCTGGATGTCTTAGTCTACAAGAAATCCAATGGCTCCCTAGAACACACCATCTACCAGAAGAAAACACACACAAACCGCTATCTGCACGCACTCTCACACCACCACCCAGCACAGATCAACTCCATAGCCAAGACACTCATCTCCAGAACCAAATGCCTAGCTGACAAACAACACCTAAAAACCAAACTACACACTCTCACTAATGTACTAGCATCCAACGGATTCCAAAGAAATAAGATTTTCAACTTAATCCAAAAAGAAACTCCCACTAAAATCCAAGACAGAGAACAAGAAAATGGCAAAGCCCTCCTCCCATACATAAAAGGCACCACAGACAGAATCAGCAAGATCCTGCACAAACATAACGTCAAGACAGCATTCTGCAAAAACAGAAAAATATCCACCATCCTAAGAAACCCTAAAGACAAAATTGAGTTAGAAAATCAAGGAGTATATGAAATCCCATGTACTGCTTGCCCCACCACATACATCGGACAAACCAACAGAAGAATAAGTGCACGCATTGAAGAACACAAAAACTCAGTCAAAAAAGAGGAACCAACTTCTTCCCTGGTCCAACACCTTAAAGCCGCAGGACATGAAATTGATTTCAAAAAGACCAGAACTATTGCCAAAACTGAACACTTTAATAACAGAATAATCAGAGAAGCCATCGAGATAGAAAAACGCCCTCACAGCATGAACAAACGAGATGATACCTCCCGCCTACCAGCCATTTGGAAACCCGCCCTTATTGACAAACGAGTCCATAACACAAAGAATGACACCAGACCTACACTCACAAAAACCACACAGGATGTCACCACCACACATCCAGGCAAAAAGCAAACCCAAACCCACACTGATGATGAGGCATGACCACAAACCAGAAGCCAGACCACAGCTGCATCATTAGCCACCTTAAACCCCTCCAATCCATACATGAAGTAAACTGACACCCACCATGAAGATGAGGCACGACCACGAACGCGAAGCCAAACAGCTATGCAGCTCACCATCTCTAATCCCCCTGTAACTCAGACTAACCTGAGCACAACTAAGCCCCCACCCAAACAGAACACTCCCCCAGCCAATCACAGCACAGCCAACCCCTCATCCAATCAGAGCACAGCCAAGCCCCTAACCAATCAGAACACACCTCCACCCAATCAGAACACAGCCGAGCTCCCAGCCAATCAGTTCAAACCCCCACTGGCAGTTAAAAGGAAGAAACAGCTACAATCACACATTGCTCCTAGAAGCACGAAGCTGAAAGCAGCAGCCTGAAGATGACGAATGGGACTTCATCGAAACGTCGCCAAGACACTTCAAATTCTACGTGGGAGAAAACCCGAAGAGCCAAAGACCTACACACACACACACACACACACACACACACACACACCCATATATATAAAGAGACTCACAATGCATTGTTATTAGTAGACAATCCTTCTACTCTGATTTGTTCGATAATTTGGTAATTCAAAATAATTACACTAACTAATGAATTTTGACTGATTCTTGTAGTGTTCAGTAAATGTAGAACTACTGAAAATGTTTTCATATTTAATAAAACAGATTTAAAAGGCCAATATCTAACGGATTGCCACATTGAAGAAGTGGTCAACCTATTCTCCAAAGCAGGACAAGAAGCAATGGATGAAGGCAGGACAAGAAGGCAGGACAAGAAGCAATGAATGTAAATTAATCAAGGAGAGACACAACTTAGAACTAAGGAGAAATTTCCTGACAGTGAGAACAATTAATCAGTGAAATGAGTTGTCTCTAGAAGTTGTGGGTGCTCCAACACTGGAGGTTTTAAAGAAGAGATTGGACAACTGTTTATTTGAAATGGTATAGTTTGATGTAGTCAAACCAAAAGATTCAGCAACCACAGAAGAAAAAAAATGGAAGAATTATCTACAGCATACAGCTTGAGGACTGCAACAGCCATTACGTAGGACAAACAGGCAGAAGACTAGTAGAGCACATCCATGAACACCAGCTAGCAGTTGGGAGACATGATGAAAACTCCTTAATTTCACAATACATAGACAGATCTAACCATAATTTCATCTGAGAAACTGTGCCCATCTTAGACCAAGCCAAGTCAAAACATGCTAAAGAATTCCTGGAAGCCTAGACTCCAACAAATTGGCCATCAGCAGACACACAGACGTAAACAACATATTTATACCATTCAAAAGAGACAAATAGCCAAAAAGGAAACAAAAATACCAGAATACCTCCACCAGCAATCAATGTCCAGATGAGCGGAGATTAACACCAAGATTAACATTAGATTAACAATCAAGAAATAAACAATACCCCAGTCAATGAACTGCCAAGCAAGCTAACAGTAAACAGTCCAACCAAAGAACCACCATTCCCACCAACACTGATAGGACAAGCCATTAGAATATAAATTGAGAACAAACCCCACTACCTCCTAGCATAACCTAGTTTGGGTAATGAAACATCTGCAAGAAAACAACCAAGTTCAGAGAGTATCAAGGACGCTTCTAGTATCATTTTTATGTAAAGTTGTTATTTGGTCAATTTAGTTTAGTTTATTTGAATCAATAGTTAAAGGCAAAACACCTGGCTCTCTTTGCATTCTTGGTCTTTCTTCACCTTTACTTCATCCTAACCTTTTGTCCATGTTCTTCACCTAATTCAAACTCCAATAACAAAAGTGTCAAACATCCAGCAATTCCAGCTGGGCCCCATGTCAGAAAGGCAGTGACAAGCTGGCAGTGAAACTAGTGAGGTCATGCTTCCTGTGAGGGTAGTATCACAGAAAGGTCAATCTGAGTGTCAGGAAAAACAGCTCCAGGTAAGAGGACATGAGGAAGACTGCAAAAGGGCACATATTTAATAAAAATGTTCCATTCATTCCCCAGTTCAAAAGTAGCATTTGTCAATTAACAATCAGGCAGACCAAAACCTATACCTTATAAGTTGCCTATGGTACCAAAACATGGAGTCTGGGGATTTAGGTCATCAGCAGCTCTTGTAGAAATGGCCACCCATACAGTATGTGCAAACCAAACGCCAATTGCATCAATTTTAATTCATGAGCTTGCACAAAACATACGTTATGTTCAGCGATTGCCATCTCTGGTAACTCTTGGTCAAATGATTTAGACATTCTACTTCTTTATTATCTATCTATCTATCTATCTATCTATCTATCTATCTATCTATCTATCTATCTATCTATCTATCTATCTATCTATCTATCTATCCTCTCTCCCTCCCTCCCTCAATCAATCAATCAATCAACTCTATTTCTCTGTCTTTCACTGGTATAGCAAAGATGGGATCAGTGGTGGGATTCAAATATGTGAACAACCGGTTCTCTGTGTGGATGCCACTTCTGGAAGTCCATTCTGGACCTGGCAACAAAAAATTAGCTATCGGTTCTGCCGAACTGGTGTGAACTGGCTGAACGGGATGGAAAATGGTCCACCAAGCATCAAGGGCCTTCAAATAAGTGATTCCTGCTGATGACCCATTATAATTTCCAAAGTGCTTGAGAAGTGATACATTATTCTCTCTTTTTTTTAGAGCTGAAATAGATGACCAGCCCAAGGTTATCCACTTGTTTTTTATGTCTTGTAAATTTCTAGCCTTAACCACCATACCAATCTGGCTGTTGGTAGAAGAGGAGAGAATTAAAAGATGGTCTTCCCTCACAATCTCTCTGACTCTGTCTCTCTCTCTGTCTCTCTTTCTCTCATTTGATTGTCTAATTGACCATTTCAGTCTCTCTTTCTAGTTCATAGATATGAAATTGCACACAGCAGAAATAACAAGATAAAATAAGCATGCTCAATAAAATTGCTGCTGTTGATCCCTTAGTGTTAGCATGTGCAGAACATATGTCACATTTTATAGATTAATGATGCAATCTTCTCTATGCATTTCCATCCCGTGGCATATTATTTAATGGCTGTGCACAGAATTACAAAATAAGACTTGTAAGAGAAAAGTGAGATCTGTATAAATGCTGCAGTCTAATTAAGAAACAGTGATACATTATTGAATAGGCAGATAAAATTGGACAGAGGAAGCATGTCTTTTGAATTTATACTCAGTCATGAATTTCTTGCATCAAACTCTCTTTCAGTCTAGCCACCACATAGAAAGATAAAGTGACAGAATCCAGCATGTACTACCATCAGCTTTTCAGATAGTTAATAACAAAAATTGATAAATCTAATATTCTAATGGAATCCATTGAGACTTACATCTCTCTCTCTCTCTCTCTCTCTCTCTCTCTCTCTCTCTCTCTCTCTCTCTCTCTCTCTCTCTCTCTCTCTCTCTCTCTCTCTCTCTCTCTCTCTCTCTCTCTCTCTCTCTCTCTTGTTTTGTGTGTGTGTGTGTGTGTATGTGTTTGTGTCTGCCTGTCTGTACAGATACACATATCATGGAAAAAGACCATATATAGACATCATCATTTACAATATGGCATGTGTGGGAGAAAGGATTTTAACTTGGTTAGTTCAATTAGCATATTGAGTTCTTTTAATTTAGTGCTGGGTAGAATGCATCAAGATACTTTCTTTTATAATTATTTCAGGAGCAGTTCTTATGCATTATTAAAACAGATCATATCGTAGCAGCAAGCAGAAATACATACAGCAAATACATGGATGCTCTCTAGTGGTTTCCCTGAAATTAATGAGAAGTCAACATCACGGGCATTTATCTCTACAGTTACTAATAACTGAAACCAAGTGAATGGTACCAAATTAACATAAATGTTTCTGTCCAAGAAAAACAAAACAAAACAAAAACAAAGGTAGAAAAAATGTAGGATCTAAAAAGACTATAAACAATCTAAGAATATATCTTTGTATTTCAATAGGTCGGCAATTCAGCAATTTAGCTTTCTTGCACTTTAGTGTTGTTTTACTATTTTAGTATCTGTATTATGACTCACTTTCTCTAAATTTCTGTGCCATTTTTTTCTCTCCTTGCTTCATGTTTTGTACAAAACTCTGCATAATAAAGAATAATTGACTTTGAAACTGAAATTAATTGTTTTATGTAGCTTTGGATAGGTTAGTATTTATACTAGGTTAGCTTAATTAAAGGACTGTGGTGGTGCTGAGATTAGAATGCAGTATTTCAGCCTGACTCTGCCCACTGCCAGGAGTTCAATCCTGATTAGCTCCAATTTGACTCAGCCTTCCATCCTTCCCAGGTCAGTAAAATGAGGACCCAGATTGTTGGGGGCAGTAGGCTGACTCTGTAAACTGCTTAGAGAGTACTATAAAGCAATATGAAGCAGTATAGAAATCTAATTGCTATTGCTAATAGTATTTCAAACCGTGTATTAAATTTCTAGCTGCCCCATCACAAGTGATAAAATGAGCTGATTACTAAACATCCATCTAAAGCAGTGGTTCTCAACCTTTCTAATGCCGCGACCCCTTAATACAGTTCCACATGTTGTGGTGACCCCCAACCATAAAATTATTTTCGTTGCTACTTCATAACTGTAATTTTGCTACTGCTTGGAATCGCAGTGTAAATATCTGATATGCAGGGTGTATTTTCATTGTTACGAATTGAACATAATTAAAGCATAGTGATTAATCACAAAAACAATATAGCAATACTTGCTGGAGAAGCTTATTCTTCCTTGCTCAAAAATGTTGGGAGGGAGGGAAGGGGAAGGAAGGAAGGAAGATTGAAGGGGAAAGGAAGGAGATGGAGAAGGAAGGAGATTGAAGGGGAAAGGAAGGAAGGAAGGAAGGAAGGAAGGAAGGAAGTTTGAAGGGGAAAGGAAGGAGGGAAGGAAGGAGAGAGATTGAAGGGGAAGGGATGGAGATGGAGATGGAAGATTGAAGGGGAAAGGAAGGAAGGAAGGAAGGAAGGAAGGAAGGAAGGAAGGAAGGAAGGAAGGAAGGAAGGAGAGATTGAAGGGAAAGGGAAGGAGATGGATGGATGGATGGATGGATGGATGGAAGGAAGGAAGGAAGGAAGGAAGGAAGGATGGATTTTTTTCCAGATGGTGATGAACTGCAACTCCCAGCATTCCCCACTCTCCCACAGTGCTTTTTAGGGTGTGGGGATCGGCTCGGCATCCCAGCTCAGCTTAGCCAGCAGCAGCAGCAGCAGTGCATTGCCCGAGCAGGGCAGGAAGAGAGGGGGTGGTGGTGGCAAGTCATGAAAGCAGCGTCCACACATTCAGGGTGCAAACGCCTTGGACGGTTTGGCTCCCCCACCCCTTTATTTACTGATCTGCCACAAGCTCGTGCAAACAAGCCCCGAGGAGTTCTGAACGAGCAGTCATTTTTTATATAAAAAAAGCTTTCAGCAATGAGGCAGAAAGGGGAACTCGCTCACGGCTTTTTTTTCCCCTTTCTCGGCGACTGGGAAGGCAGCAGCCAGAGACACCGCTGCACAAAGGGAGGCAGAAAGAGGGGTGAGGGGGAAAAACTTCACTCAACTTTCGCCCTTATCAGACTCAGTTCCCTTCTGGTTGACCCCCTCCCACCCACCTGCCCCCTTCACCTCCCACTTTGGAGAAGGAAGAAAGGAAGAAGGAAGGATTTTTTTCCAGATGGTGATGAACTCCAACTCCTAGCATTCCCCACTCTCCCACAGTGCTTTTTAGGGCTGCTGGGGATGGAGCACGGCCGGGCAACCAGAAGGCATAGGGATCGGCTTGGCATCCCAGCTCAGCTCAGAAGGAAGGAAGGAAGGAGAGATTGAAGGGGAAGGGAAGGAGATGGATGGAAAGAAGAATTTTTCCCAAATGGTGAAGAACTGCAACTCCCAGCATTCCCCACTCTTCCACAGTGTTTTTTACGGCTGCTGGGGATGGTAGCCTGGAGCCCCCCATCCTCATCCCGACACCTCTTGCCCTCTCCCAGCCGCCCCCCTGGGACCTGCCCGCCCCTCCAGCCTCCCAAGTGCCATCGCAGCAGCAGCATCATGGGAGCCCCTTTCCACGCTGTGCAGCCCTTCACTGCCAAACCCTTCCCCGACTCATCACACATAAAAGGGGCACGGCCGGAGCGCCAGCTCCCACTCGGAAGGTGCTGCTTCTCCCCTCCCGGCCTGTCCGGCTGGCCTCCGATGCACATGCAGGCATCACCCTTTTCCCCGCCACCTGGCCACTTCCGAGGCCCAGAGCCTGGCAAGCTGGGAAGGAGCCACTCCTGCCTGCCAGCATCAGGGCCATGCTGGGCGCCAGAGGGCCAAGGTGGTCTCCAACGGTGAGGGAGGTGGTCCGGGCAGTGCAGGGGGACACTCCGGCACGGCATGGAGGCAGCGGCCCAGACCTGGCTCGGCTTGGCCGCCCACGTGGCTGAGTCGGCCGGGGGCGCGTTTCAAGCCCCAGGCCTTGCCATGAGCTGGGAGACAGGGAGGATGCAGCCAGCAACCGGCCGACATCCGCATGGTCCCCAGGAGCACAGCCCGACTCCCGACAGTCAGCTGGGAGTTGGGTCGGAGTCCGGACATCGGTGGGGAACCGGCGGGGCTGCTACACACAGCCCGGCTCCCGACAGCCAGCTGAGAATCAGCCCCACGTGTGCAAGCTGCCCTCCCAGCACCCGCTGCTGCCCCACTAGCCTTACCTTGGCCACCGCCCATTCGGGGCGGCAGCAGGCAGGACCAGGCACTCCTGGGCGGCCATGGCAAGCAGCAGCAATGGTGCAGGCTGACCACCGGCTGGGCCACCAGCTGGCCCAGCCCAAGGGAGGTAAGCCACCCGCCGGGCCCCACACACGCAAGCTGCCCTCCCAGCGCCCGCCGGCCTCCCACCTCTCACCCATGGCCCTCTTTTACTTATATTTAGTAGTTGCTCAGCAGGGAGGGGTGAAAACTTCAAGAAAGCTCGCCTTCGCTGCAGACAACTTGCAGCACCGTTTGCAGACTGGGACTTTTGGCCGGCTCAGCAGGGCATAGACAGCCTGGACAATTCCTATTGGCTTTTGAAAGCCAATAGAATTAGACTCTATTCAAGAGAGTCTATTTTATTGGCTTTCAAAAGTCAATAGAATAAGAGGGAGTAACACAGCTAAGGAAAAGGGGAAAAAATGGTGGACTGCGTTCTTTGGCAACCCCCGTGAAATGGTCGTTCGACCCCAAATGGGGTCGTGACCCACAGGTTGAGAACCGCTGATCTAAAGGCATGTTTATATTTCAATGGGAGATAATCCAGTCTATGAGAGATCACTGAAATCAATGAGATTCCAAATATTGGATATTTTTTAGACTGTATCTTCATATTTAAGTCAAGCTCAGGCAAACCAAAATAAGATACATACCCAAACTTGCTTGATTTGGGGAAGCCAATCATTTTTTTAAAAAAAAGTATACATGTCATTTTCTCCTTAAGTAACAAAATTAGAAATTGGAATTTTCAATTTGTAGGGCCTAGAGGTCTAAGATCTCCCACATTGCCTCACTTGAAGTCTTTGGACATTCCTTAAAATTCATTCTAGGATTTTGGTGTTTCCAACATCTGGTTTTGTTTCTAAATCAAATTAGATAGTTTCTATTATGCCATTTGTATTTTTGATGTACATGTAGAGCTTGCTAATGTTTCAGATCCTCAAGTTCTTTTGAACATTTAACTTTTTTATTACAAGTATTCGTGTGTGCATGAACAACATATTCAAAAAACAATAAAATAATTGGTTTGATTATAAGCATGATTAACAACAATCCATACATGTATCTTGATTTCTGTATTTTAATTAAATTAACAACACTTTTTTAAAAAAAATACTTGGTATGAATATACAAATACACAAACTCTTTGTAGATGTTTATTTACATGCGTGAGACAGTCCTGCTTCATCCCATCCATATGTTAAACCAAGGAAACCAAATATGAGTTGTATTCAGTTGCATGGATAGCTTTCTACACAGTCTAAGATCCTAATAATCAATGTACTAAATATTGTTCATATTTGACTAACGAAGAGTACAGTTCTCCTACAAAATCTGTGGAATATGAGCAGGATCAGTAGTTATTAAAGAACCGTGGTAGTGCAGTGGTTAGAATGCAGTACTGAAGGCTGACTCTGCCCACTGCCAGGAGTTCAATCCAGACCAGCTCCAATTTGACTGAAAACTGATTGTTTTTTTATTATTATTATTATTAATTTTTTTATTAAATGCAGAAAGAAAGGATTAAAAACATTGAACATGGTAAATCGTCTTTGACATACATCTCAGTCCATATTATACATTATTTACATATAACTTATCTATATATAAACTATACATTTCTAATCTCTATTTTTTATTTTGTCTCATCATTTGTGACCTCTATCTTTTTTTCCCTCCATATATAAAATTTGTTCCATATCAAATAAAATTCTGTATCTTCCTGGTTTTTTAATATTTTAGTTAATCTATCTAATTCTGCGCAAAACATAATTTTCTTTATTAGATATTCCTCACTCGGTATTTCCATTATTTTCCATTTTTGAGCAAATAAAATCCTTGCCGCCGTAACCACATGAATGATTAGATATGTGTCCTCTTTATTAACATTTTTTTCTAATATTCCTAATAATAATACCTCAGGTTTGTATAGAATGTTTTGGCTAGTCATTTCAGTTACCCATTCCCAGACCATACGCCAGTACACCTGTGCTTCTCTACATGTCTACCATATATGAAAAAAGATGCCCTTTTCTTTTTTACTTTTCCAACATGTAGCAGAGTATCCTTTATACATTTTAGCTAGTCTGGCCAGGGGAAGATGCCATCTGTAAATCTGAAAACTGATTGTTGAGGGCAATATGCTGTCTCTGTAAACTGCTTAGAGATAGTGCTGTAAAGCACTATGAAGTGGTATATAATTCTGTTATTGCTATCGCTATTTGCTATTGCTATCATTCTATATTTTACCCAATTTCAAGATGACATGTGTTTGAAAAGGCCTGCTTTATTTAGGCATTATTAGTATCTTTGCAGCTGCCTATTTGCACATGATAAAACAAGAGAAAAACATACAGCCACATCAAGAAAATTGCTCACAGAAATTTATCCAGATAAAGATGACCTTTTATGATAAGGTATGGGATGAGGTATTAACTGCTACAGCAAATGGTGAATGCTCCATTCCTAAAACTCACCAGAAATATTCTGTCTATAGTAAAGTTCAGGTGAAATAGAATGCAGAGTAGAGCATTGGGATTTGAGTAAATATTTTGGCTCTAGGTAGTAAATTAGTTATAACATACATAAGCAAGATAAGATGCTCTTATTTTCAATCACAAACTGCTGAAAGGGAAATTTATCAGATGCATTTGATGCAAACATTATATTAGCAATATACAGTCCATAGGATTTGTCTATGGAGATTCTCAGTCATCCAGGTCATAGTTGTCTCAAAGGTGCTTTTCCAAAAGGCAACTGGACTGTTTATTCCTTGAGGATGAAGAAGATATTTTGCTTCTCATCCAAGACGCTTCTTAGGATAAGAAACAAAATGTCTTCTTCTTCCTCAAGGAAAAAAACAGTCCAGTTACCTTTTGGAAAAGCATCTTGGAAATACATAGGATTTGGATTCTGACATACAACAGAATAAATCTTTTTTTTTTAATTTTTTTATTAAATTTTTAAAAACTTTTAACAATTATAACATAATAACATATTAACTCAACTGAAAACAAACAAATTACATATTAAAAAAAACAATACAAATAACTGCTCGGAACCCCCCTCCACAACACCCTCCAGCAACCCACTCCTCTTCTACTTTCGCTCCTCCTCCTCACCATCCGAAGCGCTAACTAAAATTCTCCCGAGCATCCTACAAAAATTATCTAATCTCTTAAACCCCCAACTACAGTTGAGAAACATAAACTAATATATATTATCTCCCTCCCCCCTCCCCCCCAGGCTTCCCAGAATGAATACAGGGTAAAAACGCAAGAAACCCCACTAAGCTACTATGTTAAACTATTTAACCATATATCAAATCTAATTCTCTCAACTGATATTTCTTTTGCATATAATCAATCCATTTCTTCCAGTCCATCAAAAATGTTTCATTTGAGTGGTTCTTCAGGTATGCCGAAATCTTAGCCATCTCGACAAGATGGGTAACTTTTAACGTCCATTCTTCAATAGATGGTATTTCAGATGACTTCCAATATTGTCCCACCAACAGTCTTGCAGCTGTAGTCAAGTTCAAAATCAACTTAGTCTCTATGGTGGAACAGTCCTTTGTAATACCCAACAAAAACAACTGTGGTGCAAACTCAATACGCTTTTTCAAAATATTTTGAAGAATCCACCATATTTTTATCCAAAAAGCCTTAATTTTTTTACAAGACCACCAAATGTGAAAATAAGTAGCGTCCATAGAATCACATCTCCAACATTTGGGTTGCAAATTTGGATACATAAACGATAATTTTTTTGGATCTAAGTGCCATCTGTAAAACATTTTGTAAAAATTTTCTCTTAAGTGCTGAGCTTGTGTGAATTTAACATTTTTCACCCATATTCTTTTCCAAGTTTCCATCATAATTGTGTGTCCAAAATTACCTTCCCACTTAATCATACAATCTTTAACTAATTCAGTTCCAGAATCAATTTCAATTAAAGCATCGTATATTCTTTTAATATGCATCACTCTTTGATCTCTAATTTGTATAATTAATTTTTCATCCTTTAAAGAAAAACCCATCTTGACATCTTTTTGCCATCTGGCTTGAAGTTGTGCATAATAATACCAATTATTAGTATTATTATAAGTTAAACGGTAAAATACCTTTATGGACAGTTCCCAGGCACGCAATACAGAGTGTAGGTATACAACAAATTCAAGACGTGGTGCCCTATGATAAACTCTTAAATAAAGAAGGGAACAGCCTAGAACTGAAATCATTAGACAGATTAAGGGAGGAAGGTATAGTTCATAATTAGAATAAATCTTAATATCTCTGAGGCACTATGGATAACTCTGAATCTGTCCTTTATCAGTTCTGTATTTCAGATGCTGCTTTAAAAACAGAACATTTTTATAAAACTTTGTGTGAATAGGGGTGGAATTCTGAATTTAAGTTCCTGACAAGTCTACCTTCAAATGGGAAGGTTCAAACTGCTCAGATGTTGTTGTGGATGCTGAATCAGTCAAAATTGGCCAGTGGCAAATATAGGTACGATATAGGTACTTCTCAGCTTACTACCACAATTGATCCCGAATTTTCTGTTGCAAGACAGTTGTTAAGTAAGTGTTACTTCATTTTATGACTTTGCTTGCCTCAGTTGTTAAGCGAATCCCTACAGCTAAGTTGCTAACATGGTTATTAAAGGAATTTTCCCCCTTGGTTTTGCTTGTCATAAGAGTGCAAAAGGTGATCACATGATCCCAGGGCAGTGCAACCATCATAAATATGAGGCAGCTGCCAAGTGTTTGAAGTTTAATCATGTGACCATGGGGATGGTGCAACAGTCTTGTGAAAAATGGTCATAAGTCACTTTTTTTTCAGTGCCGTTGTAACTTCCAATGGTCACTAAACTAATGGTTGTAAGTTGGGAACTACACAAAACTAAAAACAAAAATAACATTTTAATTAGAGTATCTGTTTTGTTTCAGAAAAAAAGTGATCTAAGTGGACCTCTAGGCATTTGTAACACTTACTCCTTTCATGTATTGTCTCATTCAGTGGCCCCTATACCTGTTAATCCTGCTTCAAGGAAATGTAAAATAAAGTGATATATTGTCTTCATCAATTATTAGTATTACTTCCTACATATAGAAGCAAAGTATAGAAGTGAATGACATAAATTCATTTATATTGACCATTTAAAGCTTTCTACCATAACTATTAATTTAAATATTGAAAGCAAGAATGAGTCCTAGAGAAAATATTGAAAGAAGAAATAACAATTTCCTATTCTAAAGAATGTAGTTAAGTGCAATTAAAATAAATCAATAAACTCCAAGCAAGGTTATATCCAGAAGCAAATCTCTAATAGATCCAAATAAGATAAAGTCTTGATTAAACATGAAGGATGCTCTTATCTTCATTTGAAAACATGTCTTAAATGCTAACTCTAACTGGAATTTATTTTCTTCTTTGGACTTGCTAACAACTTTGTGATCTGTTATGGAGATGAATTCTTTGTCTGCAAAAGTTCATCACCACCACCAGTTCAAAAAAAAAATAGATGAAAAACTCATATTATGATTATTCTTCCCAGGTTATAAGCATTTGTGTTTCCATATGTGTGTAATGAGAAATGTTTTCTTTTATTTCTGGTTTCTGGGCTCCCTCCACATATACTGCTTTACTAAGATCACACTTGGAATCTTGCATCCAGTTTTGGTCACTGTGATATAAAAAAGATATTAGAAAGATACAGGCTAAAATATATGATGAACTGTTGCAAGAACTGAGTATGTCAAGTCTAACAAAGAGAAAGACTAGGAGTAATATGATAGCAGTCTTCCAATGTTTGAGGGGCTGTCACTGAGAAGAGGGGGGCAACCTATTCTCCAAAGCACAGAAGGTAAGATAAGAAGTAATGAGTGGACACTTATCAAGGAGAGATCCATCCTATAACTAACAAGAAATTTCCTGACAGTGAGAATAGTTAATCAGTGGAACTGGTTGCCTTCATAAGTTGTGGTACACCAACACTGGAGAGCTTGGACAGCCATTTGTACAGATTGATATGGAGCCTCCTGCTAAAGTGAGGGGTTGGACTAGAAGATGTCCAAGATCCCTTCCTACTCTGATTCTGTTATTCCAACTATAGTTCCTTCAGAGTCCTGTGGAGATTAGAAATTGAGAAAAGGCAGAGCCAGCTTTATTCTCTCCTCTACTATTTAGTGAAGGGAGCTACTACTACTATAGCAAGATCTCTAATTTATCATTATAATTTGTAAGCCACCCAGAGTCACCTTCTAGAGGAGATTGGTGGCATATAAAATGAATGAATGGACAAATGAATGAACAAACAAACAAATAAATCTGTTTTTTTTTCAAGTCATTCCAGATGTCTTCAGCAGGACATTTTGCACAGAATGAAAGGCAGCCAAAAAGACTTCAGATCAAGTACTGTTTTTAGATGAGGAGTTTTCTAGAAATCATTACGGTACAACTCCAAATGCACTTTAGCTCAGGAAAACTAATTCTGTAATATGTGTGTGGAAAGATCCACAGGAGTCTTTTAACTGTGGTCCTGATCATTTGCTGAGGGTCTGTTTGTAGCACTATTGACTTTCTTCAACAGATCAAAATAAAATTTATTTCTTTAGTTATTTGTAGCACAGAAATAACAGCAATTAGCATTGCTTAAAATCAGGAAGGTTCACTGAAAGAGAAGGATATTTTGTCCAAAGTGAACCTCACACCATTATGCTTTCACTGGCAATTTCATTGTCTTGATTGTGTCACAAGCCTTGGCTAATATTCAATTTTGATCTAATCAGGAGGAGGAGAAGGAAGTGGTGGTTATCTAGGTATCTCTTTTCTGACATCTGCAAGACTGTGATATAAAGTAGTCTTATCCTTAATACAAATCCTACCAAAGATTTTAAAAACCTTTTATTTTAGGGCAAGTGGGAAGCTACTGAGGATTTGCATGCTGTGAAGAAAAAAAATATTGCGCGGGCTATTAAAAATAGGAATAACATAAAGACTCTAGACATAATTGTTTTTGTGAAAATGCAAGGAATCCATCAAACAGACAAACAAACTCTTGGAATTTAAATGCATCTGATTTCTCTGCAACTTCAATTAAAGTTAAGTTGCGTAAAACAGAAATATTTTATACATTGGTTCATTGATTTTCTATCCTGGTTTTGAAAATTGGTTCAGTTGCAGTTGCCATGTTGTGGACAGAACATTCATTACAAAGATGCTTTGAACCAGCAAGAGAGGCTTACACACACCCTGTTCTTGGTTGAATATATATTGTCAATTATGCTGGGATGATAGTCATCTTGAGAGAAAGGGGGAGGGGTAAGAGAGGAGCTGGTCCAGCTTGTGGCATGCTCTTAGATGTTCACATGGTGTGGCTTGCCAGTCTATGACTTAATGAGGACACTGCATCATGTTGAGCACTGCCATCTCTGCCTTGTTATATATCTGGGAAGGATACCAGAAGTCATGGCTGATTTAGATTTCTCCTGAATAAAACTACTTCTCTTTCCTAGTGTTGCAGATGTCTGTCTGGAGATCTCTCTCTGGGATCAATTATCTCTCTACAGGAAGAATTACTGCTGCTTACTCTTACATCGTCCTCACTTGAAAATAAGGTGATCAAGCAGCAACTAAAAAAAATAAGAAGAATATCAGGACTCCAGAGAATTTCAATAGTTTTTTTTTTTACTGATCAGTGGGGTCTTTGCCATTATTTTCCATTGCTAGCTCCTAACTCTGGCCTTGGAAAGCCAACTGGAAAATCAGTCTGCAATACAGTATTTAGAAAATGTTTAGAAAATATGCATATTTATAATATGATAATCATGCAAATCCTATGAAAGTATATGAACCCCCCTTTGATTGGTACAAAAGAAAAAAAACTTATTCTCTTGCAGAACTATCAGGAGGTACCTTGTGTGATGTGTTGCTGATTTTATGCCTTGTATGATGCATTGCTGATTTTACACCTTGTATGATGCATTGTTGATTTTATAATGCAGGTCAGTATAATTAAAGAGCCAGCTTAGTATAGTGGTTATGGGCATAAGCTACAAATTAGAAGACTATGAATTCTAGTCTTCCATTTAAAAGATATGCTATCCATCCACAGTATTTTTAAGGTTATGTACATTTTTACGTACATATCAATTTCATGCATATTATCTTTATATTCATTCACCACCACATTCATACATACATACATACATACATACATACATGCATGCATGCATACATACATACATACATACATATACTGTATACATATATACATAGTATGTCTTGAAGAGGAAATGCATAGGTTTATCTCTAAGAAGCGACTATGTACTTGCTAGATTTGTGCCTCCATACTTACTATAGATAGATGGAATTTGGTGAAAACATAATGCTTTACATGGATCTGAGAAGCGCATATTTATGAAGAGCATATTTATTGAAGATGTCCAGAAGCTGCATTTTTTTTTTCATTACCTGCCAGGATAAAGCACGAAGCTAGAAAACAAGAGTTGATGAGTTCTAGTCTCATCTTAAACATGAAAGCCAAGTTGGATGGCTTTGGGCCCTTCACTTTCTTTCAACCCTAGAAAGTAAGCAATGGCAAACCACTGTCAAAAAACCTTGCCAACAAAACTGCAAGAACTAGTTCAGGAGTCAGTACTGACTCCAAGCCCCCTCCCCCAACTATTATTGTTCATCAATTAAGAACAATTCTTCAGGTCTACTTTGGGGTGTTGGGGCTTACAAACAAGAATATACTCAACTGAGAAATGACTGGTTTCACCTTTCATCAACACTAGTTTTCTCTGCTAGGGAGAAGTTCCCAGAGGATGGGCTCCATCATGAGTCTGAAAGCTTGGAAGACTAAATCTCTGATCCTGGTGACTGTTGCAACATTTGCCTTCATTCACTGGTTTTCTCATGCAGACTTGTGTTTAGTTGAGAGTAATAGAATAGCTGAATTTAATTCTTTTAAAATCCTTTTTTTATTATTTCTAGTTATATCTCCTTCGAAAGAAAAAAATAAAGACCTGCTAGAGCTTCAAGGAATTATTTTATTTTTCTTTCCCCTCCCACCAAGTTTATTCAATTGCTGGCAAGAAGGAGAGTTATTTCCCTTCAAGTCTCATGAGGAACATTTTCCTTGGTGTGAATTTGTACAGCCAAGTTTGGTTGAATGACTTCATCTAATACTTTTCCATAAAACTGCTTGCTATCTGATATTAAAAAGATTCCCAAGAGAGACAACCTTTCGTCGTATTTTCCCTCTCTCTCCCCATTGGCAGTGACTTGAACATATGATATTTACTTTGTGTTATTACAGGATAATAAAACTGGGTTTTCTGTCTATCTTTTAAAGACAAAATGCTGCAATTGACATTGTCCTTCATGAAAAAGAATAGGTATATCTTTGATCCCATTAGTATAGGTACTTCTTCCTCAGAAGTATACCAAATAACACTAATCTTCTTTATAATCCTGTACTGATACTAGAATCAACATTTATTTTACTCACCCAGATTTCTTCAAAAAGTTTCCTCTGATCTTCTTAATATCTTCTCCCCTTCCCATAGAAAATGTCTTGCTCTTAATTATTCATTTATTACTTGAATTTCAATAATCAAATATTAACATTACTTGTAGTAAATATTGTTTTGGGGCTGTAACAGGTCTACAGATGGAACAATCCTTTCTCTCTTCTTTTACCCATGTGCATGAAAAGCCAGCACATCGAAGCAAAACATCTGCTATGGAATATTGTTCTCCTCTTTCTTGTTTTAAGTGCTTATTGGTTTATTTGTAATTACTGAAATAAAGTTCCAGATCCATACCTGCCAGATTAAAATATAGAATGATATCTAATTATCATTTAAGTTTTTTTAATGATTCATGCTAATTTTTGAAGATATTTTGTTGTTTTAAGTATCAAAATATCTTATATAATGAATATTTTGACAGAAAACTACATGTATGTGTGTGTTTGTGTATGTATACGTGTGTGTGTATGTATGTATGTATATAAATATATTTTTGTCTTAAGTATCAAAATACCTTATAGAATGAATATTTTGATGAAAACTTCATGTATGTATGTGTGTATGTGTATGTATGTATATATGTGTTTGTATGTATGTATGTATTTGTGTGTGTATGTGTATATATGTGTGTGTGTTTGTGTGTATGTATGTGTATAACAAAGTCTCATTGGTTATAAATTTTAAGTGTTCACCAATTCAAAACTTACAATAAAACATAACTGAAAGTTTAACTTTCTGTCAACTATTCAACGGAAATGAGATGTTTGAGGAAAGCTGCTGGTGTGACCAGAAGATATAAAATGAGAAATGAGATCATAAGAGAAGGAATTGGCATAGAACCAATCTTAATCTACATACAAAAACAGCAAATAAAGTGGTTTGCTCACCTGGAGAGAATTTCTTGGGATTTCATACCATACAAGGCATATATAAAAAGAGGAGAAGGTCAAAGAACATGAAGCAGATCCAGAAGAAGATGGAGAGACAATATCAAAGACTGTTTCAACAGTATTAAATAACAATAGTTGAGGCCATCAGAAGAGCAAGAACTAGAACTTCTCCCTTGACACCAAAAGCGATAAGAGGAGGAAGAGAAGAAAGAGGAGAAAGAGGAGGAGGAGAAAAAGTAAACTTTTCCCAGCTAACATATTTCCATACTGGATGTCTTCTCTGAGAACTGTGAGAAGTTTCATGATATGAGAGCACCACTTGAAATTTTATTAATGCATGGTGAAGAACTCCATAAAGCTGACTTTTCTTTTTCTTTTATTTTTTATTTAATTAAATTAATCAGGCCACACAATTTTGTAGTGACCTGGGGTAGAATACAATAAAGAGCTCTAATAAAATAAACTACAAAAGTGGAGAAATATGGAGAACCCACCACTAAATAAAAACCCAGGTCTTCAAGACTTTTTTAAACAGAGTCACGGTGAGGAAAACACCTCAGGAGGTTGGGGTTGTTCTTAAAAGTAGATGCTGTGACAGAAAAGGCTTCAGCTCATACTGATTATGGCAAGGCATGCTGAATTCACCCAGCCCAGGGGTCTTCAAACTTGGCCCTTTTATGACTTGTGGACTTCAACTCCCAGAATTCCTCTGCCAGCATGCCTGGCTGAGGAATTCTGAGACTTGAAGTCCACAAGTCATAAAAGGGCCAAGTTTGAAGACCCTGACCTAGCCTAGCAACAATGGTGGGGGAGGGGCTCAGAGGCTGACAGGAGTCTTCTTCCATAACAATAGGCCAGTTTTGGAAGCCTTGAATTATTTTGCAAAGTAGAACTATATTACTTTGTTTTGCAAAGTAGAACTATGTTACTGACAATGAGTCAGTCGAGATGACAGAGGTCCGTCTTAGTCCTGTTGTATGGGATGAGTTTGACCTGGTAACTCCTGATGATGTGGACAAGGCCATTGGAGCTGTGAGTTCTGCCACCTATTTATTGGATCCATGCCCCTCCTGGTTGGTTTCGGCTAGTAGGGAGGTGACACGGAGCTGGGTCCAGGCGGTTGTTATCACTTCATTGAGGGAGGGGTCCTTTCCAGCTCCCTTAAAGGAGGCACTCATGCGCCCCCTCCTCAAGAAGCCTTCCCTGGACCAGGCAGTTTTAAATAATTATCGTCTAGTCTCCAACCTTTCCTTTTTGGGGAAGGTTGTTGAGAAGGTGGTGGCACTCCAACTCCAACGGTCCTTGAATGAAGCTGATTATCTGGGCCCTCAGCAGTCTGGGTTCAGGTCTGGTTACAGCAAGGAAACTGCTTTGGTCATGCTGACCGATGATCTCTGGTGGGCCCGGGATAGAGGTTATTCCACTATCCTGGTGTTTCTTGACTTCTCAGCGGCATTCGATACCATCAACCATGGTATCCTTCTGCGCTGGTTGGAGGGGCTTGGAGTGCGGGGCACCGTTCTATGGTGGTTCACCTCCTACCTCTCTGGCCGGTTGCAGTCGGTGTTTGCAGGAGGTCAGAGATCGGCTCCGAGGTCTCTTCCATGTGGAGTTCCTCAGGGGTCCGTTCTCTTACCTCTGCTTTTTAACATCTACATGAAGCCATTGGGTGAGATCTGTCGACACGGGGTGAGTTATCATCAATATGCTGATGATACTCAGCTTTATATCTCTACCCCTGTCATTACAGTGAAGCAGTTGAAGTGATGAACCGGTGCCTGGAGGCTGTTGAGGTCTGGATGGGTGGCAAGAGGCTCAGACTCAATCCCGACAAGACAGATTGGCTATGGACTCTGCCTCCCAAGGACAATTCCAACTGTCCATCCATTACCCTGGGGGGATAAGTTTTCTCCCCCTCGGAGAGGGTTCGCAACTTGGGGGTCCTCCTCGATCCACAGCTAAGTCTAGAACATAATTTTTCGGCTGTGGCGAGGGGAGCATTCACCCAGGTTCGCCTGGTGCACCAGTTGCGGCCCTATTTCGACCGGGAGTCACTCCTCACAGTCACCCATACCCTTGTCACCTCGAGATTCGACTACTGTAATGCTCTCTACATGGGGCAACCTTTGAAGAATGTCCGGAGACTGCAAGTAGTCCAGAATGTGGCCGCGCGAGCTGTCTTGGGTCTCCCAAGACATGCTCATATCACTCCAGCTCTCCGTGAGCTGCACTGGCTACCAATTGGTCTCCGAACACAATTCAAAGTGTTGGTTATGATCTATAAAGCCCTTTATGGCAATGGACCAGGATACTTGCGGGACCGTCTCCTGCCTCATGAATCCCAGCGACTGGTCAGGGCGCATAGGGTTGGCCTCCTACGAGTCCCGCCTGTTAAACAATGCCATCTGGCGGGACCTAGGGAAAGGGCCTTCTCCGTTGCTGCCCCAGCCCTCTGGAACCAGCTTCCCTCAGAGGTTCATACTGCTTCCTCCCTCCTAGCTTTCCGGAAAGTGCTGAAGACACATCTATGCCAACAGGCTTGGGGCATATGAGCGGTGCTCTGCCCCTCGGCCCTAAGAGTGTCCCGCCATCAGTGGCTGCGAATTGATTGTGTTTGTATGTGGTATGAATGTGGTTAATTTTAAAATTGTTATTGTATTCTTTTTTTTATTGGTTTTTTAATTTTTAACAGAAAAAGAAAAATGCTCAAATCAAATCATAGTGTTAAAATAAACAATAAACATAATCACAACATAAATACATATTTCAAAATCATCCATAAACAAAACATAAGTACTTATTTCAATACATCTAATAATAATAACTCAACTGAAAATAATCATAGACCACATTTACCAAACAATTAACATTACTGCTCGGTACCCCCACCACCACATCCCCCTAACCCTAACCTTCCCCCCTCACTTACCAACTAACTACCTACTCTCCTCCCTCCTTCTCTATCTCCCTCCTTCTACTCCACCCAACTATCCCTACTCTTCCCCCTTCTTATCAACTTTCTACTTACATCAGCCTTCACTCCTCCTTCCTCTTTCTATCAGATGTGGTGCCCAGAGGCCACCCGAGCAACCCCTTAATAACAATAATTACATATTCTTACATCAACCCCAATTGCAGTTGAGAAAACATAGTATATAAAATTATAAACCCTCCCTACCCCCCCCTGACTTCCCAGAGTGAGTACAGGGTAAAACAAAAGAAAACCCACTACTTCAAACAAAGTTATTATATAATCCTAACAAGAATTTTAAACTATATACTAAATACAATCTCTACTTAACATTTATTCAACCTTATCAATTCTAATACATATCTAATCCCTCAATCAGTCCATCTAATATCAAACCTTAAATCATTTCAATCCACTAAACAAAACAGACAAATCATCTTGTTAAGAGTATTAATTTTCATTTACATATCTAAACCATCAATCTAACAATCAATCCATCACTTCAATTCATTGAGAGGTTATGTAGAGTCACCCAAACAATCAAGTTTAGTATATATCTTCCAATAATCAGTTTCTTTTAACATTCTAGATAATCATTTCAAACCAATAAACATCAAATAAATAAATCATCTTTTTTTTTAAAAAAATAAACAAATAATATCAATAAACCCCTCAATTAAAAAAAATATATTCTTAATCAATTTAGTATATCTTCCATTAAACAACCTCTCTTACATCTTACTCATAAACTTGGTCCTTGATTCAGCCCATAATCTTAGATTGGCCTTAATTCCTTACACTTAATTTTAAATTTCACTTCTTCATTCGACTTCTGGGCTTTCTCATATGTCAAATAAACCTAAATAACAAATACAATCTATTTAATCCATTTCTAACTTAGATTCCTTCAACCTTATCAAATCACATAATGCTTATCTATCCCATCAATCAATCAATCTAATGTCAAACCTAGATCATTTCAAAGCAAGTACATTCTTCTTCAATTTAATTATATCTTCCATTAATCATCTTCTTTTACATCTTACTCATAATCTTAATATTATATCTTCCGTTAATCATCTTCTCTTACATCTTACTCATAATCTTAGTCCTTGAGTCAGTCCATAGTTTTGAATTACCCATAATTCCTTGCATACAATTTTAAATTTCACTTCTTCAATCGTACTCTTGGTTTTTTCTTCTGCCAGGTAAATCTCCATAATGAGGCCTCCCTTCCAAATAATAAGTCTCTCTTTTTTACTTGCAATATCATTTGAATCCATATAAACCATCTTAACCTTTGCATTAGTCCTCTGTTTCTCTTAACCATAGACTTTCGTTGAGGTAACATTTCAAATCTCTGTCTTTGCTTTTCCTGGTCCTCAGCACCATAGATAGATTGCTTCTTAAACTGGATCAATTTCTCTTTTTTCTCAGTTAAATCTTCTTCTTCCTGCTTGTCTGAGAGGAATAGCCATCCCCTCCTGTCTTGAAACAAATCCTCTTCCTCCACTCCGTAAATGATCTGTTTATCAAGCAAGATCCATTTCCCATTATTCTCTTTATTCTCAATACTGTCTTCTTCTTGTTTGGATTGTTGTATAAAATGTTCAACAGTCGGTTGCAAATCAATTTCATTTGGAAAAAAGAATCTAATTAATTTTAATATTTCTGTATTAGTCTCTTTCAATATTGCAATCCTTTCTTCTTTAAATTCATCAATGCGATCCAAAATAGGTTTGACATTAAAACGTAAATTCCACTCCATTTTAAATTTTAAAACAATCGCTCTGGCTTTAATCCAATTTCTACAACCGTCTCTCTAGCTTCGCTTATGAGAACAAAGAAGAAAAAAAAATGGAGAATTCACTTTCACTTTCAAGCACTTTCCTTTAGCAGTGAAAGTAGTGAAAGCTATACGCCATCTTGAATGCATTATGTTGAATGTAACAGTTAGAAATATATAGCCAGAAAAACAATAAAAAATACTTGCAATCCAATAAAAGCTCCTGTATTCACTCAGTCTGCAAACAGTCTCTCTTGTGTTCTATTTTTAAAAGCAGAGGCGGTCGCGGCGTCTTTTTCTGTCTGATGACAGAAGCGTCTCTGAGCAGGAGCATCTTCAGGAGTTATGGGGAGCTCTCACTCTTAATCCCTGAAAGCTTTTTCCAGGGATATTAGAGGAGCTCAACCCTTTACTCCCGATGCTCTACACCTCTTCTTTGCCCGAAGAGGGGATTTTTCACCGCAAAAAACAGCTGATGTTCGCTATTTTTTGCGGCTTTACATACCCAGGGAACGGAGCCTCACAGAGGAGACTCTAGCGACGCCGGCGGAGCCATCGGAAGTCGAAATTGTTATTGTATTCTTGTTGTGAGCCGCCCTGGGTCTTCGGAAAAGGGCGGCATATAAGTGTGAATAAACTAAACTAAACTAAACTAAACTAAACTAAACTAAACTAAACTAAACTAAACTAAACTAAACTAAACTAAACTAAACTAAACTAAACTAAACTAAACTAAACTAAACTAAACTAAACTAAACTAAACTAAACTAAACTTGCTTATACTGATAAGGAGAATTGCAGTATCTCCATTGCTCAAATCTCTTCACTGAGGAGGAGAATATAAGCTTTGTTTCACAAGCCTTCTTGCTACACAGTTGGTCATGAAAGCCACCATCTCTTTTGTTCTCGTTCCAAGCAACTGGGCAGTGAGCATAAGTGATTCATCAAACTATCTTATAAATACAAAGAAAATATTTCTGTTTGAAGTAAAAAAAAAGCAGATTTCTTTAAAGGAATTACTGTTTTAATCCAGGAAGAAAAACATATATTCAAAGTCTAATAATGCATATGCATATGGACTTTCCCTTTTCTTAAACCACCCCTTTCTCTGTGTCAATGATAATAACTAAAAACATCAACATTAGTTTCATGACTGAACTTGGAAAGAATTTCCTAAAGTTCTGTAATTAGGAATGGGCAAAATTCCGCCCGATTCAAAAACGATCCACGGATTGCAATCCTCAGAGCTAGGCTGAGTTAGATTGATTTAAGAGAAAGCCAAATTTAAAAGAAGATGTTCACCAGATCAAGTATTTATTGTGGGAGCTGACAGCAACAGCCGAGAAAAGTTAAAAGAAGTCTCTTTCCATCACTTGACATGCTTCAGAAAAGTAGAATGTTGCACATTGGGGCCTGGGAAATATGATTTACGAACACTAGTGATATTCCATCAGTTCTTTAAAAAAATACATTTCCCAGAAACAGTACCAGATATACAATTGAGGGATATTTACATTATTTTTAAAACACCATCCACATTTTTTATTCATCTGCTTATTCTTTTTTGGAGGGGTGTTTCTGCCTGTCTGTGAACCAGTACAAACATACATGCTTATTCTTTTTATCCCAGTGCTTCTACATTTCTCCCAGAACCAGAATTATTCTGCTTTTCATTATCTACAATGTTCAAACACTTCAAGCATGAAATTATAAAGCTAATTGTGCAGGAAATTTTCTTTATGCTAGGTTTGTTTTTTTCTTAGCATGAACTCTTCTTTCATAGTACCTCCAAAAATATGTATTTTTATCTAAACATTTGATATGTTTAATGCTGTGCAATAAATGGATTATATGGAGTACACTCTGAAGCTGGGAAGGCCAAATAGCTTATTTTATGATTTGCATCTGCTTTTGTTCACTACCATCTAATGTTCTTTGAAAAGAAAATGAGTATATGTTGTATTTCAATGCAGTTCTCTGCCTCCAAGTCTCAGCTAGTGAAAAATAGTTGACCCGTGGAAGCTTTTATAGCTCTAAAAATATTTTTTTCTCAATTTTTCTGTTACTTAGGTGATCTATAGGACATATTCTGAACACGTTCATATAGAGACATCAAGAGAGTTACCTGTTGTAGCTTCCTTTCATTAAAACAAGAATTAAATCTCCAGTACACAAAACCTTTCATTGTCATGACATTTGTGTTCAATAGCAACTGATAGGATTGTTTGTCAAACATCTTCAAATGGGTTCTTTGAAGTCTCTTAAAAAGGCCCTTGTGAAGCAGTTCCAATATGTTCAGAAGAAAGTAAATTTAATCAGATTGTGGCATCAAACTATCCAGAGAATGCTGCAGAAATAGTGCTACAAGGTGAGAAGAAAGGTTTTGTAGATTTACTAAATGTGTATCAAAATATCTTTCTTCAATCAATTATTGGTAAACAAGCCAGAAATTACGGGTGATGTGGTAATTTTCTGGTAATGTGGGAAATGTGATTAAAATATTTGGCATTTTGTGGGCAGTTTTATGTTAAAACAATTGCATTAAATCATGTTACAAAACTATAAAACAAAAACTAAAAACTCAGCATAAATACTTATCAAGGTAAGTATTCTTGTACCAGTAATTAAAACTCATTTCCAAGTCAAAGTGAGCTGTTAGTTTATTCTCTTTCTCCTCCCCCATGTTTGTGTGTGTGTGTGTGTGTGTGTGTGTGTGTGTGTGTGTGTGTGACACACAGACTCATACCTGGACCCAAACCCATACACCTTATTATTCCAAACTGAAGCAACAAAAGAAAAAATGCTATGAATAAGTTTCATTCTTCAGCTACATTAAATAGTTCTTAATTTTATAATATCTTCCCAAAGTCATTCCCTCTTTGACAAATCACAGAAAATAGTAATGAACTGTTAAAATGAAATGAAATTTCCCTCTCTCTTTCTCTCTCTCTAACACACAGAGAGAGACATATACAGATACAATAATGTGAAGATAAGCAATTTGCATGAAGAACTTAAAGCAGAACCACAATTACTGTGAACCATGAAGATAATTAAAATATAACTAATGCAAATACATAGTTTAATTAAATAAGTGTGTTATATATCTAAGAAAAATATGGACAGAACTGAGCCATACATTCCAGAAGGCATTATGTTTCAACTGAATGATTTGCCCCAACAGCTAACTTTTTACAACACGGTAGGGTTTATATATATAAACATATATATGTGTGTGTGTCTCTAATTATGTTAAAATTTTGAATCCTGGGTAAAGCCATGCAATAAAAAACAAATAAATATGAGCACCAGGATAATATCAAACTAGAAATTGTTTAATAAAAATGCTGAGCTTTCGTCGGCCAGCACTGCCGATATCATCAGAGCATGGAAGTAAGTCAATGGGAGTCCCCTTTTTATGATACCGGCCGGCTTCGCGCACGGCTCCTGGACCTAGTCATCGGTCCATCCAATGTCCCTAATTGTTTTACTCTTAAAGCTGTTTCTTCCTTTTAACTGCCAGTGAGGGTTTGAACTGATTCAAACCCCCACTGGCAGTTAAAAGGAAGAAACAGCTAAAATCTCACATTGCTCCTAGAAGCAGAAGCCGAAAGCACCAGCCTGAAGATGACGAATGAGACTTCGTCGAAACGTCACCAAGACACTTCAAATTCTATGTGGGAGAAAACCCGAAGAACCAAAGACCTACATATATATATATATATATATATATATATATATATATATATATATATATATATATATATATATATATATATATATATATATATATATATATATATATATATATATATATATATATATATATATATATATATATATATATATATATATATATATATATATATATATATATATATGTTGTTTAAAATTGTTGACAAAGAAATAAGGGATTTCTGATATAGCCATTTCGAGTTTCTTTTGCTTGCTGAAACAAGCAAAAGGAAAGAATGATTCCTTCCTCCCATATTTGGGTTTACAGGGTGCAATCTAAAAAAAAAAAAATAAACACTTGACATATATATATATATATATATATATATATATATATATATATATGTGTGTGTGTGTGTGTGTGTGTGTGTGTGTGTGTGTGTGTGTGTGTGTGTGTGTGTGTGTGTATGTATGTATGTATGTCTTTGGTTATTCTGGTTTTCTCCCGCATAAAATTGGAAGTGTCTTGGCGACATTTTGACGAAATCACATTCGTCAACTTTAGGCTTGTGTTTTCAGCTTCGTGCTTCTAGTAACAATGTGTGATCGTAGCTGTTTCTTCCTTTTAACTTCTTTTTCTTTTCTTTCACTTCACTTCACTTCCCCTTCCTTTCCTTTCCTTTTTTTTTCTTCTTTTCTGTTTGGGTAATGAAACAAAAACAAAAAATGAAAACAATGGCAAGAAAACAACCAAGATGGAAAACACCAAGAACCCTCAGACATAGAAGTACCCTTAAAATGTCCAAAAAGGACCCATCAGGGTCCAATATATCCAGTGGTGGATTCAAATATGTGAACAACTGGTTCTCTGTGTGGATGCCACTTCCAAAAGTTCATTCTGGGCACGGGCAACAAAGAACTAGCTACCAGTTCTGCCGAAGTAGTGCGAACTGGCTGAATCCCACCACTGACTATATCCATGATGAAGTGAAAGCCTTAAGAAATTTCAAAGTTGTGATGGATGTTAAATTGGAAGCTAGAATGTATCCCTTTGAAGGAATATGGTAAATAATGGGCTTTTTACGACAACACCAACTTATTTGCTGCTACGGAACTTCTTCAATTTCCCATTGAATGCTTTAAAATTGTTAAGACAATTTGCCAAACCACAAATCTCCCTAAAAGCAGAAAAATGCTCTGTTGCGTGTCTATTGAGAAATGCTCTGTTGCGTGTCTGGAAAAAGTTTTATTACAAGTTAAATGGAAAGATTCCTCTTTGGACAGTTCCCAGGCACGCAATAGAGAGCATAAATAGACAACAAATTCAAGATGTGGTGTCTTACGAGAAACTCTTAATTATAGAAGGGAATTCTTTAGTATTGAAACCATTAAATAGGTTAAGGGAAGAAGGAATAGCTCATAATTGGTATTCACATGTACAATTACAGACTAGATGGCAAAAATATTTTAAGATGGGTTTCTCCTTAAAAGACGATAATTTAATTAAACAAGTTAGAGATCAAAGACCTATGCATATTAAAAGATTATATAATGCATTAATTGAAATTGATTCTGAAACTGAATTAGTTAAGGATTGCATGATTAAGTGGGAACATAATTTTGGACAATCAATTACGATGGAAACATGGGAGAAGATATGGGTGAAAAATGTAAAATTTACGCAAGCACAACACAAGAGAAAATTTTTATAAAATGTTTTATAGATGGCATTTAGACCCGAAAAAATTATCATTTATGTACCCAGATATGCAACCCAAGTGTTGGAGATGTGAATCTATGGATGCTACTTATTTTCATGTTTGGTGGACTTGTAAAAAAATCAAGGCTCTTTGGGTAAAAATATGGTGGATTCTTTAAAATATATTGAAAAAGCGTATTGAATTTTCACCACAGTTGTTTTTGCTTGGTATCATAAAAGACTGTACCACCATAGAGACTAAGTTGATTTTGAACTTGATTACTGCAGCAATATTACTGGTGGGACAATATTGGAAGACGTCTGAATTACCATCTATTGAAGAATGGACATTAAAAGTTATAAATATGGCAGAAATGGCCAAGATATCCGCATATCTGAAGGATCATTCAAATGAAAAAATTATGATGGATTGGAAACAATGGATAGACTATATACAAGGGAAATATCAATTGAAGAAATTATATTTAGCATATAGTTAAATATTTATATGTTGGATTTATATAATAAGTAGTTTAGTGGGTTTTCTTGTGTTTTTACCCTGTATTCACTTTGGGAAGTCGGGGAGGGGAGGTGGGAGGGTATTCATAACTTATACATTATGTTTTTCTCAACTGTAATCGGGGTTGGTGATATGTAAGAATATGTAAGAATATATATTAAGGGGTTGCTTGGGTGGCCTCTTGGCACCACAACTGGTGGGAAGAAGAGGAGGAGTGAAGGTAGAGGTAAGTAGGAAGTTGGTAAGAGGAGGGAGAGAGTGGGGGTAGAGATGGTGGGTGGAGAAGTAGAGGAGGAGTGAAGGATAGGAAAGTAGGTAGATGGTAAGAGGAAGGGGGGGTGATTAGGGATAGGGGGATGTGGTGGTGGGGGTGCCGAGCAGTTATGTTAATTGATTACCATTTGTTTGGGGGTCAAGGGAAAGGGAGGGTTTTGCCTTCTCTTTCTGCTCAAGATCCCCATGTACATTTGGTGGGCCACTGTGTGACACAGAATGCTGGACTCGATGGGCTTTGGCCTGATTCAGCATGGCTCTTCTTATGTTCTTATGATTGAAAAATGTGGTAAATGTTAGTTTTCGGTTGAGCTACTATTATGTGTTTTTTTTTGTAAAAATTTTAAAATCAATAAAAATTATGTTTAAAAAAAGCAGAAAAATAAATGCAATAGACCAATGCTGGTCTTTTGATTCCTACTTACAATGTTCCGTTTAACCTCACAACAATTTTGTGTTGAATGTTAGCTATCCAAGAGTTTCATGGGATTTTAATGTAGATCTTCATCCATTCAGATATTTTAATCAGTGCCCCATATTAATATTCTTAAAGCAGAAGCCATATTATTGTCAGAAAATATGACTATTCAGCAGCTGTGCACAAGATGGCAATTTGGAAATAATTCATAATAACATTATTTTATTAAGAAAGTATTTAGTGATGAGCTGAATATTTTACATATGCATGGGAACCTTTCAGAATTATTGAACTATATTGTTGACAAAATTGTATCAGATTAAGTCCCCCTCAAAGTAAAACGATGCCAAATTAATTAAGTAAAAGCAAAACCTTAAAAAGCTGTGGTTAAAAAAAACACACTTGCAAGTCTATTATGAACTTCTGGCAAAGAATTCAAAATATAATGAATCTTTTGAAATGAACTCTGGCTGTCAACCAGATCAAGTGTACTGAGGCAAATTTAATAACTTAAAGGTCTCCAGACTTCACCTTTTGTATCTATTCTGTGACTGTTTTTGCTCTTCCGTGTGAATTTTCTCCCTTTTTATTAACTTGGGTCATAACTTTAATGTTCTTAATGAGACGGAATTGCATATAGCCATATTGTAATTAGCTCCTGCAGTTAATGTAGAATTGGAGGCAAATGATCATTATTCTTGCCAAAGAAAGCAATAAATAACTAGTTAAAGTGTCCACAAATGTAATACTGAAGGAAAGGAAACGTATGGAGGCTTCTCACATTAGAGGATTGCAAATATGTTGGTCATTCCTTGAATATTCCCATCAATATATAAAAGCAGCCCCAGTTCCCATGTGTTTGAATGTTTACCAGGACTAAGCAATGTAGTACATGTGGAATACCCAAAGGCATATTTCTTGGGGGTTTGCTAAGCTTCTCAGTCCCATCTGTCTTTATATTTCTGTTTCTTTGCTTCACTTCTCTCCAGACTCACAAGAAAAAGATGGATAAAGCATATGTGATGCACAGCTACTGAACTATCTGAAGCATCTTTTTTCCCCTCCAACATATGCTGGATATCATTGAATGTCCAGATATGTTCTTAGAAAACTAAATTCTGTTGGCAATGGTTGCACCTAGTGTTTTTCTCTGGAAAAAAATTGAGAAGTTAGAAGAGGGGGAACATCCATAATACCAGGGCTTTTTTTCTCATAAGACACCCAGAAAGAAGTTCTGGCACCTTTTTTGGATGGAACCTTGTAGGGTAGGCAAGGTAGGTTGTATGACGTGTGTGAGTTCCGGCACCTTTTTTTTTTTTTTACAAAAAAAATCACTGCATAACACCATACCATCAAGTATCTTGATATTTGTTGTTCTTGTCTTTACAAGAATGTCCGGAGACTGCAAGTAGTCCAGAATGCGGCCGCACGAGCTGTCTTGGGTCTCTCAGGACATGCTCATATCACTCCAACCCTCCGTGAGCTGCACTGGCTACCAATTGGTCTCTGAATACAATTCAAAGTGTTGGTTATGATCTATAAAGCCCTTTATGGCAATGGGCCAGGATACTTGCGGGACTGTCTTCTGCCTCATGAATCCCAGTGACCGGTTAGGGCATATAAGGTTGGCCTCCTACAGGTTCCATCTGTTAGACAATGTCGTCTGGCGGAGCCTAGGGCAAGGGCCTTCTCTGTTACTGCCCCAGCCCTCTGGAACCAGCTTCCCTCAGAGGTTCGTACTGCTCCCTCCCTCCTAGCTTTCCGAAAACTCTTGAAAACACATTTATGCAGACAGGTTTGGGGCGTGTGAGCTGCGCTCTGCCCCTGGGCCTTTGATTGTGATTGTATGTTGTATGAGTGAAATTGATTGCCTGGTTTTTACACTGTGAATTGGCAGTTTTAACTGATTTTGTGTTATACTTGTATTTTTTTTGTGAGCCGCCCTGAGTCTTGGGAGAAGGGCGGCATATAAGTCTAATAAAATCAAAATCAAATCAAATCAATTTAGTCTTGTCTTACTCTTGGCAATTTTATAGGCAAGTGCTCTCTATGCTATTGTATCAAACAGAGTTTCTTTCAACTGTTGGATATTCAACTTTGTATCAGATTTGATGTTATCAAGCCAGCATGATCTTTGCTTGTCCCTTCCTCTTTGTCCACTAACCATTCCTAACATCCTTGCCTTCTCCAATGTACTTGCATACATGACATGGCCAAAGTAAATCAGTTGTAGTCTTATGATTTTAGTTTCTAGTGGTATGTCTGGTTTTATATGATTTAGCAATTCTCTGTTAATTACTCTGGCTGTCCATGGTATAACACCATAATTTACCCCAATGCCACAGTTCAAAGGCATACATTCTTCTTCAATCAGCCATTCTTAATGTCCAACTCTCACAACGGTACACAATTGTAGGGAAGACAAAGTTGAACAATTTTGATCATAAGCTTTTAGACATTTTTTAAAAGTGGTGTATTGGTTGCAATAACATTAATGTGATCACACCCACAGATTCTTTCTGCTCTGACCTTAAGAAAAAGTTCAAAATCTTTGTAATATAGAAATCAGCAGCTGGGATTGCTAAGTTGCAAATGAAAAGAAATGTACTGGTTTCCTAGCAATGGTTCTGACTACTACAATCAACATGTATCTGACCTCAGAAGGAGAATATCTAAAAATTGGAGGACTTTATGCCCTTCCTAAGCATGATGAATCATGAGCAAAATCTAGTACCACATACAAAAATTCCTGCATTTTTCCTACCATATTTATTCACTTTGATGAAAAAAGAGTTTATATTGGATGTTTTTAATATTTCAGTGAAAAACAAGCACTACCTATAGGATGGCCAAGGACAGTGAGTATGTCTTATAGAATGTTCTTCTTGGCTTCCCATACATTTATTCAGTCCCAAAGGATGACCAAGAAGAAACTTCTATCATATGGCTTTTATAAAGACTTGGAAATGTAGGTAGTCAGAGAGATATATATAACAAGGGGAAAAAACACTATCAACTTCAATAATCAGGCTAGAAAAGATAATGAAAATAAATAATTAGAATCATTGTCATCATCATTGTCATTATGATCTACTACTGTTAAAGTAAAAGTGTGCTATGCTTGTTCAGTGAAAACTATCTGGCTCCAAATATTTGTTCTCCACATAGTGATATTAATAAATGCTTAGCAACTGAAATGGTACTGAGCTTTCAAACATTGTCAAAATTGTTTCACTGGTGAGATATTTTATTTTTAAATACAATAGATCAAAACAACTCAAAAAGATCTTTAAAAATGACTCTAAAACACAACATGTACAAAGGCCTAGTTTGTACTGGTATCCAGTGGAACAACCAGTCTTAAAATTGAAAATGAAGATATCAAAGTGGTAGATAGCCTTAATTCAGTTTTTTGAATTCACTAACAACAGTAAAGGAACAAGCTGTCAAGAATTACATTGCAGATTAGCACTTGGTAGAACAGCCAGGAAAGCTTTGGAAAAGCTACTGCAAAAGGCAGGCAAGCCATTCCATATCATAATCTAAGGAAGTTTAATTTGGGCTTTGAAGAAGCAAGTTAAGAAGAGTATTGATTTTTTTCTTTTTCTTTTTTTGTATTGTAAAATATTCCTGAGAATACCATGGACGGTCAAGAAAACAAACAAATAGATCATCAAATACATCATCTCAGAGTTTCACTTAAGCAGGGATCCCCAAACCCCTGGACCAAGGCCCATTACTGGGTCACGATCTGTTTGAAACTGGGAAATTGTCTGCGAGAGAGATGGGCAAGCACACATGCATGTAAAGCTCCAGTTGCACGAGAGAAGGGTGCTTGTGTTTGTGTATGAAGCTTCATTCACATGAACAGAAGGTGCTCGCATGCAAAGCTCCATTCACGTGAGTGGAGCTTCAAGTGTGACTGCAAGTGAGCTTTGTGCATGAGTATATCTGACCTCTGCTCATGCGAGTGGAGATTTCCGAGTGAGTGCAACTGCTCTCTGCTTGAGCAAGTGGAGCTTCATGCACAAGCACAAGTGCCCTCCATTCAAGAGCCCTCTGCTCTCATGATTGAAATGAGCCACATCCAGTTGAGTGTGCAGTATAAACTGTTGGGTTGAACAATGGGCCCTATCAAACAAAATGAGTTTCAATGTGGAGAAAAACAAAGTCTTGCATTTAGGCAGGAAAAACCAAAGGTACAAATACAGATTGGGTGAGATCTGGCTTAAAAACAGTGACTGTGAGAGGGACCTTGGAGTCCTAGTGGACAATCAATTGACTATGAGCCAGCAGTGTGCAGCAGCAGCCAAAAAAGCTAATTCAATCCTGGGTTGTATAAACAGAGGCATAGAATCAGGATCACATGAAGTATTAGTACTGCTTTATAAAACCCTAGTGAGATCACTCCTGGAATACTGCAGCCTATTTTGGTCACCATATCACAAAAAAGATGGTGAGAGTTTGGAAAAAATTCAGAGAAGAGCAACTAAGATGATCAAAGACCTGGAGACTAAAACATATGAAGAATGGCTAAGGGACGAGTTTGGCTAATCTAAAGAAAAGAAGAAATAGGGGAGACATGATAGCAGTATTCCAGTATCTGAAGGGCTGCCACAAGGCAGAGGGGACCAGATTGTTCACCAAAACACCAGTAGGAAGGATGAGAAACAATGATTGGAAACTAATAAAAGAGAGAAGCAACCTGGAATTAGGGAGAAACTTCCTGACAGTGAGGACAATTAAGCAGTGGAACAGCTTACTCCCAGAAATCATGGATGCTCCATCACTGGAGATTTTCAAGAAGGGACTAGACATTCACCTGTCTGAGATGGTATAGGTTATCCTGCCTGAGCAGGGGGCTGGACTAGACGATCTCCAAGGTCCCTTCCAGTTCTATTCTATTCTATTCTATTCTATTCTATTCTATTCTATTCTATTCTATTCTATTCTATTCTATTCTATTCTATTCTATTCTATTCTATTCTCCAAAAGAGAACAGATCCTGTTAGATAGTATGGTAACTGCTTAAAAGATGATACTCTGATAATCTCTTTATCCAACTATGACTTTGTGCTGAGTGGAAATTCTGTATACATGATGACCATGTCCATCTTGCATGTATTTCTTTAAATGAAACAAAATATCAAATCTGCATATTCATAGCTCTGACAATAAATAGGCTGACCTTATTAGAGAGCTATAAAATGGGATCAAGAATCTTTGTTACTTTCTCATTTAGAAATATGCACAGCAAATGCAGAGCCGTTTTCATGCTTTGTTGACCTTTGGCAGAGTAATATCCAGTTCAAGTGATATATAAGAGAGTATAGAATCACCCCATAACATTTCACTGTCAACATGACCTTTGGAATAACAGGATTAAGTGAAGAAATAGAAGAGGTTTGAACTTTTACATATTTAAAAAGAAATAAAGTTATAAAGTGCTCCGTGTTTTGTTTTTATATAGAAAACAATTCTGATAATGAACAAGAAATAACAATATGTCAGAGGAGTAAAAATGTGTTATTTTCTTTTAACCTTCTTGTGATGAATAGCTTTAACATTTCTCCTTGGAGGATATTCTGAGGCTTAAACTAGGACTGCTCTAGTTGCAATCTGAGATTGATGTAGTTCATCAACATGGACCTATCAGGGTATTCATAAATTAACTATTGCTGAGCAAATAAGTTCTTCTCTTTTTTATTGCTAACAATTCTCAAAGCATGTTTTGTTTTTTTAAAAAAAAATCATTAGAGGAGGAGGGAAAATAACAAAGAATTTCTCATGAGGAAAGTGTGTGCAGGTATGTTTCTCGGACATTAGCTTCAAGATAACCATGGGATACATATTAATTTCAAATTTGATGTTATATTCTGTTCATTCACCTTCCTGCAGCTATTTTCACACCTCTAAAACAATCATCTAAATGTTTGCCTTTAAAATAACTCTCTTGCCTTGCTGTCATTCTCTACATATGTGCATGCACACCCACCCGTCCACATACACACACAGACACACACACTTACTATTTTCATATTTAAACTAATTACTTGAGCTTGAATTACCTAGGCATCAGGAATGTCATGTTAAAAAGTTATCTGATTATGTAGACTTTTTTACTCTTTACTACTGCAAAATCAAATGATGATCAGATATTTCAGATATTCAGACATCTGTAATAAAACATAGAAAAAATGCCCACAGCATACTATAACCTATAGAAATGGAATGCATTTTTATGATTCTAGAATGCTATGGAGATGAAATGAAAATACAATAAAGCTAAATGTGAACACATATGAAGTTGACATGTGTAGAAGACATAGGAAATGGCCCCGGAGGGTAGACGTTAGAGTCTTTACCAAAGCAGATAAGTGGTGTTGTGCAGGATCTGAAGTGTTGTTTGGTAACAAATGCAAGAGACCAGAAGTTGACTTTAAGCTTTATGTGTTTATTTAACTGAACAAAAATGGCCCCTCTAAAAGAGAGGAAGCCCCAAATGACAAGAAATGCTTGTATTTATACTCTTTGATTAAATAAGCAATCCATCCAGCAAAGCTGGCACACATAAGATAAAGAATTTACTCAGAAAGGTTGGTACACTATAGATAAGATAAGAGAGAATAGAAATAGCTAAATATGTTCTTTTGGGGGAATTTCCCTAAGCACACTGAGCGTTCTCAGGTGTCTTGGGAGATTGAGTGTTGCCCTGGGTGACCTTTCATGACTCTGCATCCATGACTCTTCAAGTACCAGAGATAGTGGGGCCATCTGTACATATGCACAATCTATGCTTTCTCCTGATTCCTGGTCAACAATGGGGCTTGAGACCATCCCAAGAGAATAACTTCTGAAAATAGCTCAGACGACCCCCCTCCATAGTTCACACAAAGCTGCAGTGAGGGAAGGAAAAGCCTATACAGACTTGCAAAGTTCTGTTACTACAACAGTCAGCATACAAGTATTTGTGACCTACATTACATTGACCAGCTCTACCTGTAGGCTGACAACTGAAACCAGATTACAAACTGATTTGTAGAGTCTTAAAACTGAGCTGTTTTTTTTAAAAAGTAGGTGTTTCCCCTGTCCAGTTGTGTCTAGAGGGCAGTGCTCATTTCCCTTCCTTAGCTAAGGGAACCAGCGTTATCTTAAGATGCTTGTGTGGTCATGATGTGACCAGCATGACTATACATCAAGGAGCATGAAGTGTTGTTACCTTCCCAC
This sequence comes from Bothrops alternatus, assembly GCA_034064705.1. Taxonomy (NCBI): domain Eukaryota; kingdom Metazoa; phylum Chordata; class Lepidosauria; order Squamata; family Viperidae; genus Bothrops; species Bothrops alternatus. Next base: position 1,329,978 of record JARGCV010000112.1, on the reverse strand, counting down.
CAAGGGTGGCACTTATTTATCTATTTTCATTTGCATGCTTTCAAACAGCTAGGTTGGCAGGAGCTGGGGCAGAAACAAAAGCTCACCCCATTGTGTGGTATTTGGGTCTTTTGAACTTCCAACCTTCTGTTTGACAAGCCCAGCAATTAATTGAATAATTTCTTCCGATTCATCAGTGAAATGTATCACTAAGCATAAAACCTGTCATCTAAGTGTCGTTACTAATATGGAGCATCTGTAACATTCAAACTAAGGAAGACAATCTTGTTTTGCAAAGATAGTTTAGAGATCTTCATTTGTCATCTTGTCTACTGTGTGCACTCCCAAAGTTAGGCCTCATACTAGAACACCTCTGCCATTCATACTAGCATTTCTGTAAAGGAGTTTTTGAAACTGATGTGCTGTATATTCAAAGTGAATCCACAGTTAAGTCAGATTTGTGCCGGTTTGAGTTTCACAGTTTGTGATTTTATAGTTTTGAGTTCTGCTGTTGCTGTGAACTACCCAGAGTTGTGTTTAAGGATGTATGGCCATACAAATCTTTTAAATGAATAAATCAAATCAATATATTTGAATTAAAATGTGAAATTATTTTGCTCCACATTTTTCTTTATTTTTAAATAAGTGTGTGGGCTTTTGGATTTGAAATATTCCTTTGCAAAGTGGGTTTTCAAATTAAATAAAGCAAGCAAACAAACAAGCTTTCCGTTAAGGGAGATCTTCCATCTCAACTCTCAAGTTCAGGGAGAAAGTTGATCCAGGCGGGAAAGAGATTTTAAACTTCATCCCTGGGTTAGAGCATCATCAGAATTAGGGTTCTTTGTACTCATTTGTGATTATTTTGAGTGGCTACTTAAATATATATTTGCCATTCTGTGTAGGAAGAGTTTGTAGTTTAGTTTTGTTTGTGAACCCATAACTGTAATTTATTTATCTAGCCTCCTATCTGTTGACAAATGACTCTGGGCAGCATGTAACAAAGCTAAAAATAGAATGGAATGGAATGGAATGGAATGGAATGGAATGGAACGGAACGGAACGGAACGGAACAGAACAGAACAGAACAGAACAGAACAGAATAGAATAGAATAGAATAGTTGGAAGGGACCTTTGAGGTCTTATAATGCAACCCCCTGCTTAGGCAGGAAACCCTATACCATTTCAGAAAAATGTTTGTCCAATCTCTTCTTAAAAACTTCCAGTGTTGGAACTTTCACAACTTCTGGAGGCAAGTTGTTCCACTGATTAATTGTTCTAACTGTCCTTAGTTCTAGATTGCTTCTTTCCTTGATTAGTTTCCACACATTGCTTCTTGTCCTGCCCTCAGGTGCTTTGGAGAATAGCTTGACTTCCTCTTCTTTGTGGCAACCATTGAAACATTGCTATCATGTCACCCCAGTCCTTCTTTTCATTAAACTAGACATACCCAATTCCAGCAACTGTTCTTTATATGTTTTAGCCTCCAGTTCCCTGATCATCTTTGTTGCTCTTCTCTGCTCTGAAGAAATACTGGAGCAATCAATACAGTATAATTATTATTAAAATAAAAAATAAAAAATGATGTACTAAGACTCAGAGTTCAAAACTCTTGAGATCCATGTGAATCTTAAGCCTATATTTTGGGGTGTTGGCTATTCCTGCCAGCTAGGTGTTGTCTGCAGATTTACAGCAGTCAAATTAAAAAATAGCGATTACAATAGCAATGAATAAAAAACTTTAAGGAAAGCTTGTTTCTTAATAGGTGTGTGTGGGGGGGAAAGAGTGATAAGGTATACAATTAGTTACTTCTCTCAGTGAATTATTGGTAATTACTTTTGTAGAATTCAGTTCTAGGAACAAAATGATAGCTTTTTTAATGAAACAGTTGAAATTCAAGCTAGAAAAAAATATAAATAAATAAAATAGTACCAAATTGTGAGCCAAGTGGTGATAAATATTCCTTTGGCATGTGACCCTCTGGATTCATTCTGAAATTGACAGCCCCACATCATCAAATATGTAATCAACTCTCACTGCATGAACTTAATGATACAGGAATAGTAATAGAGCATTAAATCATACTGGATTATGGAAGCTGTTTATTTGAGTGGAAGGGAATGCATTCCATTGTACAATGTTTATTTAACATGGTATCTTAGCATCTGTGACCTTGCATTTGTGTAGCTTACTCTGCAATCCTGCTGATGCATTAAGTGATACATAACTCAAGACTTAAATATTCTTCTTTCCCTAAAAGATCAGAATACCCATTTTGATGATGGGTGACAGGATGCCTGCTTCTATCGAAAGGGAGGGCAGCCCTCTGCAGAGACAATAACTTGTGTGAAGTGTTACATTTTACACCTCCCTCTATGCAAGGATAAAAAGCAATCATTCCCTTTTACAGGACAACACAATGATGAATTTCGATGCTGAAATGGAATTTTATAAGTGTCTACTTAAAAATAACTTCCAATTAACATCATCAAAATATGTTTAAGATTAATTGCAATCTGGATCATCTCCCATCTCCTGGGATTCTGTGTTAGCCCGTTTAGTGTATTGTGTCCAGTTCTAGGCTGCCCACTTTAAGAAGGATTTAATCTAGTGTAGTTTCCAAGAAGAGCATGAAGGAAGGACCAGGGATGACATGATAGCAGTCCAATATCTCAGGGGCTGCCACAAAGAGGGGGTCAGCCTATTCTCCACACCACTTGAAGGCAGGAGAAGAGGCAATGGATGGAAACTAATCAAGGAAAGAAACAACCTAGAACTAAGGAGAAATTTTCTGACAGTTAGAACAATTAATCAGTGGAACAACTTGCCTGCAGAAGTTGTGACTGCTCTAACACTGGAGGTTTTTAAGATTTGACAACTATTTGTCTGAAACGGTGTAATGTTTCCTGCTTGAGCAGGGGGTTGGACTAGAAGACCTCCAAGGTCTCTTCCAACTCTGTTCCTGATGCTAGGAAAAGCTTCTTAAACCAGAACAGCTAAACAATTAAATCAGATACTCATGGAGGTGATGCTTCTTCTCTTCATTAGATGTGTTCAACTTGGGGAGTCATTTGTCAGGTACATATTAATTTGAATTCCTTTACTGAGTAACTTGAATTTATTTTCTTGGTTATGATAATTTAAATTCAAATCTATAACTGCAGAGAAGAATCACAGGTATTCAATTCCATCATAGGTCCTGTTTATTGGTCAGGCAAGAAAATAGTAATAGCAATAGTAATAGCACTTGGACTTATATACTGCTTCACAATTCTTTACAGGCCTCTCTAAGTGGTTTACAGAGTAGGCATGTTGCCCCCAACAATCCGGGTCCTCATTTTCCCAACCTCATAAGGATGGACCGCTGACTCAACCTTGAGCTGGGCAGGATCGAACTCCTGGAAGTGAACAGAGTCAGCCTGCAAAACTGCATTCTAACCACTGCGCCACCATGGCTCATAGAGAGATAGTTTTGTACTTTGTTGACACTGCTATGTTTTAAAGATCTAAAGTATTGTTTAGAATTGTTTAATAATTCTCATCCTAAATTCCCTTTTATTATATTCATTCTGTTTTTAGATTTCATGCTGCTTATATATTCCATGCTGCTTATATAGGCAACATCTTAGGTTCATTTGCTTATCCTGCCCGGGAAACATCTCAGAAGATTAGCTAATGGCAACTATTGACCCTTAATTTGCTCTTATTGCCTGTGACACAAGCAGGTTGGCCAATTACTCTCCAAAATTGTTTATGAATATCAGATTTCTGTCACAACAAAGCCTTGCATTTGCATGCATGATTTTTCTTCTTGTTTTCTATATTTGTCAAATGTAGAATCCATGCTTGCTATTCCATGTGACCTTATTTTCCACTCATTTTTTTTAAATATATTTAATAATGTTGGAAAACAGGGGATGGAGGTAATTGAAAGAGATGCCCAAATGGCTTTTTTTTTAAATCTAAGGTCTCCCCATCATATAGATTAACTTTCTGAAATTATACTGCTGGAATTATTTGTTTATTATTTATTTAGGTTTATCTAGAAAGAGGCAAATTCTGAACTATGATGGCTACATAGCATAAAGAAACTTATGGTGCTTTACCATTCCTTTAGCAGGATGCATATTATTTATATTACTATAATCTGTACAGTAACTAACTTCTATACAGGTAATATTTCTATACAATACGAGTAATTTTCTTTTTAGCTACTATATTAAGAGTAAATTTAATAAATAAATAATTCTTTATCCTGTTTTCTAATCTGCCATTTTTCTTGTTGTAAATGTTTTTTTTTCTTTTAGCTGAAATTTGCAAAAGACATTTCTTTTTTTTTCCTCTTCAGTTTGTATTCATAAGGTATTGATTCACTGTAAATATAAAAGTTCCCTGTAATGTTTGGTGGATATAGCGTTCTGTCTTCTACCTATTATTACAAAGACTTTGCTGACCAAAATTTCAGTATGCCATTTCAGGAGTGTGCCATTTGGCTTATCAAGCTAACATCTCTGCTTCCTCAGCTGCCAAATTTGTTTCACATCAATGTTAGGTAGTAGAGACTGGACAGTTCTTCCACTCATTTTAAACAAAGCTTTATTTATTGATCTGCTAGGGATTTGGAAGACATTTGGTCACCTGCTTGAAATATTGTTACAAGAAAGGGTTCTTCTTTTTCATTGTGGCCAGCATGGCTATATGCCAAAGGCTCACAGAATGCTGTTACTTTCCCATCAAAGTGGTACTTGCATTTGCATACTTTTGAACTGCTAAGTGTGCAGGAGCTGGAGCAACTAACAGGTGCTCAACCTGTTGTCAGCATCCCAGTCTTTAACTGCTAAGCCATTGTGCCCTGTTTTATAGGGCACACATAATAGAGTAATAAAGCAAAATAGCAAAGTAGAACCATTATATATTTGATCTAGTTGTTTTTGTAAAGTAATAATAATAACAACCTCAGAGCAAACAACAAGCAAGCCAGACAATTGTATTTCATATTCCAAACAAATAAAATCAAATAATATTTTTGCTATAGCCAATTACACATCTGTCCAAATTCAAACTGTTTGTCCCACTCAGTGGCTGCAACATTCTGAAGGTTGGACAGAGTTTTCCAGCAATTAAGGAACACTGGCACTCAGTTGCAATGTAGTTCAAACAATAAAGGGGTGATTTAGAATGCAAGCCTACATTTTATTCAAATAATGAAAGGGAAAGCAGAAAGCCATTCCAAACCACATTTTTTTATTATTTATTATTAAAACAATCAACATTAAACATAAGATCATATTAAGAAGCAGTCATCATAGAACCTAAAATACAACACTAAGTATTAGTCTTTGTAAACGTCTGATTTGGTAAACATTCCTCACTCCTCACGTCAAGCCTCAACTATACGCCTGTTACATTTTATTTGATTGGTGTTTCTCTTATCTCTTATCTATAGTCTATCCACTGTTTCCAGTCTATCACATATTGTTCATTCGAGCGATCCTTCAAATATGCCAAAATTTTCTCCATTTCTGCCAACTTTCAGAGTCCTTTTTAAAGATAAAATTATGTCAAGCACCAGAGAAATCAGGAGATCCAGGCAGTTCAAATGGGTATAAAGATTTATTGCAAGTTTAAGCTCTCTACAAGAATCTGAACTACTAATGGTCAAAGCAAATTGGCGGTAGATAAGAGTCAAAGGAATTCAAGATGGACTGGACTTAGATCTCTTGTGGGTGAAAAGGGACTAGTGACTGATGACATATTTGACCCCTCCCATGGGCTCAGCCTGATAATCTCTTATCTCTGTTTGCCTTGTTCATAGAATTTCATGAGGAGTTTGTTCAACACCAATTCCTACCACCTTTTCTCATGATTTTCTCCCCTCTTTTGTTCTGAATAAATATATGTCAAGGAAGAAAGACAGAAGGATTACATCAGGGGTTCACAACCTTGGCAACTTTAAGATTTGTGGACTTCAACTCCCAGAATTCCTCAGCCAGCTTTGCTGGCTGAGGAATTCTGGGAGTTGAAGTCCACAAGTCTTAAAGTTGCCAAGGTTGAGAACCTCTGGATTACATAGTGCCTTTCAACTGGAAATGCTAGAAGTTATGCTTCAGGAAATGCTAACAGGCCAGGGAACAAAAAGTGAATGTTTTTACAATTTTGCAATAGATATTGTATATTTAGCTGCATAATTGCTCCATAAGCTATAGTTATTATTCTATACAATATATAAAACTGCTCCCATTCAAAGCCTTCCTTCTTTTCCTAAAATTATGTATGCCTATGTGATCATGCTCTATTTTTTTTTCATAAATAACAACCTTAGGCAGTAGGGTTTTGTGGAAATAGAGAGCATTTAGTAAGAGCAGGGTCTTGGTAGGCTTTATGGATCAGAATATCTCCATATCTTCCCTTAAATTCAGTAGCCTCTATTAGATCTCATTGTTACTTTTCAACAAAGCTGTTTTAAATATTGAAAAATTAAATATTTAAATTTTAAAAAGTTAAATATTATAAATATTCCTCTGATTTCTCTCTTTTCTTAAAACCTTTCTTGGTTTTTTTTTCTTATTGTCTTCCTCTTTGCTAAATGTTGAAAGATTAAATTCTTTGTCATGTTTTCCAATTAGTCAAAGCTTTTTGCCTTCCATATTTTCTTAGTTATCATAAAAGCTTGCTTGAAAGTCCATTGAATTTATTGGCTCTTCCACAATTGTACTTTCAAACATACCTGGTTGAACTCTCTTCCTCCTTCTTTAATTGATGTAAATTAAATATCTGTTGTCTATTGATTTCCCAGTATATACTTTGTCTTCCCAATGAAATATAATATTAACTTAACTCATGTGATCTTCCTACACTTCCAGGTTATTTGATTTGTGTTCTTTACAGTCACCCACTATATTCTTTCTAGATTCAGTTTATATCACATCTTGTACTTCATTATAGAATTCCTCAGCGTTTACTGGAGATTTTATATTATCAGTAACTAGAAATGAGAAGTCCATTCTTCAAAATAACTAGTTAGCTTCTCCTAATTTCACTCCTGATATAGATTTTTATAGATTCATGTTTCCATTACAGTAAACAGAGATCTTATATATTCAACATTACATTGGAATGAAAAGTAGTATATAATGACTGATTCTTCAATGTTTGGTTGAACCCACTTCCTGGAGAGAAATATTTTATTCACCATACTCTACAGTGTCGTAGGGACTCAATTCTATTTTTGAAGATAGTCTAAAACTTGGATTTGCCTAGAGAAGATAGCAAATTGTCTTCAGGAACTATGATCTCAGTTGAAGAAGCTGGGTCTTTTTTGCCTTTTAAAATATTAGGTGATCTAGATGTGGATTATTACCATATCAGTATTCATACAAGTTAAACCCTTCTGAAATTTGTTAATTTATTTATTTATTATTTATTTATTTATTAGATTTCTATGCCGCCCTATTCCAAGAACTCAGGGCGGCTCACAACATGAATGCTAACATGAAGAAATCTAGTATAAAATACATTATAAAACCTGTGATTAAAAAACCAATCATCCAAAAACAGACATGCAAACATACATACACTGGCTGGGGCAAGGTGTTAACTGCCCCAGGCCTGTCAGCAAAGATGGGTCTTCAATAATTTGTGAAAGGCGGAGAGGATGGGGGCAATATGGATCTCCAGGGGGAGTTGATTCCAGAGGGCCGGGGCCGCAACAGAGAAGGCTCTTCCCCTAGGCCCCGCCAGGCGACACTGTCTGGCTGACAGGACCTGGAGAAGGCCAACTCTGTGGGCCCTAACCAGTCGCTGGGTTTCATGGGGCAGCATGCTTCTATATATCTAAATAAGTATTATACACTTTAAATAAGTGCCCGGTTATTAAAACTGTACAAATCATTTGGTGAATAAAGTAGAACAGAACAGAATAACAGAGTTGGAAAGGACCTTGAAAGTCTTCTAGCCCAAACTTCTGCTTGAGCAGGAGGCCCTATACCATTTCAGACAAGTGGCTGTCCAGTCTGTTCTTAATAGCCTCCAGTGATGGAACACCCACAATTTATGAAGGCAAGTCATTCCACTGGTTCATTGCTCTCACTGATAGGAAATTTCTCCTTAGTTCTAGATTGCTTCTCTCCTTCATTAGTTTCCATCCATTGTTTCTTATCTTGCCTTCTGGTGCTTTGGAAAATAGGTTTAATAAGTACCCTTCTTGAAGCTGAAAAGCAACCACAATCACTGAAAAACTCAGTAAAATTGCTTCAAAGCCCATCTGTAGTCATTGGACATGTTTGTGCATGGTCAGAAAGTGTTTCTAATAGGATCCTGTTAGACATGCCCCAAAGGCCATCCTAATCTATAAACAGGTTCAGCTGCTTCACAACCTCAATTAATACTGTTTCACTCATAAGCAAAGCACCTCACTGTATAATTAACAAAATGTAGCATAATGTTTGGTGCTATCAGATATGTTGTTGTTGTTAATTGCGAAGTCATGTCCGACCCATCGCGACCCCATGGACAACGTTCCTCCAGGTCTTCCTGTCCTCTACCATCTTCTGGAGTCCATTTAAGTTCATGCCTACTGCTTCAGTAACTCCATCCAGCCACCTCATTTTCTGTCGTCCCTTTCTTCTATTGCCACCCCTTCTATTGCCCTCAGTCTTTCCCAGCATTCCCTGTATACTGTCGCCCTGCCTATTTAACTTATATGCAGAGCACATCATGAGAAAGGCAGGGCTAGATGAATCAAAAGTTGGAATTAAGATTTCTGGGAGAAATATCAACAACCTAAGATATGCAAATGATACCACTCTAATGGCAGAAAGTGAACAGGAACTAAAGAGCCTCTTGATGCGGGTGAAGAAGGAGAGTGCAAAAGTTGGCTTGAAACTCAACATTAAGAAAACCAAAATCATGGCATCTGGCCCTCTCAATTCCTGGCAAATAGATGGGGAAGAAATGGATGTAGTGACAGATTTTATTTTCCTGTGCTCCAAGATCACCTCAGATAGGGACTGCAGCCAAGAAATTAAAAGACACTTGCTCCTGGGGAGGAAAGCTATGGAAAATCTAGACAGCATACTAAAAAGCAGGGACATCACCCTGCCAACAAAAGTGTGTATAGTCAAGACCATTGTTTTCCCAGTTGCAATGTATGGCTGTGAAAGTTGGACCATAAGAAAGGCTGAGCAAGAAAGAATTGAGGCCTTTGAACTATGGTGCTGGAGAAGACTCCTGTGAGTCCCTTGGACTGCAAGGCATTCAAACCGGTCAGTCCTAGAAGAGATCAACCCCGACTGCTCTTTAGAAGGCCAGATCCTGAGGTTGAAACTCAAATAGTTTGGCTACCTAATGAGAAGGAAGGACTCCCTGGAGAAGGGCCTAATGCTATCAGATATAGTCCTCTTCAAATGGAAAGCCGGAATTTATAATTCCCTAAAATTTTTTAGCAGATTTTAGATCCTAGAACCAATTATACTATCAAGTACAAAATGGGAGAGATATAACATTTATCACAAACAGAATACAATACAACTAAAACGGGTTCAGGAATCATTTATTTGATTTCTAAATATTTTGAAAATATTTTTATACCTTACCTTCAGGCAATATCTGTTCAGTGTAATAGAAAAACCTATTTTTATTTGTTATTTGATAAGAGATTTCATGGGAATGATCAGCCTACTTTCCCAGATATAACATTCATAATCTGAAGGGCAATTGCAGTGGATCCTAAATATATTTGTAAAGGCTGATTGCAAATCGATATGAAATTAGCCCATTGGGAAACACCTTCTGGAAATACTATGTCAGAGATTGGAAAGGTACCTATTCTTTATTTTTAGATAGGTCATTCATACATACAGTGTCAATCTTCTGTAATTCAGTGTCCTTCAGATGTATTGACTACAATTCGTATAACTCAATTACAGTTTAGGCATGCTAGCTGAAAGTCAAAAGAATTGTCTCCTTATACATTCCAGAGGAAAAATCTGTATTAAGGGATACATAATCCAGAATGTCAGCCTTGATATTTCACCTTAACTTTATATTGAAGATATAGTATAGAATATGGTGACACTTACAATACATTTGCAGCAAAACCTATGTATAACTAGTCAGAAATAAATCCCTGTTTTCTATATATTCATTGAGAATTTTATATATTATTCTATCAGTAATAGACACAAATAGGCAGATGATCATTAAGACTTTGTGCCACATCCTGCTTAGACTGTTTAGTTTCAAAATTCAAATGGAGAGGAGATGATAGAATCTTACGTAGATCATAGGTATAAGAATTATTCCTTCAGGAGAAATTTAAACGATCAAAAAGGATGTCTCTGTATGTGTATACAATATACACAAATATACACAAATATTTTAAGTGAAATTTCCCTCTGTTCTGAACTGATAAAAAAATCTTTGAACAGTAGTTTTTGTTCCTACTGATGGGACTTTTGATATGGAAACTGGAAAGCTCTAGCCTGTTATTAACTTACTAATAAGAAACCTTATTAACTCAATAATACAATTTCCTTTTTCAAATAAAAGCAAGAAAACACCTTTATCACCCATTGGGAATCCTGATTCTTCAAAGTCCCGTTTGAAGAATAGTTTAATAGATATCCTTTAACCAGAACTTGTCCTTTCATCAAGAATGAAAATATAGTGATATTTGTTGTTTTGGAAATCATCCATTCTGGATCTAATTCTCCCTCCACCCATGTGTCTCTGTATGATCGTGTGTGTGTGTGTGTGTGTGTGTGTGTGAGTGTGTGTGTGTGCATGCGTGCGTCTGTCTGTGTGCGTGTGTCTGTGCATGTGTGAATACTTTCTGTCTTCAAGACCTGAAGACTGTCAAGGTGACTGTTCTTGCCTCTCTGAATTCATATTGGTTTGAAAGTGATCATGCTGGGACACTTAGAACTTGATTGAGTCTAGAAATGGATATTTAAAGTGCCTTTTTTTTGTTCAATTTCCTACACGTAACAGAGAAACCGAAGTAGGTCAAAGTATTTCTGTGATTATTTTGGATGCTAAAGACCTCATTTTTTTCCTGTTTCACATGGTTTTCAGACCAAAGACAAAGACCTCTCTCTCCCTGCCCCACGTCCACCTCCACCTCCACCCCCACCCCTCCTCCTTCTCTCTCTTTCTTTTTCTCATCATGCAGCACATGGTGTTCCAAAAATCCTTTTTTTTTTCCAAAAAGCAACTGGATTCTCACCATCCCTCCCCCCTTCTCTGTCTTTGATTTCTAATTCTGTAACTTCACCTGCCCTTCTTTCATTCTTGACTTGAGTGGAGAAAAATCTCTTCCCAAGAGGTTCTGGCATGAAGGAATTAAATGAGGCTATAAATTTGAACTGTCAGTCATTCCTAATATGTCAATCCAGGTACTGAATAATGGCAACCAGTGACAGGTTAAAAAAAAGGTGCCAGGAGTGAAAAGATTTCCTGCGAGTTTTAAAAAAGAAGAATATTTTGCTTTCTCTCTCATCCCCAGTGGTGTTTCTCAGAAAATTCCTGAAGCCAGGGAAAGAAGAAATCCAAACTAGAGGGATCTGAGTTCCAAATCAGAAAAATATTAGATGTAATTTATCCAACGGAGCTAGGTGCAGTGTAACTATACAATTGATTTTTTTATTTCATACACTGATCTAAACTTTTTGAAATTTTGTTCTGCATGCTCATAGTGTAAGTGTGTATCAGGGAGAGAAAAGCTGACAAAAATCTCTTTGGAGTAGTTTTGCATTTCTTTTATTTTTCTCTCTCTCTCTCTCTCTCTCTCTCTCTCTCTCTCTCTCTCTCTCTCTCTCTCTCTCTCTCTCCCTCTGCTTTCGTTCAATTCTACTTGATGTTCAGAATAAAGACTTGAATTCTTAATGAATAACCTATTTTCATTCTAGAAAGCAATCTAGCTTCAGCCCATGCTTCCTTACACCTGGGCAGGAGTTAGAAAAAGTTAGGCAAGGAAGCTGCCACTTATATTAATTCAAGGTCAGAATAGATTTTTTTCCCCTCTGAAATAAAGTAGAAGAGAGCAATGCTAATACATTATTCCCAGGATTTGTGGCAGGGTACGGTATATGTTGTGAGCCGCCCTGAGTTCTTGGAATAGGGCGACATAGAAAAATAATAATAATAATAATAATAATAATAATAATAATAATAATAATAATAATAATAATAATAATAATAATAATTATTATTATTATTATTATTATTATTTCAGGGTTCTATGAATCTATTGTTTAGAGACACTGTATAAGTAATGCACTTCTAATTGTCTGTGGTGTTCCTCCCTTCTCTGAAGGATGTTAAGATAACCTTCCACTGATTTCCTGAAGTTTTTTCTGAAGTTACTTGTTCTCCTTTCCAGCAGAACAAAGACAGCACTGCATTGAATTTCTATGGCACTAGGATGATTTTTTTTCAGTCATTTGTGATACTAAAAAGCTCCTTCCATAAACATGTTCTACATGTATACAGACAAGGTGAGTCCAGAATCAATGTCTTTCTAAACAGGGCATGGAAAAAAGGGAGGAATCAGTACAGAATGGCACCACAATATTGTATCCTTAGGTTGTCTGGATGTACAAGCAGATTGATAAATTGACCTTGAGTAATTATCAGCTTGGCAGGAAAGTTTCTACTTTGGAAGAAAGCCTATAGAGAATTTCTCTGTATATTCGTGGGGCCTCCCATTGGTTAGAATTTCCACTTCAGCACAGCTATAGGGGTTTCCTTCTCCTCTTTTAGTCAAGAAAAAATGCCACCATTTTCCTCAGCTGTTTCCAAAACACAATGGTTGCTATTGGGGAAAATGAAAAAGGGTGGGATAATTAGGTTTCTGACTATGTGTGTGTGTATTGATTTCATATTGGCTATTCTCCTGGAAAATGAGCCTGGAAGGAACATTGTCCAGGAGAATAGTGGTATGATTCTACAGCAATAACTAAGAGAGGCAAGACATTTGACTATGTTGTAGCACCTTTACTATGATCAATATAGGGTACAAAAACTAAAAACAAGTAATCATGAGTGGATTTGTATAATAAGTACATTAGACTAACATGGTGTTGGAAAGTTTATGTCACGGTATTTATGGGAGACCGATCAATCCTAGAAGCTGATGTGAACCAGGCCACGATATTAAGGCATATGACTTATATGGCCATTGAATATTCTGCTAAGACGATGATTTTATTAACCCAGATTTAGAATACTGTAGTGTGTGAATCCACTCATTGAAAGATATTAGAGCTATGCATTGGATTTTGCCAAGATATAGACCCAATCTTTAAAATCAGAACAGACTTTCTGATGAATACCCTTAAGATGAAGCAAAAGGACCCGAACATTCTTTCTTCTGAATTAATAATAATAATAATAATAATAATAATAATAATAATAATAATAATAATAATAATAATAATAGAGTTGTAAGGCACATTGGAGGTTTTCTAATCCAACCCCTTGCTTAGGCAGAAAGCCTTATACCATTTCAAACAAATAGTTGTCCAGTTTCTTCTTAAAAAGTTCCAGTGTTGGAGCATTCACAACTTCTGGAGGAAATTTGTTCCACTGATTAATTGTTCTAACTGTCAGGACATTTTTCATTAGTTCTAGGTTGCTTCTGTATTTAATTAGTTTCCATCCATTGCTTCTTGCCCTGCCTTCAGGTGCTTTGCAGGATATCTTGACTCCCTCTTCTTTGTGGCAACCCCTGAGATACTGGAACACTGCTATCATGTCACCTCTAGTCCTTCTCTTCATTAAAGGACTAGGGGTGACATGATAGCAGTTTTCCAATATTTCAGGGGTTGCTTCAAAGAAGACAGAGTCAAGCTATTCTCCAAAGCTTTAATGAAACTTTTCCTGATGTTGCTATAGAAAAGAAACCATAATTACTAAATGGTGAAACAATTTTTGAATCAAGGTACCTAAAATCTGCTGACTTAAAGAATGTGTAAAAAAAAAAAGCCCAGGATCCAGTACTTCAGGGAAATTAAAATTTCCAGAAAGTCCAGACCAATTTCAGATCAGTTTTATAGACAAAGTTGTGATCATTCCAGTATCTCTGCAGTCACATGATCATGACTTTCAATACTTCTTGCCAGTTTCCAACAAGCAAAGTCAATGGGGAAGTCAGCAGGAAATCAAAAGTCATTTCTACTCTCACTACTTTTTTGCCCATTCCTGTGATAAAAAAAACACTTAGGAAAATTTAATGTTCATTCTGGCCATATCAGACTGCACTATATTTCTCTCAAAGGATGACCCAACTAGTCACAGAGTTGTCTAGTAAAAATCTAAACATTACTTTAAGAGGTAACATTTGATTTGTTATTTATTTACAGTGAGAGATAAATGAATTCTCAAATTGTTTATGGGAACAGTGTTCAGTCTGTTCATTTCATTAACTTGGAGGAGAAGCTGGTTTTTAATGTATGCTATGTTACATGCAACTGCTCACATAATAAATTTCTTCTCAATTGCAAATTATTGCCATCTTTCCCCATTTCTCATTTGATTAAACTAATCAGGAGGGGGGAGAGATTAAGGTCACAATATGCATACCGTAAATAAGTAAAAGGAACATTTTTAATTACTTCATTGCAACTTGGTTTCTAATAAAAAAACCACAATGCAGATGAAGAAATGAAATATTTATGGAAAGTAATATGCATTTTAACTGTTCATACTGATATTTTATAAACCCTAAAATTGAAGTAACACATTTATTGTTTTCAAAGCAATAGTACTTTGCAATTTTTATGCATATTGATACTTAGGACTCAAGGGCCTAGAGAAGATTATTAAATTCATTGGGGAAAAATATTTTCTAATACCTCAGGCTGCAAAAAAGTATATTAAGCTTTAGTAAAAGGGATACAACAGAGTTGATAAACAACAGCAACATATTCCTAAAACTCAGTGTTTAATGTAGCAATGAGCTTCTATACAGTAGCTATCCATCACTTGTACAGTTTGCGAGCAAGGAGAACAACTATTGAGATGTCCGTAGACAACTGAATTCCAGTACCATTTAAACATCCTAAGTCAATGGTTCCTAGCCTTTTCCTGTCTGCTGATTATTACAGCATAGCCTATTCTATGAACTAGCTTAGATTCTATTTGAACTGAAAAAATTGACAGTTAATGATAGCAGATTTTAATTTATATTTACATAATTACGTAATCAATTGGGGAAAAGCTGGTTTATCAATCTGATTTTTTTTCAGAAATTTGTCCATAGGCAACAACGGTGAACCTGATGTTTCCATCAAAACATTGACAGATGTCTCATTTTATTTTTGATAGTCTGGAAGGAAAACTCCCAAAAGTTAGACTGTTTAGGAAGCAGTAACACTTCAACGTTTCAATCATTTCCCCATTTTTCACTGCAATACATTTGGAAATGTTCTTCCTGAATTTAACTTTTTTTTAAAAAAAAAAAAAAAGTTGGAAGCAACAAGGATGAGGAGAAAATCCCATAGCAACCACCACATTGTTCAGCAAACAATGAACATTGTGTAGGGAAAGTGTTTCATTACAACTTAAAAAGCATTTACACTGCAGAGATCTGAATTTAACTTCCAACTGCTTTGGCAAGATGAATACAGATGTCTAACATTCCATTAGCAAAACTGACTGCATATTTAAGGCTTACCGCTAACCATATCAAACAAGTTCATACCAGAGAAAGTGAATAAAAGCAGGAGCAATTGAGACTCTCTCTATTGTCACAGAACTTTCTCACAAACCAAGACAGCCCAGAATGTAAGACTATTCATCTAGGCCCACATTTAAAAAAAAAAAAAGCAGAAAGAATTAAAAAGGAACAAGAAATTATTTTGTTGCCTTTTAAAAAATATTTCCTTGGATTTTAATAAAAACAAGAAACACCTACAATTTGAATGCTACACTGGCATACTAACTGATCATCTATAGCGGTGGTGACGAACCTATGGCACAGGTGCCAGAGGCGGCACTCAGAGCCCTCTCTGTGGGCACGCGCGCCATCGCCCCAGTCCTAGGCCTTCAGCTGGGTTTTATAAAAACTTTTCGCTTAGGCCTCCGCCGCCATGTACAAAAAAAAAGGTTCAATCAATCAGTCAATTTCAACTTCTCACGGGAAAAAAAAAGATCTTGCAAAGTTGGAATTGATTGATTGAACTTTTTAGTCTGCCGTTACCACCACAGCCACACCCAGCCAATGGGCCAGACCCACCCAGCATTCAACGATGCATAAATGGGTTTTGGGTTGCAGTTTGGGCACTCTAAAAGGTTTGCCATCACTGATCTATAGAAATACATGAATACTAAAATTCAGTACTTTGATGATAGGCAATGGACATAATACTTAATTGATAACATTTAATTGATCGTTATTACAAATAATGCATATATTGTTTATTATTATGAATGAAGATAAATATATGTATCCCAGGATGTTACAGGATCCAATCTGGGTTGGTCACTGGTACCAGAAGTTTCGTCTTTCGGTAGAGAGAATTTCCCTAAGGATGGACTCCAGCACGAGTCCAAAAGCTCAGAAGAATAAACCTCTGGTTTCGGTGAGCAAGCTAGATTGAATCCTGCATTATTTACTATTCCCTATTAATCTGCTAAACTACAAAGCATACATAGACATGCCAATGAAATGTGATTTTGAATACTATTATCGTGTTTCCCTGAAAGTAAGGCCTACACCAAAAATAAGCCCTAGCTTGATTTTGGGGGTGGGCCTAATATAAGCCCTACCCCAAAAGTAAGTTTGTGGGTGAGGCACACACCTAAAAATCAAGCTGGGGTAGGGGGTGTGGAGCTTCCCCACCCACCCTGCACCCACTTACCTCATAGCCAAACCTCTCCTCACCAGCCCTCTTGTTCTGAGGCCTCTTCTTCAGCCAGGCCTGCATTTCTCAGTCACAGGGCCTGTGCAGCTAAGAACCAAGCTATGGATTAAATCTGTAGCTCGGTTCCGCAAGACCTCTGCAGCTGAGGACTGAGCTATGGATTGAATCCATAGTTCGGTACTCGGCTGCTTAGGCCTTCTGGAAAGGTCTGACTACAAAATGCAGGCCCAAATGCAGCTGCAGAACTTTGGCCCCAGAAGAAGTGGACCGGCTAAGTGGGGCTATCAGTGCTAGAGGTGAGGTAAGGCCTACCCCGAAAATAAGACTTGGTGACTTTTTTGGAGGCAAAAAAAAAAAAACAAGACCCAGTCTTATTTTCAGGGAAACATGGTACTATTACAGAGGGCAGGGCCAGCAAAGGAAACACAAAAGTCACGACACAGCCCTGCCAGTTATTGAGTTTGTTGTTTCAGTCACTCCCTCTTTTTCCTCTCCATAAGGAGTGCTAAGGAACAAGGCAACAACAACAACAATAAAAAGAAAATACTTTCTTCTTTTTGTACTTTGAAAAACAATGGCCACTTCAGACCACTCGTTCGGCAGTCAATAAGGCTAGATTTTCTGACCCATGTTATCAGCTTGTGCAAACTCAGCCTAGTACTAATTGTTATGATCAAAATTATATTTAAAGTTTATTAGAAACACAAGCTAGTAAAAAGAAAAAAAATATGGGTGGGTTTGAATGTTAGAGGCAGGTGAAACAGTGGGAAAAGGTCAATGAAATGGAAATTAAGATACAGACAAGAGCAAATTTTGATAGAAATTGGGCAAAGCATTCATACATTTAAAAAAATCAAATCAAATGTTGACACCCGCTATCTGATTATTGATTGCACCTTGAAATGTGCAATTGAAATCCTTGGAAGATTCAGACAAAAAAATGTCTGAAATGGTACAGGGGTTCCTGCCTGAGCAAGGGGTTGGACTAGAAGACTTCCAAGGTTCATTCCAAGCCTGTTATTCTGTTAAGACCCAATTCAATCAGTTATTCCAGGTTTGTGTGATTTCACCCCCAACATGGAAAGTGGGGTGGTTAGATTCCTTCTTTCCTTTCCCATAGCTGTCTATGGTTCTCTGGAAAAAAAAATCAAAAGGGAAAAATATCTGCTAGTGATTTACTTTCTCATTATTTAATCGCAAGCGAAGTGGAATTATTGTGTTTACTCAAGGATTTAGCCAATCCTCAGAGGTGTATTATACTAGAAGAATAATAGTTTTTCCTACAAGTGAATTATTTGTTTGTTCCTATCTAATGAAGATCTTCAGAATCTTATATTGCTAAAGGTAGAGGCATTGATGGATTAAAAAATAGGCGATTAAAGTAATTGACTAGTTAAGCATATCAGTGTGAGGCAGATCATCACACCACATCACAAAATCCCTCTTCATTGTTTTCCATAAATACATAGAAATAAAGTTGTAAGATTATGCAATGTATTGACAATAATAACCTCAGAAACAATAGAAATGCCACAAAATTTGCAAAGGGCTTTTTAGGCAGCTGATTGAATTGTTTCCTGAAAGGACATCTGCACTCAGTGTCAACTGTTCAGTAGGCATTTCCAGAAAAAGAAACTCCTGGGACATGATTTTACCAAGAGTATAATACTTTACTGAGAAATTTACATTTGCACAGAAGAAAGTGAAACCAGCTCCGAGGTTGCTGCTCGGGAATGTGCTTAATTAAATGATAGAACACTGGGTGTTCACACTCTCCAATAGTAATAATTCTTCTTGTTATGGAAACAGTCAGTTTCTCCTTTGGCTGGTTATTTTAATTTTGGGGAATATTAGAAGGCAGAATATTATATTTCCTCAAAGGATCTTAAAGGCAGAAACTTCTCTCCCCCCCCCCTATCCAGACAACTCAGCAGAAACCAGCTTTTAGAAATGCAGATGTGATAATCCATTCAGGAAGGTTAGAGCCTTCCAGCTAGAAACTGAAGAGATTAGGAAGACAAAGACCCTTAAAATCTACATACCCCACCCAAACTCTAAGGACAGGAGACATAATAGGATTAACCCACCAATACCAAAAGGGCACATTCAGACTTAGGTCAAAGTACATGACACAGGAAATACAAAGCCTCAAACAGGAACAGGAAACAACCTCAAGAGCCCTAGAAGGTATAAAAACCCAAGCCCTACTACATGTGGTCAGTTCTTTTTTCTAAAGCAGTCTCCATTTTGATTATTCCTGGCTTGGACTGGACCCTGATGAAGATTTTTCTTTTGACACTCTACATATGATCGTCAAGATATGAGCAGAAAATTTAGATGAAAGATGAATCAGTCTTGACACTCAATTTAGATGCTTTAAAGATGATCATAACTTTGTGGAACCAAAATGCTTCACCAGAGTTTTAAGCATCTCTTTTTCATCCTTATTAAACTTTTTGCAGTCCATCCAGTTTGAGATTCCTATGTTGTAAGTATTGAATGTACAATAAGCAACGGGTCATGCTAATATTAGAGCAATATTTCTCAACCTTGCAGATGTTAAGACATGTGGACTTTTACTCCCAGAAATTCCCAGCCAGCCATGATAGATGGGGAATTTTGGAAGTCAAAGTTCACATATCTTAAAAAAGTTGAGAAACACTGGTCTAGACTGGTGCCACTGTTTAAATTCAGAGTATGCTATGCTTAAGTAAGGATGTCTGTGAATAATCCTGTAATATGTAATTCCATCTGACAACCAGAGACATCTTTAACATGTCATGCTAACATCAGAATGAGCCTTGTGTCATGGTATCATTGTGTTTCCAGAGCTGGCTGCAATTAAGCGCATCTGTCATGTCATTTGTGACAATTGATTTGAATCATTTGTCCTCATCTTTGCACTTCCATGGACATCTGTGCTGACAAACTGCAGTACTTTGCAGACCATTAATTGCTCTGTTGTCCTAAAATTAAAAACCATTGTCCTAGACATTGGGGTTATAACTAATTCAGATGAGTACTGAAAGCAAAATATTTTTGTTTTAGTAATAATGGGTGCCTCCAGAACAATTTGAATTCTGCACATTTTCAGATGTAGTGTCTTTGTAATAACAAATCCATGTACACACAAATGCCCATACTGTCTTGCTGTAATATCAGTATTACACCCTGAAACATATTAAGCTCAGTTAGATTTCATCTTAAAGTGAAGAAAATATATACCCAAAGTCCTGAAAAAAATCTCATGTAACAGTCCTATGCCCTTATCTAAGGGTACGCTATATTGAACATAATAAGGTTTAGTTCTGTGAATTAGATAGTACTCCATTACTTAACAGCTAATTTTATGTTACTACAGAAATGAAGATGAGGGAATGGAATCAGACCATTGGATGGTCACGTAATTTCTACTTAATGTATGAAGACATTCATGAATTAGCCAGTTTTGTCCACACTGAGTCAAAGAGAAAATACATCGGAATATTTTTTTTTCCAAAATGCATATAATGGTGCAATTAATAGTGCACTTCTAAAAAGCTCATTTGATACTGTATGTATCAAGTTATGCTCTGTCTGGTTCTTAAACAAATTGAACAAACAAACAACCATGCCTTCCAGCCAAAATTGCAAAGTACTTTATCAACTTGTAGCATTATTTTTATTTCCAAAAACATATCTGGGCTATTTTTGTTAGCAAGCAGGGGAGGGGGAGAGGGAAGGAGGGAGGATGATGAATATGGGGTGGGCTGGAGATTCATCAGGTTGGCGAATTTCCAGGTCTAGCAGCACTACCAAACCTGACATACAAAACTCTAATTGATCACTATATGGCTATAACACTTGTCACTTTTTTGTTGTTATTTAATCCTTTTCTCATTTTTTTTTTTTGCATCTTACATCTAAAAGCCTTACCTTTTGATAGAAATTGCAGAATGATTGGCACTGGAATCAGACGGATCTCCTTCACATTAGCATGTGATTAACTT
Organism: Bothrops alternatus; assembly: GCA_034064705.1. Lineage (NCBI taxonomy): Eukaryota > Metazoa > Chordata > Lepidosauria > Squamata > Viperidae > Bothrops > Bothrops alternatus. Next base: position 1,309,151 of record JARGCV010000112.1, on the reverse strand, counting down.
TTTGTTCTTTTCTTAAGAAGCTTAATGAATAATCTCTGTGCTATAATCTGCTCAAATTGTACTTTCAAATGCAGATGGACAGAGAGGCAGGATTAAATTAAATAAGGAGATCACAATTTGCAAGGCAGAGTATGCAGCAATATATGCTGTTAGAAAGTCAATCCTAAATGCTGATAAATAAATGCTGATAATAAAATAATACAGTGTATTGTAATATAAAAACATTCAATGAAATAATCAGGTAAGAACATCCTCTTGCTAGTTGACCTCAGTCTGAGCAAGAAAGAAAGTTTTCATTTGGATGTTTTAACTATAAACATGGCACTCTTGCTTCTGTTTTGTGTCTTCGTATCTTGGAGCAAGTAAGAAATATGAAGTTATTGCTAGGATCCCAATGGGCTGTCAGATCAATTAGTGAGTTTAAGCAGGGCTTTTTTTTTTCTCATAGAATGCCCAGAACGGAGTTCTGGCACCTTTTTTGGATGGAACCTTGTAGGGTAGGCAAGGCGGGTTCTATGACATGTGTGAGTTCTGGCACCTTTTTTTTTTTTTTAGAAAAAAAGCACTGAGTTTAAGTGTTATGTTCTGGCTGAAACATACAGTATAGTTGGCAGTCAACGAGGATATGAATGATGTCCTCTATTTGTGGCATGTAATATACTGTACATATTGTTTCTGGATAAGGTAGTGGATGAAATTGCCTTGTTTTACCATAGAATCCAGGAGCCAAAATCTTGCTCTAATTAAGACTGTTCTTTGGCCCTCTATCAGGTCCAGAGTTAGACATTTTGAAAGGTCTTTTGGTTCTGGGCCAACAATTTCAAAGGCTTAATGTTAGTAAATGTCTCTATGTTAACTTGAACACTAACTCTCCTTCTGAACATATTCTTAGCATGGTGGCCATCTGAGGTTTAATATAGAAGTGCCAATCCATGGAGTGAGATGGAAATTTGGCAAACTGATTTAGCCATAGGATAGGGTGGGACATGCCAGACTTTAACATGAGACTTTTTTGATTGTCTACCAAAAAAGTATCTTCTACCAACAATTGAAAGCTCTAATTGTTATGGAACTATAGATGAAATGGATTCTTATTTCAGCTCTAACTGTGGAGACTGGAGTATTTTTGTGTGTTCCCAGAATAGATCTTAGGAAGCTGGTCAAGGTTTGTTCAAGTAATGATGACTATGACTGTCCACTCTTCTGTACCTTAGGTCATTTTAGTGATTACTTTAGCCTTGTAGACCTTTAATATAAAGACTAGTGTACTAGCGTAGTTATAATTAATTTCACAAGTGTTTTAGAGATGGCTGAGGCTCTTGTCATGCTTCTATTAAGATGCCTTATGCACGAACTCACATTAGTAAAAGTTACTCATAGCTATAAGAAAGAGATAACTTGTTCTATAGGTTCTCTGTCCAAGTTCAAGATGTAATTAGTAACACCTCTTTCCAAATATCATTACTTTGGCCTTGGTCTTACTGATTTTCAAAAAATTAAAGGCATGTTAAGCATCCAACTTACAGAGTAATCACCTTAGTCCAACTTGAAATTGCACCCTAAGGATCATGGCCTCTGTATACATAAGAACATTGATAGATTTATTAAATATCATTGTTATATGAATATTCTGAGAGCAGAGCAATCATGGGATATCAATATGTCAGGTGGTTATTTGTTCCTGTATGGATTTTCAGAAAGGTGTTTAACTTTAATCAGGTGATGGAGCTTGAGTTCTATGTAAGGCACGCTAAAGAATCTCTCTGTTAATAGAATCAACTATTCTATAGTGCTTCACTAAGGTCAACAAAAGTGGCATATAACTGGTTTTTGCTGATAGGTACTTTGTCATAGAGAAAAGCAATTGTCTGTGGTAGAGTGCTCAATCTTCTACCCTGCCTGGTCTTCTAATAGAATTTTGTTCTCCTACAATCCTTCTCGAGAGAGAATTCCAAATCTCTTGATTTCTCTCCTAGAATACTCCAGAGTCTATGTAAGAGTCTATGGAGATTCTCAGTCATCCAGGTCATGGCTGTCCCAAAGGTGTTTTTTTCAAAGGCAGCTGGACTTTCTTGTTTTTCTTTGAAGAGGTTTCATTTCTCATCCAAGAAGCTACTTCAGTTCACTTAAGAAGAAGCTTCTTGGATGAGAAGTGAAACATTTTCAAGGAAAAACAAACAAAGTCCAGTTGCCTCTTGAAAAAGCACATTTGGGACACCCAGCTATAAGAGTTTTAGGGTAATAAGTCCTGCAAGAGGCAAAGTTTTGAGAGTTTTGAAAGCATGTAGACACATAAAAGTGTCTTTTTTTCCAAAGCTTCCTCCCAAAATGCTTCTGAAACATAACAACAAAATGAGAGAGAAATGTTCACAAATAAATGCACATGAAACACGTGGAACTACAAAAAGAGAGAATCTCATCAATTCTTTTAGGAAGGGAAAGATAGGTTAATTATAAGCATGATAAAACCTGAGGGCACTTCATGTTAAAATATATATGATTTTGCATCTCTTTGAAAATTTCATACAGAAAGATAAGAAAAATAATAGCAAATAGAGAAACAGGGTATCCATCTGGATTTTTGAAGATAGCTTTTCTGAACTATATCAATATATTAAATAGGATTGTTTCAATTATTGAGATGACTTTTTCTCATTACTTTGATTACTGCTATATTAGCAGAAATGCTAAGCAATAACCAAATTTATTGTGTTTTATGTCTCTGTATAAATAATCATGATGCCATTAGTGCTCATTATTACTTATTTGACATGTAAAAAGAAATATAATCAATAGATATAAAATTTTCAAAAGAAGAGACAAAATAATGCTTGCTGAAATGCTTAGATTTCTCTAACCTTGGCCATAAATTCTGGATCATTCCACATTGCCTCTTAAAGAATGATCAGCAGCAATAGATATCAGTCCTTCTGAATTCAAAGTTCCATATTTTTTGTGTGTTGTATGTTCATTTTGGAGCATTTTCTCAACATGATGCTGATAATGATATCTCTAGAATTATTTTTCTGAGTTGCTTGGAGTACTTTTAAAAGTTATTTCAACATAAGCATTATTCAGTAAAACCATAAAATCTTAAGAATAACTACAAAATATGAAATAAGATGAATCTGGAAGCAAAGCAAAGCAGTAGAATAGGCAATCTTATCAAATTACCATCTCACAAAGTACTTCTTAGCCTACAAAGGCACACCTTAAATTGCTTTCAGATAGAAGGCAGTAAAGGGGCTTAGATTCAGTCAGTCAGTCAGTCATAAGAAGCTGCCCTTCCAATTCCTCTAGGAGGGCAACATGATTATTTATTTATTAATTTATAATTAAATTTTTATGCCGCTCCTCTCCGAGGACTCGGAGCGGCTAACAACATAAATAAAAACAACATCTGAACATTTCCAAAAATCTAAAACCAAATCTAAAAAGCATTTAAAAAGACCCCCAGACACATTCATCATTCACACACAATCACAGTCATCCCCAGGCCTGCCGGCATAGATAGGTTTTTAGATTCTTCCGGAAGGCCAGAAGATCCAAGACATAAAGGGAAGAATTCCTTTAATGCTTTTTTCTAAAGAAGCCCTCCCTGAATCCAGCTAGATGAGACAATATTGCTATATCTCAAATCTTTAATTTTAGAAAGAATGTAGAGAAAGTGGTGTAGCCTAAGAGCTATAGAGTACCCTAGAAGAAGGAGATTATTTGGACATCTTGTACTCCGTTTCAGGCTTGGACATGGGTTCCAAGTAGCGTGTCGTTTGCTGGTACTTGCATGGTGAGAGTGATGCTTCTGCAGCCCTCTTTAACTTGTCAGCAAGATTTGACACCGAAGATTATGATATAGATTGCCTGCAAAGACAAGATACATAGTAAAGTGGCTCTGTTCCTTTCCAAAAAAGAAATTCTAGTCGGGCTCAGATCAGCAGGTGCTCCCTTCTGGGGTCCCACAGAGTTAATTGATCTTCTATCCTTTACTTTTCAATATCTACATAAGACCACTAGGAGACATTTTGAATTTGGTGTGAAGTATCATCAGTATGCTAAAATAATTACTATATACCATGTTTCCCTGAAAATAAGATCCAATCTTATTTTTTTTTAACCTCCAAAAGAGGCACCAGGTCTTATTTTGGGGAGATGTCTTACCTGCTTACCTTGGGACCGCCACAGCCAGGCCTCCCATGCCCCCAAATCTGCCTCGCCTCACCTCTTCTTCTGCGGCCCCTCACCACCACTCACGTGTGTCACCCCTGACCTTCATTTTGCTGTCAGAGGCTTTCCAGAAAGGGGGGCACTGTGCACATCAATCCGGAGCTCATTTCTCAGCTGCTTATTTTCAGGATAGGTCTTATTTTCAAGGAAACATGGTATTATCATCTTGAATTGGGCTGTAGATGCTGCAAAGATCTTGGTCAAATGTTTGGAGACTGTAGAGCCTGAATGGATGAAGCAAGCTAATATTAAACTTGAACATGACAGAGGAACTCTTTGTCCAAAAGCCATCTGTTATTCTTTTATTCTAATTTTATCTCTGGAATGTGTGGAATTGCCCTGAGTTGGGTATCTCCTTGAATTCATGACTACTGCTGAATAGAGGTGGAGATGGTGGGCAGAGGACCTTTGGCCAGCTTTGGCTTATGTCCAACTGCAAGGTGAAGATTTGGCTGAGTCCAATTAGGACTTAGAGCATTTGGCAATCATGATTTTACATCTTCTTCATCATCACAAAGATGGATTAATGCAATGCACTCTATATGGGGTTCCTTTAAAACAGGGGGGTCAAATTCGATCATGTCACATGACATGTTGTGATGTATCGTGATGTTTTTTTGCCTTTGTGGAGCCAGGGTGGGCGTGGCCTGTGCATGATGCATCTGGCCCATGGGTTGCCAGTTTGATTCCCCTGCTTTAAAACTTCAAGAAACTGCAAAGATACCCATGTGCTGACAGATAAGAGCTATAGTTAAATAACTCATATATTGCAGGTGCTGAATTAGCTTTCAGTAGAATACTAAGTGTAATACAAAATGTTGCTTTTAATCTTTTAAAGTAGCACAAAGCTTAATGATTAAGTACCTGCAGGGCCCCTTCACTAGATAAAGAAGCTCATCAGGTATGCTCATTCCTGTTGAGAATATTGTGTGTCTTTTATATATAAGAAGTAAAATCTGTGGACGTCAGGACATACTATTCCCATTTTATGGAACAGAAGTCCCTGAAGGGCAGATTGCAGCTTTATACTGTATATCTTTCTGTAAAACTGCCAAATCATTGTTCTGCGGGCGGGAGTTTGAAAGCATACCTCAATGGTGGATTGACACTTTATTTGTGATAGTGACTATTTGTCTTATTTAATTTATTGCTACTTTATTTTTCTTGTATCCTTGTTTGTAAAAATGTGTCACTATAAACTGCTGAGTTGTAAGTTCTGGAGGTATACAAAGAGGTACATAACAAATTTTCACATAGGACTTACACTTTTTCTTCCTCGAGGCATTCCAATTTCATTGCAGTTCCTTTTATTTATTGCTTCTTCTTCCATGTCCATTTTTTTGCAAACTCAGTTCTTGCCATCATCAAAAGATGGTTTTAATACTATTATCCTCTTAATCTTCAATACTCCATTTTTAGTCTCTTATGAGAAGCAATTAGATCAAAACTTTTAGATTTATATTCATTCCCTTTGCTTGTGTGTGTGTATATGTGTGGGGGTGTACTTCCGTACAGGAACATTTCCACAATGTATGGGATAGACGTCTCCCAGATCCAGATGGGAGATTCCGCAGAAGGTCATGGTGAATAACGGGGCCTAAGGTCCTGTGGCACTTCTAGATCCAGATGGACAGGCAAGCACTGGCCAATCAAGCAGACATCTTGATAGCTGACAATGAAAAGAAGATAGCAGTGGTGATAGACATAGTGTTACCAAATGACAGCAACCTCAGGAAGGAGTATGAGAAGCTGGAGAAGTACCAAGGCCTGGAGAAGAAGGATATTGAGAAGAGGACATAGAAAATGAAAACCAAAGTGATTCCAGAGGTGGTAGGAGCACTCAGGATTGTGACTTTACTCCAAGAAAATAGCTCCAACACAGGAACATCAAAGTTTCCTGTCCAAAAGAGTATAGTGCTGGGAACAGCTAACGTACTATGCAGAACCTTCAAACTCCTAGGCCACTGATAGAGGATCCAAGATTGAGAAAGACACATACTGCCCATAGGGTTGAGAAGGGAATTTTATATAGGAAAACCTAATCCATATATCTGAAATTAAAAGACTATTTCTAAGCAAATATTCACCAACCAGTCACTGTTCATGTTCATGCTCCCTTTTCAGATGGCCCTGTCACTTTTCCTCTAATCTCTTGTTTCATTTCAATATATTTCTTCATGCCACCTAACCAAATATCTCCTTCCAATGCAACCCACCCCTTTCATGGATCACATTAATATAGAATAACAGAATACTTTTTTGTCTTCCAAATTCATAGCCCTTCCATTACCACATTATCCGGAACATAACATGGACTTACAGATGCTCACTGTCATGTGCACCTACAACAATTTAGAGTTTAGAATGTAACAATTCATATATTCTGATATCCATTTTAGACTTTTTATTCTTTTTTTTATGCTTTTTTTTTATTATAAAAATTCTTTTATTAAAACAATCAACATTGGAATCCTTTACCTTAAATCCTTTAGGATATTTGACTATTTCATTCCACAAAAATCCAACAAGCTTTTTTTTTTTTTTGTTCCTTCCATTCATCCAACTTCGTAGACCCATGTGTTCTTTACTACTTATTGGTCTTACAAAGTTAAACTCTTTCATACAATATTATCATCACTAGATAGGCTAATACATTTTGACCACTGCAAACCATCATGGTTTTGGCTACCTGAATTTTTAACATTTTAGTGAAATACTTATTAGTAATGCAGAAATGTAATGTGAGTATTTGTAAAGGATAGAGTAATGTGAAATGTAATAGTAATGAAAAGTTTCATATTGAATGCTTTTTACACATTTTGATCAGCATGTTCATGCTCTTCTGTGCAGGCTAAAATTTTTAATCTAGACAGAATTGACTATATCTGATTGATATATTATTGTTCAGGTAATATATGATCTGGAGGTACATGCAGTATTGAGACACTGCTTGACTAGGGCACCTGGAAGTTCCTTCTTTTCCTGATGATTGTGCCATGCAAACTCAAGTCTTATCCTGGCATATAACTCTGGTTATTCAATAATGGCTAGAGATTTTAGTTGTCATGATGATTGATTAACTATGTGCCGTCAAGTTGTTTTCAGCTCCCAGAAACTGCATATAGTCTACATAATGATCAATTCTTTCAGAATTCCCAAGGATGCACTCATCCACTCTTCTTCTCTTTCTCATTCATCTATCAACTCATTAATGAATACGTAAATAGCTGATTTAGAAGTGCAAGTAATGGGGAGCCTAATGAACAATGATTTGTATCTCCAGGAGAAAACTTTATAATGAAGCCATTGTAAAATGAATCCATGACAAAACCTATTTTATGTTTACATAAATCTGTACAACTAATTCATTGCTGCCTTTGACATTAAAATGTAGCTATATCTCATTCCTAATTATTTCCTTTTTAAACAATATTAAAATTAATGAGATTGCCAATACTACTTTTAAAGTACATTCAGTGTTCAGGGCTGTGTTTGTTTATTTGTTTCTTAATAGGAGCAGAAAAAAAGATCTAAGTTCAGAGTAGTGAAATTTTTATATATATAAATATAAATATTTCCTAATTTTTTTGGATTGGTTAGCTCTCATCAGCCAGACATACCCTTCTGAGATTCGAACCTGGGCTGCTTGCACGTTAGGCAGCGGTGTTGACCTCTAGGCCACAGGCTCTTTCTCACTTTGTCAGCTGTATCAGGGAGGAAAGAGACCGGGGGAGGAGATTTACCTTGAGTGTTTTTTTGATGCACCCTGTCAGCCCAAATATGGGAGGAAGAAATATTTTTCCTGTATCAGCTCAATCTAGAGCCATCCACAGGCAGCAGTTGCTACTGCGACATCATTTGTGTTTCCTAAATTTTTTAGATTGCTAAGAAAGAATTAAGGGGGACTGGGATAGCTATTTTGAGCTGGTTAGCTCTCATCAGCCAGATATACCCTTCTGAGATTCGAACCTGGGCTGCTTGCACATTAGGCAGCTGTGTTGACCTGTAGGCCACAGGCTCTTTCTTACTTTGTCAGCTGTAGCAGCGAGGGAAGAGATCGGGAGAGGAGATTTACCTTGAGTGTTTTTTTTTAAAAGATATTTTATTAGATTTTATATGGGTAGGGAAAGGTTAGGATCAGTGCGGTTACAGGAAAATCGGGATAAAAGGGACAGGGTGTGGATAAATACAGTAAATATGTAATTCAGCGAACAAGCTGTCATCCGGATCTTCATATTAAATATAATTGTTTATATAATACTAGACAGTTATAAGAATACATCAGTATAATTACAACTGACATTTGATAAAACACTAATATTCCTTTAAATAATTAGCATAATTAGTAGCATAACAACTATTTCCAATCATCAACCTTAATACTTAATATAATAAAACTCTAAAATCTCTTCTTATTTTAACGTGTTTCAACCCACTGATAAAATTTTCCCCAAGTTTTATAAAAGATTGAGTCTTCTTTCTCCTTCATCTCTAACGTCAATCTGTCCATTTCTGCACAATCTAAGATTTTCAAAATTATAATCTGGTCTGATGGTAGATCTTCATTTTTCCAAAATTGGGCAAATACTATTCTTGCAGCTGTTAATACATGTAATATTAAATAATCATTTTCTTTGCCATAGTTAGGTCTTTTTATTGGTTTTTTAATTTTTAACAGAAAAAGAAAAATGCTCAAATCAAATCATAGTAATCACAACATAAATACATATTTCAAAATCATCCATAAACAAAACATAAGTACTTATTTCAATACATCTAATAATAATAACTCAACTGAAAATAATCATAGACCACATTTACCAAACAATTAACATTACTGCTCGGTACCCCCACCACCACATCCCCCTAACCCTAACCTTCCCCCCTCGCTTACCAACTAACTACCTACTCTCCTCCCTCCTTCTCTATCTCCCTCCTTCTACTCCACCCAACTATCCCAACTCTTCCCCCTTCTTATCAACTTTCTACTTACATCAGCCTTCACTCCTCCTTCCTCTTTCCATCAGATGTGGTGCCCAGAGGCCACCCGAGCAACCCCTTAATAACAATAATTACATATTCTTGCATCAACCCCAATTGCAGTTGAGAAAACATAGTATATAAAATTATAAACCCTCCCTACCCCCCCTGACTTCCCAGAGTGAGTACAGGGTAAAACAAAAGAAAACCCACTACTTCAAACAAAGTTATTATATAATCCTAACAAGAATTTTAAACTATATACTAAATACAATCTCTACTTAACATTTATTCAACCTTATCAATTCTAATACATATCTAATCCCTCAATCAGTCCATCTAATATCAAACCTTAAATCATTTCAATCCACTAAACAAAACAGACAAATCATCTTGTTAAGAGTATTAATTTTCATTTACATATATAAACCATCAAACTAACAATCAATCCATCACTTCAATTCATTGAGAGGTTATGTAGAGTCACCCAAACAATCAAGTTTAGTACATATCTTCCAATAATCAGTTTCTTTTAACATTCTAGACAATCATTTCAAACCAATAAACATCAAATAAATAAATCATCTTTTTTTAAATAAACAAATAATATCAATAAACCCCTCAATTAAAAAAATATATATATTCTTAATCAATTTAATATATCTTCCATTAAACAACCTCTCTTACATCTTGCTCATAAACTTGGTCCTTAATTCAGCCCATAATCTTAGATTGGCCTTAATTCCTTACACTTAATTTTAAATTTCACTTCTTCAATCAACTTCTGGGCTTTCTCATATGTCAAATAAACCTAAATAACAAATACAATCTATTTAATCCATTTCTAATTTAGATTCCTTCAACCTTATCAAATCACATAATGCTTATCTATCCCATCAATCAATCAATCTAATGTCAAACGTAGATTATTTCAAAGCAAGTACATTCTTCTTCAATTTAATTATATCTTCCATTAATCATCTTCTTTTACGTCTTACTCATAATCTTAATATTATATCTTCCGTTAATCATCTTCTCTTACATCTTACTCATAATCTTAGTTCTTAAGTCAGTCCATAGTTTTGAATTACCCATAATTCCTTGCATACAATTTTAAATTTCACTTCTTCAATCGTACTCTTGGTATTTTCTTCTGCCGGGTAAATCTCCATAACGAGGCCTCCCTTCCAAATAATAAGTCTCTCTTTTTTACTTGCAATATCATTTGAATCCATATAAACCATCTTAACCTTTGCATTAGTCCTCTGTTTCTCTTGACCATAGACTTTCGTTGAGGTAACATTTCAAATCTCTGTCTTTGCTTTTCCTGGTCCTCAGCACCATAGATAGATTGCTTCTTAAACTGGATCAATTTCTCTTTTTTTTCTCAATTAAATCTTCTTCTTGCTGCTTGTCTGAGAGGAATAGCCATCCCCTCCTGTCTTGAAACAAATCCTCTTCCTCCACTCCGTAAATGATCTGTTTATCAAGCAAGATCCATTTCCCATTATTCTCTTTATTCTCAATACTGTCTTCTACTTGTTTGGATTGTTGTATAAAATGTTCAACAGTCGGTTGCAAATCAATTTCATTTGGAAAAAAGAATCTAATTAATTTTAATATTTCTGTATTAGTCTCTTTCAATATTGCAATCCTTTCTTCTTTAAATTCATCAATGCGATCCAAAATAGGTTTGACATTAAAACGTAAATTCCACTCCATTTTAAATTTTAAAACAATCGCTCTGGCTTTAATCCAATTTCTACAACCGTCTCTCTATCTTCGCTTACGAGAACAAAGAAAAAAAAATGGAGAATTCACTTTCACTTTCAAGCACTTTCCTTTAGCAGTGAAAGTAGTGAAAGCTATACGCCATCTTGAATGCATTATGTTGAATGTAACAGTTAGAAATATATAGCCAGAAAAACAATAAAAAATACTTGCAATCCAATAAAAACTCCTGTATTCACTCAGTCTGCAAACAGTCTCTCTTGTGTTCTATTTTTAAAAAGCAGAGGCGGTCGCGCCGTCTTTTTCTGTCTGATGACAGAAGCGTCTCTGAGCAGGAGCGTCTTCAGGAGTTATGGGGAGCTCTCACTCTTAATCCCTGAAAGCTTTTTCCAGGGATATTAGAGGAGCTCAACCCTTTACTCCCGATGCTCTGCACCTCTTCTTCGCCCGAAGAGGGGATTTTTCACCGCAAAAAACAGCTGATGTTCACTATTTTTTGCGGCTTTACATACCCAGGGAACGGAGCCTCACAGAGGAGACTCTAGCGACGCCGGCGGAGCCACCGGAAGCTCGCCATAGTTAGGTCTTAATATTCCTAACAGAAACAATTCCAGTTTAAATTCTATCTGCATTTTCATCATCTTTTTTAACCATCTATGAATCTTAAACCAATATATTTTTGCGATAGAGCATGTCCACCAGGCATGATAATAAGTACCCGGTTTTTGCTTACATTTCCAACATGTATCTGGTAAATTTTTAAACATTTTCGCCAAACGAACTGGTGTCATATGCCATCTAGAAAACATTTTATATAAATTTTCTTTGTATGTTACTGCTTTAGTAAATTTAATGTTTTTATCCCACAGTTTTTGCCAGTCTTCTAATTCTATAGAATATCCAAAGTTCTTTGCCCATACTATCATTGTCTCTTTTACTTGTTCTTCTTCCATCTTCCAATTTAATAGGTATTTATAAAGTTTCTTAATCAAATGATCATCTGTCTTTAAAAGTATTTTATCAAGTGGAGTCAGCTCTTTATAAAATCCCATTATTTTTATGTCTTTTTCATATCTTGTTTGAATTTGCAAATAGGACCCCCATGTTAAGTCAATACCTTGTTGTTGAAGGGCTTGCCTGTCTTTGAGTTTTCTGTCCTTGTCCAAAATGTCTTTGTCACTAACAAGTTTATCATAGTTAATCAAATTCGGGTAAGCAAATGCTTCCATCATTGAAAGCCACTCAGGAATTTTCACATACATTTTGTGTCTAACTTTCACCTTCTGAGATTCGAACCTGGGCTGCTTGCATGTTAGACAGCTGTGTTGACCTCTAGGCCACAGGCTCTTTGTCACTTTGTCAGCTGTATCAGGGAGGGAAGAGACTGGGGGAGGAGATTTACCTTGAGTGTTTTTTTTATGCACCCAGTCGGCCCAAATATGGGAGGAAGAAATCTTTTCCCTGTATCAACTCAATCTAGAGCCATCCACAGGCAGCATACATACACACACACACACACACACACACACACACACACACACACACACACACATATATATATATATTGTTTTAAAATTGTTGACAAAGAAATAAGGGAATTTCTGATATAGCTATTTCGAGTTTCTTAACTCTCTTCAGTCAGACTCACCCTTCTGGGATTCGAACCTGGGCAGTCTGCATGCTAAGCAGATGCTTTAACCTATTGAGCCACAGGTTCTCTCCCGCTTTGTCAGTAGTCAGGGAGTAAGGATATGTGTCAAGTGTTTATTTTTTAGATTGCACCCTGTAAACCCAAATATGGGAGGAAGGAATCATTCTTTCCTTTTGCTTGTTTCAGCTCAACCCAGAGCCATCCAGCAAGCACAAATATATATATATGTTGTTTTAAAATTGTTGACAAAGAAATAAGGGAATTTCTGATATAGCTATTTCGAGTTTCTTAACTCTCTTCAGTCAGACTCACCCTTCTGGGATTCGAACCTGGGCAGTCTGCATGCTAAGCAGATGCTTTAACCTATTGAGCCACAGGTTCTCTCCCGCTTTGTCAGTAGTCAGGGAGTAAGGATATGTGTCAAGTGTTTATTTTTTAGATTGCACCCTGTAAACCCAAATATGGGAGGAAGGAATCATTCTTTCCTTTTGCTTGTTTCAGCTCAACCCAGAGCCATCCAGCAAGCACAAATATATATATATATGTTGTTTTAAAATTGTTGACAAAGAAATAAGGGAATTTCTGATATAGCTATTTCGAGTTTCTTAACTCTCTTCAGTCAGACTCACCCTTCTGGGATTCGAACCTGGGCAGTCTGCATGCTAAGCAGATGCTTTAACCTATTGAGCCACAGGTTCTCTCCCGCTTTGTCAGTAGTCAGGGAGTAAGGATATGTGTCAAGTGTTTATTTTTTAGATTGCACCCTGTAAACCCAAATATGGGAGGAAGGAATCATTCTTTCCTTTTGCTTGTTTCAGCTCAACCCAGAGCCATCCAGCAAGCACAAATATATATATATGTTGTTTTAAAATTGTTGACCAAGAAATATATATACACACACACACACACATATACATACATACATACATACATACAGGGCTTAATACTCCCAGGTATTTACAGTTAGCACATTTATGAGTTGTTCTCTCATCAGCCCCAAGTTTAAATTCAAAATACAGGCAACAAAAATAAATAGTAATGCCAAGCAAAAGCAAGAGAAAAGCAACTGTGGGAAGGAAGCTATTAAAATAAATAATATATAAAAATGTTTAGTAGAACAGAAAACTGGGACAAAAGATGGGTCATGTTAGAAGAAAATGACTATATTAAAAAGCCAAAGCTGAAATAAACAAAATGCAAATGGAAAATAGGTCAGCTGAAGAATCTTAAATAATTTTTTTTCATCATTGAAGTTGACATTTGTTTGCTTAGTTATTCCTTAATAATGCTTTCAATATTATTCAAATGAAGAAATGCTCGAATATAAGAAAAGAGAGAGCAAAAACAAGAAAAAGAAAATGGTTTGTTTTGTTAAGGCCTAGGCTAGAAATCAGGAAACCATGAGTTCTAGTCCTGCCTAAGGCATGAAGTCAACTGAGTGATGATCTTGGGCCAGTCAGACTTTCTCAGCCCTAGGAAAAAGGCAATAGCAAATCATTGAAATGGTTGCCAAGAGAAATAATGGTTAGAGTGATGCCTTTGAAGTGGAAAACCAAGGATCACATTTTGATGGTATCTATCTTACCTTGGGCAAAGATTCCCAATGTGTTACCTGCTTACCTCAAATATGAGATTGACATGAACTAGGAGAGTCATGCTGGATGTTGCCGGGATTAACAAGATCTGCATAAGATTTTGGAGACCAGGATACTCTGATGGGCTACTGAAACAAACCATACATAAACAAAACAAGAAAACCTGGAACTAATGGAATGCTACTACAACAGCAGGCTGAATGAGAATGTATATAAGCAATTTATGAGGGAATTATGGATAGACAGAAGATCTGTATCCACATTAACTAAGAAACAGCTAGTTACCCAACACTTCATCATAGTGAAGAAAAAGCTGCTCTCACAACTTGGGGTAGACCACCTACACATGATATGATATGAGGCCTAAGATCATGAACAGACTAGCTGCAGTAAACCCTTAATACTGATTACTAATTGTCAGTGGAAAAATATCATCAGATAGTATGCTAAAAGATGTCAAAAGAGCCCTCACAACAATCTGTAACACCAGACTTCTGGTTTAGCACAGTAGGGCAGCCAAGGAATTTCGGGGCTCCGTGCCCTTTGGCTGAATTTCTTCCTGTTAGGGGATCCTAAATGGGCCAGAAGCCACGCCAAAGAGGTGGCAAAGAAGGAAGGAAATCCTGCGGACCATGAAGAGATGGCAGTCAACCCAATCGGTCCAGGAGAAGCCTTCCAGAAACCAACAGGAAAAAGGCTAGCCTAACTTCAGAATCTAGCCCAAGCTACAAGCAACCAGAGTCAAAAAGCACTATTTTAAGCTGATTGTAAACAGCATGTTTGAATCTGGTAAGATCATCAATTTTCTCTATCCTACTTATTAATTTCCCTGGGGAAAAAAATTCCCAAGAAGCAAAAAACATCCGAATGTGAAGGAGGGGATTTTTGCCCCACTCTTTTACTAACGGAAATGGCGAATTAAACCTTTTATGGAGGACCAAAACATACAGAAATGAAATGAAATGAATATAAAACCTAAATTTGGATAAGTTTGGAATTGTTGAATAGTTAAGATTCTTATTTTTAAAGGCAATTTTCTATTTTGATAATTTGAAAAAATAAATTGATGCTGACATCTAGTGGTGGATAAAGACTATGACAGCTATGACTTTTATATAGGACTTGGCAAAATCTGGAAGAAAAAAACTAATCTGTGCTTGTGACCTTCAAAGAAATAACAATAGAGAACGGCTGTGACAGAAAAAGAAAACAATTTGGGTTGCAGACAAAGAGAGGATTATAAACTTCAGGAAACCTTTTTGAACCTTTTTGGATTATAAATATTTACTAAACTGTGACTTTATTTGCAGAGCAACTTATACTTTAAGACCACAAGACAAATTTGAGGATAAGGAAAAAAAGACTGGTCAAAATGGATTGCAGAGATGTCAGGAACACCACTAGAACTGGAGCGACAAAAAATGATAAGAGATACAGAGAGAAAAAGAAAGGAAAAGATTTTCAACAAACATGAAAGAGCAAATGCCTCTTAGACATTGTACTTGACTTATTTTTATATATATACAGTGACACTTACAAGAAATATGGAAAGACTCTTTGATTCAGCAGAATATATTGATTAAAGATATTGGGCAAAAGAAGAAGGCCAAAGTGAAAATTAAAAAAATAGATGATGAGAATATGTTAAAAAGAGAGAATATGTTAAAAAGAAACACCTGTTTGAATATGGTTAAAGTAATAGAAAGGTTTTGGATATGAATTTTACTTTAAGAGGGAGGAGTCCCTCAAATAACATAGTACTCTCTCTTTCTTCTCTTTTCTTCTCTTATTTCTTGATATGAGTAATATAAAAGAGTTAGAATGGCTTATATATAAGGACGTATTTTAGCTATTTAAATGTGATTTATTTTAAGAAAATTACAATGGATTAAAAAATGTTTTGAATAAGAGTTAAAAGATCAGATGACTAGATTTATTAAATGGAATATTGAAAGATTAAATATATTCTTAATTATGGTAAAAAAGAATGGAAAAATATTGGAAATAAATATACATTAGCTTAGGGGAAATATGGACTTTCAGTAGTATACTATCTTTTTATCCCTCTTTACTCTTGTTCTTTTTTTCTCTTTTTTTAGTCTTATTTATTCCTTAAGTAAGGCAAATGTTATGGGATAGTTTACACGAGAAAAAATAGAATCAAATATTTAAATGTAATTAACTTTGAGAAAATCTTAACCAGTAAGAATGTCTTGAACATTGTGGAAAAAACAAATGTAAACAAGAACTGTAAATGGGATCTATGATGAGGCAACTAGAATGACTAGATAGAAAAGAAATATTATATTGATGTGATTGTTATTTGTGGAAATATTAGAAAAAAATTATACTCAATTGTTATCTATCAAAACAATAAGAATTGTATTAACTTAAGGTTGGTAAAAGAGAACATTATGGGAAGAAGAAGAAATCAAGTAAAGCTATTATGTGGATTATAGATCATAGAAACCAATCGTTAGCAAGTGTTTTTTTTTAATTTAAATCCAGACAACCCACTGTTTACCAAATATTAAGGTAACCATGTTAAAAAAATAATAAAATATATTATAAAAAAAAAAACAATCTGTAACACCACCATAACGCAAATCCATGTCTTGGTATAGACAAGAGCTGCTGCAATCCTGGAAATGTTTAAGTACCCCATCAAGAAGAACAGCAGTCTATACACCCACCCATTCCCATCCCCCAAAATAAGGATAGAGGCTAAAATCAGGGCAACTTGGAAATAGATTAATCAGCTGGGAGAATTGCAGAAAGGATAAGACTTGGCTACTGGAAAAATACGAGGCCCTGACTTCATTTGAAGCCATCAAGACTGCTAAACAAAGGCTTACAGTCTACAAAGCTAAGAAGATATAGTTATTTAAACCACAGCAATTATTTGGGTTATCCTAATCAAAACTAAAATATATGGTTTGGATGCAAATGCAAATACAACATTTGCTGTAGCTATTATTATTAATTGAATATAAGGCCAGGTGAGATAGTTGTGTAAGATACATTTTATTCCACATGATTTGCTTCAGGCCAGGTTTGGGGAACTGGAAAACCTGGATCAACTTAGTTAGTTTTGGACTTGTCAATTTTCTATATTTCAGTAGACTAAGATAAAATTTATAAGTGTATTCTGAGACAAAGGATCCTTGACACAAAAACTCAAACATAGCAGATTTCATTCAAAGGTTAAACTATGGAATCAGCTGAAGAATTTTAAATAGGCCACATGATCAGCTTAAATCTAAATATAGTAAATCTATTATATATCTAAATAACAATAATAATATTTATTATTTTGTAGGCAATGTTTGTGAAGTTTATATATAACTTAAAAGTGTCTCCTGAAATCAGTTTAATGTACACAAAAGTTCTGAAGTTAGATACCTTCAATTTTATTAGTTTGAAGATTTGAAGAAGCTTCTTGGATGAGAAGCGAAACGTCTTCAAAGAAAAACAAGAAAGTCCAGTTGAAAAAGCACCTTTGGGACATCCATGACCATAGACATTAATTACCTTAAGAAGGCTAAAATTTCTATAACTCTTAGTGCTTTCAAATGTGTGAAAGGAAGCAACATGCAACTACTTTAATTTGCTGCATCTCCTTCATATGAACAGTTTGCATAACATACAAATGGTCTCTTCGTGGACAATTGCAGATTTTCCAGAGGTTAACTTAGAACTAAGGAGAAATTTTCTGACAGTTAGAACAATTAATTGGTGGAACAAATTGCCTACAGAAGTTGTGAATGCTCCAACACTGGAAGTTTTTAAGAAGAGATTGGACAACCATTTGTCTGAAATGGTATATGGTCTCCTGCTCGACCAGGGGATTAGACTAGAAGACCTCCAAGGTTCCTTCAAACTTTATTATTCTATGTTCTATGTATCCCTTCATGGAGGCTATTTCTACAGAGGCCAATACCTTTCAGTGCTCAGACTTGATATCTTGCACTGAGTCATGCCAAGCTAATATCAGAAAACTCTCAATAAAGAGAATAATTTACTATTGCGCTACCTTTCAATCATAATTTTAAAATAGGGATAAATATTTTGGTGTGTCTTCTACCATATTACAATGAGGCCACACAAACAAAACTAACACAGTAATTTTTAGTAATTTTTTTCTGCATTTCCTTATTTCATGAGGCAAAATATTGCTTTGCCCGAGATGCTACCTGTAACTCCTCCTAGAGCTGAATCTGTTTGAATAATCTTTCTGTCCTTTTTTTTTTTGTTTCTGTTTCATTTTGTTCTTTTAAGAATACTAATAGGCTTCCAGTGAGGCAAGCCTAGCTGAGGCCTTCATTCGGGTCACAGTCAATGTCACTGCTGAATGCATATGATCCCAGCTAGTTGCAATCATTTGTTTCTTCTTTCTTTACAAAATGAGGAATTTCTATATGCAAGCAACACAGAAGCAACTGGCTCTCCCTTTCATTTCTGATATTGGCACAAACTCTGCACATCTATTGACCAGAAGGACACATTCGGATTTGCCAATTTGCAAATAAAGGAATACCTATACCTATACCCTTCTGGAAACTTTAATAATGAGAATTCAAGCCAATACTGATGCAGTACAAATAGCCCTCGAGTTAACAACCACAACCGAGCACAACATTTATGTTGTTAAGTGAAACATTTGTTAAGTGGATTTTGCCCCATTTTACAACTTTTCTTGTTAAGGGAATCAGTGCAGTTGATCAGTTGGTAACCCAGTTCTTAAGGGAACCACTGCAGTTGATCAGTTAGTAACCCAGTTCTTAAGGGAATCACTGCAGTTGATCAGTTAATAATCCTATTGTTAAGTGAATCGGGCTTACCCCGTGACTTTGCTTCTCAGAAGGTCACAAAAGGGGATCACATGACCCCGGGACACAGTGACCATCGTAAATATGAACCCATGGCCAAGTATCTGCATTTTGATCACATGATCATGGGGATGCTGCAAAGGTTATAACTATGAAAGACAGTCATAAGTCACATTTTTCAGTGCCACTGTAACTCTGAACAGTCACTAAATGAACTGTTGTAAGTCAAGGACCACCTGTGCTTATCAGTAAATAAATAATTGTATTATAACCATATGGCCAGAAAACAATACAAGAGCTAAAAAAGGAAGTGAATATGCATAAATATACATACAGTATATGAACTGAGAGGTATGTCAAGTTGTAAGATATATGACAAGAAATAAGAATAAAAGATAGCATATAAAAATACAGGGATAACAGTACAACTGCAATGGAATAAAATAACATAAATAAGTCTGAATCTTCAATTTCAATTACAATAAATATCAACACTGGTCAAGCTGGAAGGATATACTTGGGTTTACAGTTGTGCTCTCTGCCCAGAAATGTCCTCAAGGTGGAGTTTTTAAGAGTCATTTTAGAGTTTTTAATAAAGAGAACAACAAAGGAGCATCTAACTCAAGGAATCTATGGAACTAGCCCCATCAATACTGGTGCATTGGAGTATTCTTATAGGAATATTCTAAAGGAATGATAAGGGCTTCTTGTATTTGCTCTTGTGCAGAGTCTATTCTTCACATCTGTACATCCTAACTGGGAAAACCATTGAGCTGGTCTTTCTAACCTTTATCTTGATTGAGCACCTAATTTTTATTGTTTTCCAACTCCCCAACATCCTCAATTCTGGACACTATAAATTTGTAACTGTGTTACAACATCTCGCTGTTTATTTTAAATCTTTCCACTTTTATTTTCCTCTCAATTGTTATAACTTCTTTCTGGTTCCTTGGGGTCTCTGTCCATCTAGTCCATATCTTTGAATTTGTTTCTAGGCTCCAACTTTTAGAATGGGTTCTAGATTATGTATCACGGAGATTAGACATTTTCTAGTGTTTTTCAGTCTACTGTGCTTTTCTGCAATTATGGACTGATGGTATGATTCACAATTAACACCCAGCAGAGTTTTGCAATTCAATATAGAGTATTTCCATCTGTGATCATATGAAATGTAATCCATTTGATTATTGTACTGTTCCTTTGGGGACATGCAGTTGTGTAGTTGTCTTTTGTCTTGTTGAAATATTGTGCTAGTAATAGTCAGCCCACTTTCTGCACAGAAGGCTATCAATTATTGTTCACATTTAGCAATCCAGTCCAAATTTTCTAAACATTTTATAAAAAGGTCGCACTCCAGTTTTACATTAAACTTACCAATAATTAATGAAGCATCTGTCTTTGATTTATTGCTTGTTATAATCTTTCATAGAATTCATTAATCATTTCTCCAGAAGTGTAATGATGAAATTGAGTGGCCTACCTGGTATCTTGATGGCAGTGATTGCATCACTAACTAGTTTACAATATATATTTATTATATATGTCAGGGATACAGTATGTTTGGGAACAACCATTGCTAATCCGGTAAATTTCATTTTTAGAATAGAAAACTTTAAATTCACGTGATTAGAAATGTCTGATTCTGTTCATTACAGCTTATGTATTCTGAGAATACCAGTCATAGTATATGCCATTTCCACTTTAGCAATATCAAGCTTTCCTTGCTGCATACAGTGGATGTTCCCATCTTAAGCGTTTTCAATAAATTTTGAGCTTTTCTTTCAATTTTGGTTACATTAGCAGCTGGATTTCTTGAAGTCTTTGATCCAGTCACATCCTATTGCCTACACTTACTTGATAAAGACTTTTGCTGGCTCCTAGTAGCCAGTTACCTTTAGAGCTATGAAGAAAATCTTTACCATTTTTTTCCCCTTGTGGTGTCTCAGTGGATTGAAACCTTGCCTGAAGCTTTCTGGTCATAAGTTGACATAATATATTTCATCTTATCCTATGCCAGTACTGCAGTGGTGGGATTCCGCCAGTTCACACCACTTTGGCAGAACCGGTAGCTATTTTTTTGTTGCCCAGGTCCAGAATGGACTTCCGGAAGTAGCATCCACACAGAGAATTGGTTGTTCACATATTTGAATCCCACCACTACAGTACTGACAACATTACTGCTTGCAATCAGGGAGGTGGATCTGGACTTTTAAAAGAGTCCCAAAGTAGTGTCTCTAGATTTCTATGGCATTTTACAAAATTGTGTTCTTCTCCATAGTTCGTTCCATCCTGATGACATTGTTGCTCATATGTGATTGCTTATTCACCAGGGAATGTCCCATTTATATTGCAGCAACCTGCAGGTTTTCACATTAGCTGACACCTATAAGTGGACCCTGGTTTCTTCAGCTGAGTTCTGGGCAAAGAAGTTTGTACACACAGAAAAAGAGACAATTTTGTGATTGGTGTAGTTGGACCCCTGATACAATTCCAAAGTGTCTCATTTCTCTTGACCAGTTTTATATTGATCTCTCAAACATAACAACATTGTAAGGAAGAAAAATAGTTCTGCAAAAGTAAAATCACTGGAGATGAATATAAAAATTAAAGAGATGCAAGCTTTTTTTCCCATTCTCGGTGAATAATGATGTGCTGAATGAAAGATATAAGAATGAAACTGTGACAAAGAAGTGAACCAATGCCAGGAGTTTATTAAGATGGATTACCAAGTCAGGGTGTTGGAACGTTAGCTTCAGCTGTCAACAGAAAAGAATTAGTCCCCTAATGCCAAGAGCTATCTTCACATTTAGCAAATTCTACGAATATGAATCAAACTTCTTTCTAAAAAAGAGAAATTTAACATCCCAGTTTCAACTGAAGGCCATTATTCTGAAACTGTGAACAATTCAGCAAGCTTATGACCCCCAGGTTCAACGGGTTGAAGCAAATCACAAGAGGAGAAATTTATTTTCAAATAGTTTACGCTATTTGCATTGTGCCTTATATTGAGTCACTCACAAAGAGCATTTAGACATTTTCAACATGCAGTAGGTAAAGTTACAGTGTAATTTAGTATGCATTTTTGTACTTGAATTCTGATACTGAGAATCTATCAGGCCCATATATTAGTGATTGGCTTTAGATCTCTCAATTTTAAGCAAGTCAGCTGAATTTGACTTTTAAAATTATTTTTAACATTTTTCATGTTATCGGTTTGCTACTGCTTTATCAAATTTAAATATAGCAGATAAATCATAAAAACAGTTATGATAGGTTATAGTGATTGGCACAATACTGGACAATTTCAAACTGAGATTAAATGAGTGCACTGTATAATACTCTCAAACCTGGTATGAGAGAAAAATCTTTCACCCAAAGAGGAATGAGAAGCAGTTTTCCCATTATAGATATCCTTTATAGTGAACTCCCCCCTACAATGTACTGGGAAGTGGCTGTGTGTCTTGCAGACAGTCAGTAAAGTCATCTTCTAATGTGCCATCCTTAAGCATCTGAAGAGAGATGCATATAGTTCAGATGGTGCTGAAAAACTCTGATACTTAGATACAATGAGAGGGTGGGGAGAGAACTGCCTCAAACAGGTGTTCAAGAATAGCACAGCAGCTGCTCATTCTATATAATGGTAGGACTGGTGCTCCTTGTGCATATAACCTTAGCATCTATTGGGTCCTTGGTGCTCTCTGAGCTTGGTGGTTTTCTTGCAGATGTTTCATTACCAAACTAGGTAACATCATCAGTGCTAGGGAATGTGGTTTCCTCTTATTTTTATATACTAGTGGCTTGCCTTGTCAGTGTTGGTTAGTTGCTTGACTAGGTTGTTGTTTACTGTTAGCTTATTTGTCTGTATTGATTGTCCCTTGATTGGAGTTTTGTTTGTTTCTTGATTGCTGGTCTAGCACAGAGGTAGGCAACCTTGGCTCTTTTATGACTCGTGGACTTCAGCTGCCAGAATTTCTGAGCCAGCCATGTTGAGGGGAAAGGGAGAGGTTTCCAAGCTGAGCCTTGCTGGCATAGGAATTCTGGGAGTTGAAGTCCACGAGTCATAAAAGAGCCAAGGTTGCCTACCCCTGGTCTAGCATTAATCTTGGCATTAATCTCTGCTTATATTGGTATTTATTTCTGGTGGAATGTCTTTTGATCTTATTGTTTCCTTTTTTGGCTTTTTGATTGGAACCATTGGAATCTAAGAACCACCAAGACTATTCCGCCATCACTGATTTCAGAGAGCACCAAATGCCTCACAATTCAACCCTGAGCTGCAAATATTCTCTTCTGGGATTCATAGGTATCTGTTTGGCAAGAGTTGTATGAAAAGAATTAATGATCTGCCCCTAGATGGCCCTTTTTATGTTGTCATGTTCTTTTTTTCTCCAGAATGCCTTTGATGACATTCAGATTGATGCAGTTGAAAAGGGGATTAAAGAAAGATCCCTTGTTTAACTTTACTGCATGCAAACCACCAGTAAAAAAGGAAATATACACTGAAGAAGGAATTATACAAATTCAGTTTGAAGTCTCTTTCCTTATACAAGTTATCTCTAAAATATAACCCGTAGTTTCCAATTCCTTATCTCATTGCAAACAGCAAAATACACACACACACACATAATTTGGAATGTATCCTCAGGCCAAAAAGATGTAGAGCAGTGGTTCTCAACCTTTTTAATGCTGCGACCCCCAACCGGTCATAAGTCGAGGACTTCTCAACCGGTCATAAGTCGAGGATTTCCCAACCGGTCGTAAGTTGAGGACTTTCCCTGCCCGGGAGTGCCACACATGCATGGTGCTGCCCCCTGCGCCAGCCGAGGTGTAGCTGGCATGGGGCAGCAACGGTGCAGGGCGACCACCAGCTGGGCCACCAGCTGGCCCAGCCCAAGGGAGGTAAGGCACCCGCCGGGCCCCACGCATGCCAGCAACCCTCCCTGCGCCCGACGGCCTCCCACCTTGCTCAGCAGGGAGGGGTGGAAACTTCCAGACTGCTCGCTTTTGCTGCAGACAACTTGCAGCACCGTTTGCAGACTGGGACTTTTGGCGGGCTCAGCAGGGCAGAGACAGCTTGGACAAATCCTATTGGCTTTTGAAAGCCAATAGAATTAGACTCTATTCAAAAGAGTCTATTCTACTGGCTTTCAAAAGCCAATAGAATAAGAGGAAGTAGCACAGCTAAGGAAAAGGGGGGAAAATGGCGGACTGCATTGTTTGGCGACCCCCGTGAAATGGTCATTTGACCCCAAATGGGGTCGCGACCCACAAGTTGAGAACCGCTGATGTAGAGCATTAGAGTTTAATGGGTGAATGATCAGCATCAGAACACTTGGATTATGAGGTTGCATAAAGTTCAGTTCATTCTCTGTTGGCCTCCAGTATTTATATGATACCACTATAAGGAGTCATCCTAAGAAATACTATATGAAATAGTGTGAGTACACTGAAAACATGTTCTTTTCACTCTCTCCTTTCTATTTTATTTTTTTTAATATATTTTATTGATTTTTTTTAACATAAACACCTTAATATTTGGTAAACAGCGTAATCACTAACAGATAGTTTCTATATTCCAAAGCCCACATAATAGCTTTGCTTGATTTTCTCTTCTTCCAATAATATTCTCTTTGCAACTTTAAATTAATACAATTCTTATTAATTTAATAGGTAACAATTAAATATAAAGATTTTTCTAAAATTTCTATCAATAATAGTCACATCAATATCATGCTTCTTTTCTGTCTGGTCATCTTGGTTGCCTCATCATGAATCCTGTTATTTAAATTTATTTTCCCTACAATGTTTAAAACATTTCTACTTTCTATTTTAATTAAGAGAGATGGCCTGGCTGAGAAGCAACTAACTGAAATTAACTCCATATACCAGAATGCTGTGGATAAAGGGATTTTAAGCTTAGGAATTGGAAGGTACTTTGGTTTGGATAACATAACTTGTCCCAAATGTGGATTATAGTTTAGACTGAATGCACAGATGGCCTCAGGGAGAAGCACAGTAATCCTTAGGGCTATCCTTAAAGACATTTTGGAAAGTGCAGCTGGTGCAAAATACAATTATCAAGTTAGTTGGTTAAATAGAATATCTGCCCTTAATGAACTGTGCTATGCATTGAGGTACAAAGCTCGTTTTAAATTGTTAGCATTAGTCTCCACCAGTTTAAGCTAAAATATTCCCTCTCAGACTATTTCGCCCCTATAAATTTGACTGGAGTCTCATGGATTCTCTTTAACTCAATTCTGAATGCTTGGGTATAAATATGCAATAGTAGCTTTGAGGCAACAAATGAAGGATATTGATATTCAACTAGACCTGCCATATGTTCCCAAGAATATATTCCTGTAGTTACTTTACCCTCCTTAGACCTGGATATATTTAAGCCCAATTGTAATCTCAGAATATAGGATATATTAATTAGCCTTTTGCCTACAACACTCTTGAAAGAGAGATATAAGGGCTTCCCATTTGGATTAAGATTTTCCTCATGCAGTGAAGAGGCTATTAAAACCATAAATCACATTTTATTATAGTGCCCATTTTATACGTTTAGAGTTGATAAATTCCATATTTAAACAAATTCCTTGGTCATTCCAATTGGTTCTATTTATAACTTTTCTGATGATCCTAATATTTTAAGAAAGGCCAAATTTAGTTGCTGTTTAGCTGACTAATCAATATCTCTAGTTATTTTTATAGTTGATACCTCCTACCTTAATGTAACCTGTTTATAATATCAAGTTTTATTGATCATCGGCCGCAATAGTGATTCTATTCCATTCTTAGATTAAGAAGAGAAACCCAAGCTGCAGTTTTAATGGTGTGTTTGATAAGGTATTAGCCAAGAGTAGGGTTTTGTTAGTGGCTGCATCCCATCCATAGATATCTCCCAATGTAAATAA
Organism: Bothrops alternatus; assembly: GCA_034064705.1. NCBI lineage: Eukaryota > Metazoa > Chordata > Lepidosauria > Squamata > Viperidae > Bothrops > Bothrops alternatus. Next base: position 1,283,224 of record JARGCV010000112.1, on the reverse strand, counting down.
ATGTAGGGTTCCATGCTGTTTTATTTCAAACAACATGCAAAGATGTTCTGCTCATTTAGGACTAAAGTAACATTTACAAGGCCAGGTTACCTTTTTAACAACTTTTAACAAAAGAGGATTCTTTTTATTTTTGTGTTTTGCCTTTGAGTCAGACTTGATTCAACTACATGAAGAAGTCAATGCAGTTCCCAGCATTACATTTTCCAGAAGTGGTTTGCCAATGCCTTCTTCCCAGAGCTGAGAAAGAGTAACTAGGGAAGTATAGAATTCTGGTCTCCCTGTTTAAATCCAGCACCTTAACTAGTTCACCAAAAGGTAGGTGTGTGTGTGTGTGTGTGTGTGTGTGTGTGTGTGTGTGTGTGTGTGTGTGTAATAGTTTTGAAGATACGAGTCTCAGGTATATTCATATTCAAAAACTAAAACACAGATCACTGAGACTAAAATTTATTTAAAAACTTAGCTTTCGTCAGCGTCTGCTGACATCGTAACTCTGACGATATATATATTCGCTAATTTTTTTGGATTGCTAACAAAGAGTTAAAGGGGGATTGGGATAGCTATTTCGAGCTGATTAGCTCTCATCAGCCGGCCACACCCTTCTGAGATTTGAACCTGGGCTGCTTGCACATTAGGCAGCAGTGTTGACTTCTAGGCCACAGGTTCTTTCTCACTTTGTTAGCTGTATCAGAGAGGGAAGAGACAGGGGAGGAAAAAAACAAAACAAAACAACACTCAAGACATATATATAATTATTTTAAAAATGCGAGACCCGGGAATATTCATAATAGAAAAATAACTATTAAAAACGTTGATCTCCGAGACTAAAAAGTTTATTAAGAACTAAGCTTTCGTCAGCAGCTGCTGACGTTGTCAAAGTATAAGACAGGGTCTGGGAATGTTCATCCTTATATCTTTGGGAAGCTTAAGATTTAGACAATGAGCGTATCATAGGTCTGTTCAACCCCTGCATACCTACAATTGGCTGCATCAATCTTGTTTCTGCTGTGCTAACCGACATCCGTTTGAATTTTACTGCTCTGCCTCTTCCCACATACCCCACCCAACTAGAACGTTCGTCTTGCGGAGCCCAGTCATTTAACATCGCCACCTGACTATTCTCCCCACTGTCTTGCTTAGGTGTATCCCCCACATGCAGTGCTGTTGTTCTAGCTCACAATCTGTCTGCTGTGCCAGCATTGTTGGTCGTGTTAGTTCAATGTCCTTTCCTGGAGTTTGTAAATCTGGTCTGCTCTTCCGTGCGTCCAATCGCCATAGTTCCTTGATGCACCAATATGTCAATTGGTGTGAGATTGGGAACATTCCATTAGGTTAGACATTGTGCTTATTTTCTTTGAAAATAAATCTAAAGTTCTGGCTTCCAACTGGACATCTTGCTATCCACTGAGCTGAATAAAGAATAGCAGCTTAATAAATTGTACCACCTATCTGGGATCACAGTAAGCATATGAATAAACTGAGAAACTGGTTGAATACCACGCATGATAGCTAAGATGTGCTTGCTTTTCTGGTTTACAGACTGTTGATTTTTGAATAGAGAGTACATATTGATTTAAGCAAATGAAGAGGTTTTTACCATTACAATTGTATGGGAGGGGGTAGGGGACTAGAGAAGACATTTTTCCACTGTTTCTCCCTGTAAATAGGAAATGTAAACTGAAATGAACACTTTCTAATATGAAAGTTCATCGAGTACATTACTCTTTCTCAGGGCACTTGTTTCAGTATATGCAAGAGTACGCAAAATAATTTTAGACAGTTTAATGAAAAAAATAAGCCTTGGTGAGTGTCTGCAACACAGTCTAAAGTCAATTAAGTGCCAATTTATTCTGCACATTTACTTAAAGATTAGCATAATGGACTTGTGATGCATAATGATATTAAATAATGCTTCTACCTAGTGCAAAAGTACTATTCGTGCACTCTCATTTACAGAAAGAATGAATAAAATCTAAAATAGTTTCTATGGATTTTTTTTTTTTTTGCTTCCACAGGACTTCAAATCAAGAAAATGTGTGCAGAGCATGCTTGTATATCTTCTCTGCATCTGGAGTTTTTGATTTTGAAAAGCAGCTTTTTGAAAGTGTTATAAGCTATAATACCATGGCGAAAAAGTTGCTACTTTACAGGTACCCAAAGCTCCTTTTAATCTTACTTGCTTCTTATTGGAAAGGTTTTTCTTCCTAAATATCCAATGATAGATAGATAGATAGATAGATAGACAGACAGACAGACAGACAGACAGACAGACAGACAGACAGACAGACAGACAGATAGATAACATCTATCTATAGTGATATTAATTTCAACTCTCCTGTTGTATTCCTCCCTGCTCCATATTATCATCCAATCATCCTGTGATTTTTGTAGACACTTGAATTCGAAGTGTTGGACTAGTCCAGGGGTAGGCAACCTCGGCTCTTTTATGACTCATGGACTTCAACTCCCAGAATTCCTGAGTCTGCTATGCTGACTCAGGAATTCTGGGAGTTGAAGTCCATGAGTCATAAAAGAGCCGAGGCTGCCTACCCCTGGACTAGGATGAAAAGGATGTCCTAGATAAAATTACTGTAGCATGTTTTAATTTCTAAAGTAGAAAGCATTTCAGATTTTTAAATTACATTATGAACTGAACTTTTGGACTAATAGATTGCTCAAAACCTACCTTTTATGGTTTCATGGTGATTCAGTGTCCTCAACGTCCACTCCAGAAATTTTACAAATTATATAAAGAATTTGTCCTTCATGCTACAGCAGTGCCAACTCAAGGGTTTATGGTGCCACGTATACCATAGGCCACATTGACTAAAAATGCCACCTTCTGGCTATATGAAGATTTATCATTTTAGAAAGGAAGACCAATATTGGTAGCTCTAAGCTTTGGTGTCCTAAAGCAGTGCCTATTTAGCATTACTTTAAAGCCAACCCTGCTCTGCAACATTTGCCTCCTATTTACTTCAGTGTGACCCTCATCAACATTAAACATATTACAGATACAACTAGTTGGTCTAATTGTCAGGATGAATAGCCAGGGTACAGGGAACTACCAGAGGACTGGAAAAGAGCTGATGTAGTTCTCATCTTCAAAAAAAGGGGGGGGGAAATAGAGTAAGGAAACTATAGACCTGTCAGCCTGTCCTCAATACTTGGGAAGATTCTGAAAAAGACAATCAAATAACAAATCGGTGAACACCTAGAGACATATAAAGTCATAATCAAAAGCCAAAATGGGTTTGTCAAAAACAGATAATGCCAGACAAACCTTATTGCATTCTTTGACAAAGTGACAAAATTAATGGACCAGAGGAATACTGTGGATATAATTTACTTGATTTCAGTAAGGCATTTAAGAATGTAGATCACAACCTACAGACAAATGTGGGTTAAACAGTATAACCACCAGATGGATTCATAACTGACTGACCAATCACATTCAACATGTAGTCCTCAATAGAACTGCATCTACATGGAGGGAAGTATGCAATGGGATACCCCAAGGCTGTTTTAGGCCCAGAACTCTTCATTATCTTCATCAATGATTTGTATGAAGGGATAGATGGGGAACTCATCATATTTGCAGACAACACCAAGCTGGTAGGAATAGGCTCCAGAAAATAGGCTTAAGATACAGAAGGATCTTGACAGACTTGAACATGGGCACTATCTAAAAAATGAAATTCAATGGTGAAAAAAGTAAGGTTCTACATATAGGAAAGAAAAAACAAATGCACAGGTATAGAATAGGTGATACCAGGCTTAATAGTAGTAACTGTGAAAGGGAGTTTGGAATCTTAATGGACAATCACTTAAATATGAGCCAGCAGTGTGCTGCAGCTGCCAAAAAAGTCAACAAAGCTCTAGATTGCATTAACAGAGGGATAGAATCAAGATCATGTGAAATGTTAATACCTCTTTATAATGCCTTGGTAAGACCATACTTGGAATACTACATCCAGTTTGGTCGCCAGATGTAAAAAAAGATGTTGAGACTCTAGAAAGAGTGCAAAGAAGAGCAACAAGGATGATTAGGGGACTGGAGGATAAAACATATAAAGAACGGTTGCAGAAAATGGGTATGTCTAGTTTAATGAAGAGAAGGACTAATGATGACATGATAGCAGCCTTCCATTATCTCAGGAGTTGCCACAAAGAAGAGGGAGCCAAGCTAGTCTCCAAAGCACCTGAAGGCAGGACAAGAAACAATGGATGGAAAGTAATCAAGGAGAGAAGCAACCTAGAACTAAAGATCAATTTCCTGACAGTTAGACCAATTAATCAGTGGAACAACTTGCCTCCACAAATTGTGAATCCTCCAACACTGGAAGTTTTGAAGAAGAGATTGGAGAACTATTCGTCTGAAATGGTATGGGGTTTCCTTCCTGAACAGGGGGTTGGACTAAAACAGGGCTTTTCAACCTTTTCACCCATTGTACCACTTTTAGGATTTGGCAATATCCGAGTACCACCAGTTGCCTAGCAAGGTGTCAAAAACTTGATGACCAAAAAAAAAAAAAAAAAAGGAAAAAAGAGGTAAAGTACAGGTAGTCCTCGACTTACAATAGTTCACTTAGTGACTGTTCGAAGTTACAATGGCACTGAAAAAAGTGCTCCCCAAGGCACAGCCAAGCAAGACACCTACCTATGGTGCTCTTCCTCCTGTCCGAGGTTTTCATTGTTGTGAGCATTGGTGAGGATTGGCAGTGGGGGTGGGAGGGGTGTTTGGTTTTTAATTCCTCCTGTCTACTGGGTAGTTGCAGCAGGTTTTGATCACTTCACATGACCCTGAGGCACTGTGAACATCATAAATATGAATCAGTTGCCAAGCATCTGAATGTAAATCATAAGACCCTGGAGATGCTGCAACATTCCAGCTGATCAGCACTTCTTCTATGCTCAGCAGAAGCACCAGGATAAAAGTCGAGCTCCAGCTGGAGCCTGGCACTAATCCTGGTGCTTCCACTGAGCCCTGACAGCCCCGAAGAAGTGCTGATCCTGGTGCTTCCGCTGAGCCCTGACAGCCCTACAGCTCCAGTCATCTCTCGCTCAGGCTTGTGCCGTGCTGCCACCGGTTCAGCTCATTCCCCTCCGCTGCTACTGCTTTTCTGGGATTGTCGCGCACCACCTGCCAGGTGCCAATGTACCACAGGTGGTACCCGTACCACTGGTTGAAAAGCCCTAGACTAGAAGACCTCCAAGGTCCCTTCCAACTCTATTATATTACTCTGTTCTGTTATATGTCTCTGAAAACCACATGGCTTCCTAATTCTCTAAATTTGTTCTGTTCAATTGTCCTAGAGGAAAAAAAATCAGTTCATGTTTCAAGAGCCCCTATTTTCACTGCATACAGTTTTAAGTAAATATAAATAAAATAAAGTATTTATTTTTGGTCTTGATCCTATACTTGAGTTTATGGGCTACAGCTCCATACCTCTTACAGACTAAGTACAAAATGTCTACCATCAGAGCAACAATACCTGTCCTGTTTTCAGGTTTCAAACTCACACACTTCAGCTGTATGTGAAAATAGCAATTTACGCAAGGTTAAATAGATAATGGCAGACAAGGAAAGGAGTGTAAATCAAAACAGAATCTTTGGAAAAATATTTTTGGACTGTTTTTTTGCTTTCAACAGGAACATGAAGAAAAATAGTCAAAATCCAGTTAAAATTCAGAGAGGAAAAAACAGATTTCAGTTTCATTAGTAACATTTACAAGAATGATGACTCTTCTGCTTTCAAAAGAGTAATGGGCCAGAGCTGCCTCTTAAATCAGTATACAACAAGCAGTCTTTAATCCAGAGAGATATTCCCTTGCTTGGCAAGGAGCCTCATGGAACATCTCTGTTCTGCTTTCCATTTTACTCTTAGAGCCACAAGCCATCATCTGACTGCTCCAGTTGTTCTGGTGGATGTCTGTGTTGGATCAGCCCCAGATGATCCCTGATATTTCTGAGGGGATATTCTACTGATTCAGCTGGAATTTTAATCCAGCCCTAATATATATCCTACTTAGAGGGAGAAAGCATCTGGGAAGTTCTTAACATACTTTCTTCAGAATTAGAGTCTGAGTCCTGGCTCAAGACAGTGTCTGAATATAATAAAATTCAAATGAAAAATAACCTGTAATATATAATTCAAAACTGTTTCAAAATTACACTTTTCAAAGACTAAAACAATCTTCTTTAAGAAAGCACAGGTGTTTCAGGAGATATAATTTCTTTTCCTCCTCATTTTGGAATCCTTGTTATGTAGCCATCTGTCACCGCTGAATGACCAATCGTAGACTATTCAGTGTCTAAAGAAATGGGCACATATTTATTTTCTATGGATGCTTTCTCTACTTCACCATCACTAGAATATGCATTTCCCCCCCCCCATTTTTCATTGATGGAGACCTCTGGTGGTTTTACATTAGATATTACATTATATGCCATAATGTAAGTTGGTTGGTTAGTGTGACATTATATTCCCACTCCAGAAATCAGCTTCAGTAACTCAGATGGTGCTCTCATACTCTCAATTTCCCAGTGCTGATTTAATTGCTTTGGTATTACCCACAGGCAGAAAATTGTATTGGCATATATTATTTAAAGAAATAGAGGTCAGACAGTGATGTGTGGGTGTTGCTGGTTTCTGTGGCAACCATAGCATGGAGTTCAGACCTCAATAAAGCAAGGACTGGCAGACATTGACTTTCATTGATTCAAACAAGGAAGCCAGAGCTCTACCACATTGTTTGAATGAAAAACCCCATTATGTTTGTTTTCATTTTTACCTTCTAAATATCACATCACATGACTCTGAGATTTGAGAAGTGGTGATTCTTGCTACATTGACTTGTCTTCCACTTAAATATTTAATATTAATTAAATATTAATAACATCATTCCTTCTCTCCTTATTTCCCGAAGAGGCTGCAGTATTTAAACTACTACTCTAAATTTAATTTTAGTAAGCCTTTTGAACAGATGGCTATCCAACATTTGCTTGAACACTGTGTACTAACAATAATCCACTATTTCCATGGGCTATTGGTTCTATTGCTGAATTGTTCATATTCTTAAAATGTCCTTTATTCCATTCCATTTGTTTTGTTCAGGTGCAAAACCCCAAACAATTTTAATCAAGTCTTAATATTTGTGAGAGAGTAAGCTGTTAATGCATTCTCTGATTATTATAACAGTCTTTATGTAATCACAGCATTTATAATGATTTGAATGGACAGATCTGGCACTTGTAATATGTTGAATATATTCAGGGCCTGTTCTGCTAAATAAGGTTTGGTTAACTGATAACAATTGTATTAAATAGTATTTCAGTAACTAAATGCTAATATTTTAACCATTTCATCATCATCATTCTCTCTCTCTCTCTCTCTCTCTCTCTCTCTCTCTCTCTCTCTCTCTCTCTCTCTCTCTCTCTCTCTCTCTCTCCCTCTCCCTCTCTTAAAAAAAGGTTATTTATTTGTCTTTTCAAATTTCCACTTCAAACAATTGCAGATTTTCCTTTGTAATGATTGACTACATCAACTTTTGAACCAACTGTACAATTTTATTGAACTAACCTTCCCAACAGCACAACATCAATTTATAAGAGTCATCTCAGAAATAAATTTGATTTATTTATATTCCCAGGGAAATGAACTGAGATAGCAGCCCTATGTTCAGTTAAGTGGGAAGAAAGCCCTATCGAACTTCATAGACGAGTACATGTGCATAAATTTAGGCTCTTAATTTTAAACAAACCTGCTGAATATAAAACAGAATGGAAGCTCTTTGGACTTCGAGTTTTTCATAGTTTTTCATTCATCGAGTTTCGACGAATGAGACTTTGTCGAAACGTCGCCAAGACACTTCAAATTCTACGTGGGAGAAAACCCGAGGAACCAAAGACCTACATACAAACACCCGCGAAAACCTCAGAAAACAAATATCATACCTCTACAGGGAGGAAATCCACCATCTGACCAGGACCTATGAAAAACTCGAAGTCCAAAGAGCTTCCATTTTATGTGACCTCGCATTCCTACGCAACTGCCGAGATCAAAATTTAATCCCCACATGCTTCCAATTGAAATTCCACTCCAACTCTGCAGCCACCAAACACATCCTGAAAAGAACAGAATTGGCCCTAATCAGAAATGAACTTCATACAAAAAGATTCCTCCTAGACCAAATCAACAAAGATCTCCTCACACTTCATCTCAAACTCAGCAACAAGATCCACCCCGCACTTTGGGACAAATCCAAACAACTCGCCGTCTGGAGAGCCGAAACACAGACCACCCTCAAGACAGACACACACACCAACAAACTCCGAAGACTACAAGAACACCAGAAACAAACCCCTCCTCCCTCACAGCCACACATGAAACAAACAGTGCATAACATCTCAGATAGGATCCTCACCAAAGCTGAAACCAATGTCCTTTCCAAAGGATTCAACTTTGCAGTCGCTCCCAAACACATCCCCACTGAAACCATTATATGCAGAGTTGAAACCAGCCTGACCAAAATCAACCCCGACGACGCTAACAGAATCAGACTCGAAATCATCAATATACTCTGCACCAGCAAGCCACCCAAAAGCAACTTACCCAAAGAGGAGCAGACAGCACTACTTAACCTGAAACAAGACACCAGCATAATAATCCTACCAGCAGACAAGGGCAACGCCACGGTGGTCATGAATACATCTGACTACCAAACCAAATTAACCAACCTACTCCAAGACTCCACATACAAACCCCTAAACACAGATCCCACCACCTACCTGGAAAAAACATCTAGATCCAAAATAAAAGCCTCCCCCATTAGCGAAGAGATCCAGCAAAGAATCATTCCCAGAGAGAAATCATCCAGATACCCTAAGCTCTATGGTCTCCCCAAGATACACAAAGAAGGAACCCCACTTAGACCCATAGTCAGCTCCATAGGCTCACCTCTACAAAACCTAGCCAAATTTCTCGCCAAACAACTACAGTCCTATGCAGAATCCATCACCTCACACGTAAAAAACTCATTCCAGTTCATAGAGATCATAAAGAAACAAAACTTACAGCCCAGCGACCTACTTGTTAGCTTCAATGTCATATCCCTCTTCACCCAAGTGCCAATCAAAGAAGCCTTAACAGCTATCCAAAACAAATATAACCCCCCCAAACATATCCTAGATCTGACCAACCACTGTCTATCCAACACATACTTCATCTATAACGGACAAAAATACAAACAAATAGAAGGAGCACCCATGGGATCACCCCTCTCACCTGTCATTGCAAACCTCTACATGGAACACTTTGAAACCCAAGCTCTAGAAAAATCTGATCACAAACCCAAACTCTGGCTCAGATACGTAGATGACACCTTCGTAATCTGGCCACATGGGAAAGAAAAACTGGACAACTTCCTCACACACCTCAACAGCCTACACCCCAAAATACAGTTCACCATGGAAACAGAAGCTAATAACCAACTTCCCTTCCTGGATGTCTTAGTATACAAGAAATCCAATGGCTCCCTAGGACACACCGTGTACCAGAAGAAAACACACACAAACCGCTATCTGCATGCACTCTCACACCACCACCCAGCACAGATCAACTCCGTAGCCAAGACACTCATCTCCAGAACCAAATGCCTAGCTGACGAACAACACCTAAAAACCGAACTACACACTCTCACTAATGTACTAACATCCAACGGATTCCCAAGAAATAAGATTTCCAACTTAATCCAAAAAGAAATTCCCACTAAAATCCAAGACAGAGAACAAGAAAACGGCAAAGCCCTCCTCCCATACATAAAAGGCACCACAGACAGGATCAGCAAAATCCTGTACAAACATAACATCAAGACAGCATTCTGCACAAACAGAAAAATATCCACCATCCTAAGAAACCCTAAAGACAAAATTGAATTAGAAAATCAAGGAGTATATGAAATCCCATGTACTGCCTGCTCCACCACATACATTGGAAAACCAACAGAAGAATAAGTGCACGCATTGAAGAACACAAAAACTCAGTCAAAAAAGAGGAACCAATGTCTTAAAGCCACAGGACATGAAATTGATTTCAAAAAGACCAGAACTATCGCCAAAACTGAACACTTTAATAACAGAATAATCAGAGAAGCCATCGAGATAGAAAAACACCCTCACAGCATGAACAAACGAGATGATGCCTCCCGCCTACCAGCCATTTGGAAACCCGCCCTTATTGACAGACGAGTCCATAGCACGGGGAATGACACCAGACCTACACTCACAAAAACCACACAGGATGTCACCACCACACATCCAGGCAAAAAGCAAACCCAAACCCACACTGATGAGGAGGCACGACCACAAACCAGAAGCCAGACCACAGCTGCATCATTAGCCACCTTAAACCCCTCCAATCCATACATGAAGCAAACTGACACCCACCATGAAGATGAGGCACGACCACGAATGCGAAGCCAAACAGCTATACAGTTCACCATCTCTAATCCCCTTGTAACACAGACTAACCTAAGCACAACAAAGCCCCCACCCAAACAGAACACTCCCCCAGCCAATCAGAGCACAGCCACCCCCCCATCCAATCAGAGCACAGCCAAGCCCCTAACCAATCAGAACACACCTCCACCCAATCAGAACACAGCCGAGCTCCCAGCCAATCAGTTCAAACCCCCACTGGCAGTTAAAAAGAAGAAACAGCTACAATCACACATTGCTCCTAGAAGCAGAAGCCGAAAGCACCAGCCTGAAGATGACGAATGAGACTTCGTCGAAACGTCGCCAAGACACTTCAAATTCTACGTGGGAGAAAACCCGAAGAACCAAAGACCTACATATATATTTTGGTAACCAAAACTGGATGCAATATTCCAAGTGTGGTCTTACCAAGGCATTATAAAGTGATATTAACATGTGATCTTGATTCTATCCCTCTCTTAATGCAGCCTAAAGCTTTTATTTTATTTTAACAAGCCAACTGTACTGAAGGAAAACAGATTGAAAGGAATCTTCATAACTTCCTGAAATTCAAGAGAGTTGAAATTCTAATTATAGGTTTATCAGATTGCTGGGATAGCAGAGAGAGAAAAGTAATGCTTATTAATTTGTCATTGGTTTCGCTATGAACATCTAAGCAAATTATTTTACTTGCACAGTAATTTGCACAAGAGGATGGAGCTTCATTTTTCTTCCCTATTAATTTACGTCTTCTTAGGATAAAGTATTTGGCCCACAACCTCACACTGATCCACTTGGGAACCAATTATTGACTTGTAAAATAGAGCATATCACCTAATATGGTTTAAATAACTCAACTTCTAAATTCATGCATATTCATCAAACTACAAACTAATTCATAAATATTGATGACTAATAAAAGACAGCTGTTCTCCATGCTGCCTCACCTTATCAAAATATTCTCCACATTACTCATCAGTCTGAACTGAGAATGTGAGCCAATTTGAATTTTTTTAAATAAAATTTGGGGTTGGCACCTATATTTCAGTCCACGTTTCCTTCTTAATGACAAGTTTTAGAACACTGGTTGCCTTTCCTTCAATCCTAAGTGCAAGGAAATCTATTTCTGGATACATGGATATGTAGGATTGAAAGATTTATTCATCATAGATTCAAAAAGCTTGATACTTTGGCTTTATTAATGCTCACTATAATTTTTTTATCTATGTTAATAATGATTAAAATGTGCCTGTTCTACCTTTAAAGGAAATGTAAAGACACTCTAGAGTTTAACTCACATCCTGATAATGGCATAGTTGTATCCCTGCAGTGTTCTTAGAAACAGTGCAGAAGTGATTGCTGCATTTCATCTCTACTACTATAAACATCTCGTTTTTGTTCTTTTATAATCTTACTTTTCCTATCCCATATGTTCTTTCCTTTACTTTGCCCTGATAACATGACACTCTACCATCCCGATACATTGTGCAACGTCACGTGATGTCGTGAGTTTGACATGTCTGCCTTAAACCAATTCTAATAATGATTGAGGTAGATGGATGAGAACTGCCACAGATAAGTCTGTGAAAGGTCTCCTCTTATAATTCTTGATTGAAAAATTCTGCATATGGTATTTATTCAGTAGAAGAGAACATCTGGATATGATACTAAATTTCACTTTCTAAACATTTGGGATAAATTTAGAAACCCTGTTCATTAAAATAATGTTGAGAGAAAAAAGTAATGGTGGAAATTCACATTGTCATTGACTTATTAGGTACGTACACTTATACTTTCCTAGGTCCACTAGGAAATTGATTAACATCTGTTTACTTTCTTCAATTGACTAATGGGTTTATAAAGTAAGATTGTTTTGTGTATTATTCCAGCTGTTCATACTATATCCAGGGACTTGCACACATTTAATCAACTCAGTCATTGCCTATTTTTATTGCCCATCTTTTTTCATTATAGATTACTGGGGGTTTTTTTAAATAAATTAGTACCTAGAGCACAAATCACATAATGGTTATTATTTACCTCTTTTCCTTCTGTTCAGCAACTTTGTTATTTTTTATTGATTATATGCCAGAAAATTGTTTATGATTCCTGGCAACCACATAGAGAGATTTTCTTCATGATGATCTAACTCTAACCTGTTTTTTCAAGTCCCCCAATAATGCACACATTCCTTCTGCAACTAAATTCATGTGCCTCTGTAACTAATTCCAAGTCCATGTCCACCTTGCTTATAGTCATCCTCTTCTTTTTCTTCCACCTTTTCCGGCATTACAGCCTTTTCCATAGATCAAGATATTTACATAATATGTCCAAAGTAGGATAATTTGATCCTGGTCATTGTGCCTAAAGTGAGAATTTGTTTGATGATCCATTGGTTTATTTTCTTGGCTGTTCATGTTATTCTCGGGAGTCTTCACCAATGCCATTTCCAACTTCAAGGAATAACAAATCAACACCCGAAAGTCCAAGTATCCAGTCTGATTCTTGGCCCATTTGGTACTTATTGTTGCATTTTAATTCTTGCTGTCCAATTAATCATTTACTACTTTCTTCTCAAGTGCATTATTAATTTTCAATACTTCAAACATATCATCTCAATAGGAAGTGATATTCCATGCATTCTGCCTCTTAATTCAAAGCTCCTAGACATTATCATTTATTCCCAAATGAATTAAATAGTGGGCTTAGGAATTGGTTTACCAGTCATGTACTTTAAAGTTGATGGGGCTGGATTCATACTAATGAAGAAAGTTGATTAAAAAAAGGCAGTCATGGAAATATTTGAGAAAAGATACCGAATACTGATTGGAGTGCTGAACTGAGGAGGGAGGAAGGAAAAGAGTGCAAAAATTTAGATTTCAGTTTTTTAGCTAATTGCAGTAAAGATCAAGGAATAAAACATCAAGACTTCTCAAAAAAGAAATGAAAAGCTTAGCAAGAGATGTACAAGCCTGGTGTGAAATAGCTTGGTTTTCTGATTTTTCTTTTCTGAGTCCCAGAAACTTTGACTGGCAGTTGACGAGGAGAAGAGGGGAAGGGAGGGAAGGCAGGAGGAAACCAAAAAATATTGTAGCAATAAAAGTTGCTTACTCCTGCTCTAGGCTGTTTTTTTTTAATGGACAGGTGGAGGCTGAGATGCTGCTCTCTTAACTAAGGCAAAGGAGCAGATAGAACCTGACCCAGTTGGATGTACTTATACCACTGAGATTGTCAGACAAAATAAAAAAGAAGAGTGTATTAGCTTGTCAACTGGAGTCATTATATTCAGAATGCAATTTCGGATTCTCAAGTGTTTTTGACATTTCCTGGCATTTGTCACTTTAATCAGCAGGAAAGACAAGAATTTCATGGATTTAAAGTCTTTAGACTCTCAATGGAACATTTGCTACGGTAGTATTAATCCAGATACTGCCATTTTTCTCTCTCCTCAGTTCTGCTCTGCAAGACTCGGATTATGTAAAAATACTCCTTCCAATATATAGTATAGAATTATGTAGCCTCATCTTCAATTTTGGTATCATCTTATTCTCTATATTATTCCTGGTTGCGTAGCATCTTCATAATCAGCTAATCCAGGACAGTTCAAGAAGAGAAGGTGCTTGTGAACACTGTATTATTTTTCATAATGCATTCCAATTTTTGAAGACTCTATGTCTTTGAAATCAGTTCCTTTTTATATTAGATACATTTCTTCTCTAGAAAATTCATGTTTAAGGCTTCTAGAATAGCACCATTTAAAATTCATTGCCATTTTCTGATTAGGAAAATCCCAGTAAAGGAATTTTTCTCAAGCATAAAATCCATAATCCCTTCAAGTTATTTTCCTTTGCATCTGGCTCTCCTGGATGAGGCTTGTAGAGCTTATATCCCACCAGGATAAGTGCTGTTCATCATAACTCTCCCCTGTTATGTAGGAATTAGCTTGCAATAAATGTCTACCAGCCTCTGTTTGGCTTGGTACAACATGTACAGCCTTGCCCTACATTTTAGAAATGGATGATTCATTACCAATACACCCACCCTTATTTTAGGCAGACGCACTTTATATTAGAAAACAACCATTATAATGAATGTTGTGCTCCAACAGTTATTGACGGATGCAGGCACCTGCTGTTTCATGGACATGTTTCATTATGCAAAAGCGTCATTGCTCATTTATGGTATATTTATTGAACTTTAGTTTGGGACTTCTGGTGAGGATTTGTAGCAAGCTAGAAAGCTCCAAAGGATTGGAGACAGCATTGCAGCCAGATCAGCAGCTAGTTGGTGAATCTTGGCCAATGATATTTCTCTGGCGGGGGGGGGAACAAATGTGAAATTATCCACTTGTACTCTGAAGAGCTGCTTTTCATGACTTGACTTCAGTGGTCAGTTTAGGTGTCAAACAGCTGATAGTCACGGGATTCCAACTAAGCTCATAGTCATAACCTAACCTAAAGGGACACAAGATTCAACAAGCCTCACTTCTTAATGAAGAAATTGCTCATTTTTGGAAATTATTTTTAGGTATTGGGAGCCATTGCAATGACAAGTTTTAGAACACTGGTTGCCTTTCCTTCAATCCTTAATGAAGGAAGTTTCAAATATAAGTTCAAGACAAAAAAAATCAATATTCTGATTGCCCTTTTGCCATTTTCTTTTTCTCTTCTCTTCTCTTCTCTTCTCTTCTCTTCTCTTCTCTTCTCTTCTCTTCTCTTCTCTTCTCTTCTCTTCTCTTCTCTTCTCTTCTCTTCTCTTCTCTTCCCTTCCCTTCCCTTCCCTTCCCTTCCCTTCTCTTCTCTTCTCTTCTCTTCTGAGAGAACAGCAACATTGATTCTGGAAATTACAAATAGTCCAAGGGTCCAGATAGATTTGAAATTTGATTTTAAAATTAATTATAAGAATCTTTTCCAGGGGAAAATGCTGCTGTGTGTGTTTGTGTGTGTGTGTGTGTGTTTGTGTGTGTGTGTGTGTGTGTGTGTGTGTGTAAAATAATAGGATGGGTCTTTGAAGGCTTTATGTTAGAGGGAACCAGAAGGATTACAATTACAATTACAAGAACTACAGATTACAATTAAAGGAGAAGAACACTTAACTATACAATTTACAACAGACTGGAAATTAGTATCATTGTATCGTTGTTTTATTTAACAGTAAAGTTATTTGTGATGTTGAAAATATATTTGGGGAAAAATGAAACATGTTAGTTGAGATTAATCTAGGCTGTCTTTCAATGTTATATGCCTACTCATAAGTATGTCTGAATTTATTATGGGAGTGTTAAATTAAAAAACACAAAAAATGGGTTAGCAAAGTAATGTTCCTTGTCTTCAATGATCGTTTGATTTAATTCAAAATGACAGATGCAAAGTTTTGCTTTTCCTATTTATTTTTTCAATAAGAACAATCAATAATGGTCAATAACAAGACCATATCCCCACTGTATGTCTCTATTTGCAATAGAGTTAATTAATATTTTCTTTTAAGAGTATGGTATACTGCTGATATGAATGTTTAAGGAGTATTGTTCACAAATTGATGGCTAACTTATTTTTGAAACAAGAATAACCTATTTTTCAGTTAAGTGAGGATAGTTCCTTGTCAGCATTTAGCCTAGTAATATTAAACAAATATTTTATCCTAATATGTCTTTCTTCCTTGTGGAACAATTTCACTACTTTTTGGTATCATTTGGGGTAAAAAAAAAAAGCCTTTGCAATGAATGTGATTCCAGCCATAATTTATTTTAAGTAAATTAAAACCAAATCATATGTTTATGCACATTCCAAAAATTATTTCAAAAAATGGAATTACCATTTCCCATTCTATAAGCCAGGGCTTTTCAACCAGTGGTACGGGTACCACTTGTGGTACATTGGTACCTGGCAGGTGGTACACGACCATCCTAGAAAAGTGGTAGCAGGGGAGGGGAGTGAGCTGAACCAGTGGCAGCACCACACAAGCCTGAGCGAGAGATGGCTGGAGCTGTAGGGCTGTCAGGGCTCAGCAGAAGAGCCAGGATCAATGCCGCTTTCCAGCTGATTGGTGCTTCTTTGGGGCTGTCAGGGCTCAGTGGAAGCGCCAGGCTCCAGCTGGAGCTCAGTGCTGATCCTGGTGCTTCTGCTGAGCCCTGAAGAAGCACCAATCAGCTGGAAAGCAGCACTGATCCTGACACTTCTGCTGAGCCCAGAAGAAGAGCCAATCAGCTGGAATGTTGTAGCATCTCCAGGGTCTTGTGATTTACATTCAGATGCTTGGCAACTGATTCATATTTATGATGGTCACAGTGTCCCAGGGTCATGTGAAGTGACCAAAACCTGCTGCAACCACCCAGCAGATGGGGGGAATAAAAACCAAACACCCTCCACCCCACACCCACTGCCAATCCTCAGCAGAAATGCTCACAACAATGAAAATCTCGGACAGGAGGAAGAGCACCACCGGGCACTGTCTTGCTCAGCTCTGGCTTGGGGGGCACTTTTTTCAGTGCCATTGCAACTTTAAGGCAGGGCTTTTCAACCAGTGGTACGGGTACCACCTGTGGTACATTGGCACCTGGCAGGTGGTACGCGGCCATCCTAGAAAAGTAGCGGGGGAGGGTAATGAGCTGAACCGGTGGCAGCACCGCACAAGCCTGAGCAAGAGATGGCTGGAGCTGCAGGGCTATCAGGGCTCAGTGGAAGCGTCAGGATCAGCGCCAGGCTCCAGCTGGAGCTCGGCGCTGATCCTGGTGCTTCTGCTGAGCCCTGATGAAGCACCAATCAGCTGGAAAGCAGCACTGATCCTGGCACTTCTGCAGAACCCAGAAGAATCGTCAATCAGCTGGAATGTTGCAGCATCTCCAGGGTCTTGTGATTTACATTCAGATGCCTGGCAACTGATTCACATTTATGATGGTCACGGTGTCCCAGGGTCATGTGAAGTGACCAAAATCTGCTGCAACCACCCAGCAGATGAGGAGAATAAAAACCAAACATCCTCCACCCCCCCCCCACTGCCAATCCTCAACAGAAATGCTCACAACAATGAAAACCTCAGACAGGAGGAAGAATGTGGCTTGGTGGGCAGGCAGATGTCTTGGTCGGCTGTGGCTAGAGGGGCACTTTTTCAGTGCCATTGTAATTTCAAACAGTCACTAAGCGAATTGTTGTAAGTTGAGGACTACCTGTACTTTATCACTTTTTTCCTTTTTTGGTCAAGTTTTTGACACCTTGCTAGGCGACTGGTGGTACTTGGATATTGCCATATCCTAAAAGTGGTGCAATGGGTGAAAATGTTGAAAAGCCCTACTATAAGCCTTCCCTGTTCCTCCAAACATATACCATACTCTTAAAAGAAAATATTGATTAACTCTACTGCAAATGCAGATGAAAACAAAATAAACATTAATATTTCTTTTTTCCTCCCCCCTTTACAGAAATATGAGCTACTTAACAGAAAAATCAATGGGTATTTTTGCTGAAATAAATAATGTGTGCATATGTTTCTGTATCATCCACTTTCACCCTGTAGACATAATTCCTAACCTAGCCAAGGAGGTTAAGTCAAATTCATTACAAAATTTTATCCACACCATGTAGGACTAGTTCTCTTAGGAAATTCTAGCTCTTTTTCTGCTCAGTTATCAGCCTGCATCCCAAGTGAGTGGTATCTTCAGATTGTCAACGCTGCTAACATCAGATGTTTTTGCTTTGACAACAGTTAGAGATGCAACCATTTTCTTCTTATGTTTTACTTTTAGAGTTAGATGATGCTGGGGGGAGGAGGAGGATTGTGCATGAGAGTTTAGATAGACATAATAATACTGGACTTAGGTTAATGAAATAAGAGATGATAAGAATTGGTGGCTGGAGAACTGGAGGGAAAGCCTGCATTTCAAACTAATTGGAGAATGTGATTTATGAGACTGTTAATTGGAGGAGGGAATTGTGCTTTGATACTATGTGCGCAGGGAAGGGGAATCCAGTTTTTGGCTTCGACTGTGTTAGTGCCAATGCTATGCTATTCAAATAAAGATTCTTTAAGGTAAACAATGCCTTGGAGTTCTTTGAAGAGTTTCATCTGTTGCAACCATGACACAGGGCTTGTTAAAATTACTAAGATAGCATATAAACTATTGTAATAGAAGGCCTGCTCTTTTGTACAAAGAAAGATGCTTTACTTTAGTAAATGACCAACATGTACTGATAAAATAGAATACAATAGTCCTCAACTTACAACAGTTCATTTCGTGATCTTTTGAAGTTACAACACTGAAAAAGTGACCCATTACCATTTCTCACACTTATGACTGTTGCAGTGTCCTCACGGTCACACGATCAAAATTCAGAGGCTTAGCAACTGGCAATTATTTATGACGGTTGCAGTGTCCCAGGGTCATGTGATTCCCTTTTGCAATCTTTTTACAAAGTCAATGGGGAAGACAGATTCACGAAACAACCATATTACTAACTTAACAACTGCAGTGATTCACTTAACAGCTGTGGCAAGACAAGTTGTAAAATGTAAAATCATTTAACAAGTATCTCACTTAGCAACTTAAATTTTGGGCTCATTTATAATTGTAAGTCAAGAACTACCTGTACAATAAAGTTTCAATAAAAATAGGCTTCCTGTTCCGGCCAGCAGCGTCATCGGCTGAGAGACTCAGAATGTCGAGCCCTTCAGCTGAGGTTTCTTCTTATTTGGGGACCCTAAATGGGCCAGAAGCTGCCCTGGAGAGGTGGCAATGAAGGAAGGTACTTCCAGGGACCTAGGAGAGATGGCGGTCTCTTCGATTGGTCCAGGAGAAGCCTCCCAGAAACCAACAGATGAAAGGCTAGCTAACTCCATTGTCTAGCCCTAGCTGCAAGCAAATGAAAGTCAACAAGCTCTACCTAAACTGATTGTAAACAGCATGTTTGAAGCTGGGTAAGAACTAATTTTCTCTATCCTACTTATTTTCCTAAAAAAAAAAAGAACCCCCAAGAAGCAAAAATACCTCCGAGAGTGAAAAAAGGGAGGGATTCTTCCCCCTTTTTGGCTATTGGGGCTGCACGCAAGATCTCACCCCGTGGGGTCAACATGATCACAAGAAAGGTGAGCAAAAATCCCAGAACCACACAGGGGGACCTAGTGATTGACCTTCAGAGAGCTGGGACCAACATAACAAAGGTAACCATCAGTAACACACTACACCGCCAGGGACTCAGATCCTGCAGTGCCAGACATGTCCCCCTGCTTAAGCCAGTACATGTCTGGGCCCGTCTGAAGTTTGCTAGAGAGCATTTGGATGATCCAGAAGAGGATTGGGAGAATGTCATATGGTCAGATGAAACCAAATAGAACTGTTTGGTAGAAACACAACTCGTCGTGTTTGGAGGAGAGAGAATGCTGAGTTGCAGCCAAAGAACACCATACCTACTGTGAAGCATGGGGGTAGCAACATCATGCTTTGGGGCTGTTTCTCTGCAAAGGGACCAGGACGACTGATCCATGTACAGGAAAGAATGAATGGGGCCATGTATCGTGAGATTTTGAGTGCAAACCTCCTTCTATCAGCAAGGGCATTGAAGATGAAACATGGCTGGGTCATTTAACATGACAATGATCCCAAACACACCACCCAGGCAACGAAGGAGTGGCTTCGTAAGAAGCATTTCATGGTCCTGGAGTGGCCTAGACAGTCCCCAGATCTCAACCTCATAGAAAACCTTTGGAGGGAGTTGAAAGTCTGTGTTGCCCAGCGACAGCCCCAAAACATCAATGCTGTAGAGGAAATGTGCATGGAGGAATGGGCCATCATACCAGCAACAGTGTGTGCCAACCTTGTGAAGACTTAGAGAAAACGTTTGACCTCTGTCATTGCCAACAAAGGATATATAACAAAGTATTGAGATGAACCTTTGATATTGACCACATACTTATTTTCCACCACATATTTGCAAATAATTTTTTTCCAAATCAGACAATGTGATTGTCTGGATTTGTTTTCTCATTTTGTCTCTCATAGGTGAGGTCTACCTATGATGACAATTACAGGCCTCTCTCATCTTTTTAAGTGGGAGAACTTGTACAATTGGTGGCTGACTCAATACTTTTTTGCCTCACAGTATATACATATAAAATGTTTTGAATTAGAGTTAAGGGATTAGATGATTAGATTTATTGAATAGAATGTTTAAAGATTAAACATATTAACTATGATTAAAAAGAATAAGAAATTCGAGAAAATAAATACTATTAATCTAGGAGGGATATATATATATTAAGTATTATGTTATTTTCTATGTTCCATTATTACTGCTTTCTTCTATTCTTTTTTCTTTTTTACTTCTTTTTCATTCTTTTTCTTTTCTCCTTTCTTTTTACTCTTATATTTAATACTTAAGAAACGTAAAAATGTGAGATGGCTTATACGGAAAAAATAGAACCAAGTCTGTCAATATAAATGTAACTAATCACTGAGAAAACCTTTACCAGTAAAAATATTTAGAATTTGGTGGGAGAAATAAACTAAAATAAGGGCTATAACAGGATTGATGATAAGGCAATCCAAATAAATGAAAAGAAAAGGAATGTATTAATATGATTGTTTTTTAGGAATATTGGAAAAAATATATACTAAATTGTCATTTATTAAAACAACAAGAATTGTATTAACGCAATGTTTGCAAAAAAAGGATATTTCAGGGAAAGAGGAAAGTAAACAAAATTAATATATGGAATACAGACTATAGAAATCAATTGTTAAGGACTGTTTTTACAAATGTAACCCAGACATCACACTGTTTACCAGCTATTGAATGACTCATGCTTGTGTAAAAAATCAATAAAAATATAATAAAAAAAGTTTCAATAAAAATATAAAGCAATTGAATGAAATATATCAAATTATGAAATTAAATCCATGAACTTTCTAAAAAATAATCTAAACAACCAATCCTATAAAACCGATTAACCTTTGATAGCAAAACATGAAAACTCAATTATTCTGGTGTATTTAAACTGACATTGGTACTACAGTGCAACAAAATAGAGTATGTAAATTATTGTATCGAATAATACAATATCTGATAACTTTAAAATACCAATATACAGATGCTATGCAGGATAGAATTTAAGAAGATATCCTTTTGATATCTCCAAGCAAGATCTCAGTATTCAGGGAGATCGTATCTCTTATAACAGACAATAAATACCAAAGATAAAAATAGCCATGCTAAAAATGGTGTTAAATAGTATGCAGATATCTCTACAAAAATGCCAGTACAGGAAAAACAAAATTAATAGCAGCCTCAACACTTCCTATTCATTAGAAGAAATGTTTCCTTTCTAAGGCAGCATTAAGTAATACCACCATCATTAATGATCTATATTTAGATTTTTCAATTTGTTTTAGATCAGGCTGAAAAATGAAGGGTTGAGCACCCAAAAAGATCCTATTGGTATACAAGATTCTTGCATTTTTCTGCTGTTGTTTAGCTTTGGCATGTTTAATGTAGCATTCTGCGAGCAACCCTACTGATTCAGCTTATACAAGTTGAAGAATTTCCCTTTGCTAATAGATTTATCAGAAACAATTACATCAATCCTGTGGGGGCAAAGACTCTTTTTAGTCAATAGTTCAGTGTATTAAGCCTCAATGCAGCTTCAGATTTATTTACACTAGCTCCCAATTAGGAACAATATTCGAAATACATTGTGGTACCAATAAAGGAGAATAGTTGTAGCTCAGGGCTGAAATGAAGAGTCCTTGGTGCTTTCTGAGCTTGGTTTGTTTTCTGGCAGATATTTCATTTCCCCAAACTTCAGTAGTGACCAAAATTGTGGAAACGTTTTGGGGAAAGTGTATTTTTGAGGTCTGATGGCGAATAACACCACTTTTCTTTTGAACTGGTACCATAAAATTATATATCAATGGAAAGATCATTTAATCAAGAATGTAATGCAACATAGTTTGTTCAATGATCTGTACTGTAGTCTATGGAAAGTTATAGCCAAATAACCAGAAAAAGGAAGCACAACTTGCTTAGGTTGATATCAGGTAGCTTTCCTTCATCTGATTATAGCCAATGAGCACGAGTGTTTAGAGAGCCAATCAGGTGTCATCTTGTTTTGGCAATGAGCCAATCAGATCACAGATTTAGTTATTGATGCCATGTACTGAAGCTGAGAGGAGGAGATTTGTCAATGTGTTATGTGATCACTACCAAGTTGATTGGTTTTTTTTCTCTTTCATTTAGTGAGCTTGTAAAACGTAATAAAATTAAAGTAATGGTGCAAAGAGTTGACTGGTTGCCCAGAAAGCAATGTAAAATAGTATTGTTAAGTGAACAAGGCTACAGTTATAAAGAAATTAGAAGAAAAAATGGTGGAAACTTAACCAAAGGTGGCATTTCTACTGTACACTTTTCCCAAAAGGTTTCC
The DNA here is from genome assembly GCA_034064705.1 of Bothrops alternatus. Lineage (NCBI taxonomy): Eukaryota > Metazoa > Chordata > Lepidosauria > Squamata > Viperidae > Bothrops > Bothrops alternatus. The sequence continues at coordinate 1,260,342 of JARGCV010000112.1, read as the reverse complement.
ACAATTTTGGCTACTATTGTAGGTAACATCATTCTGTGCTAGTAAGGCAGTGGTTCTCAACCTATGGGTCGCGACCCCATTTGGGGTCGAACGACCATTTCGCGGGGGTCGCCGGACACCATGGTCCGCCATTTTGTTGTTGTTGTTGTTTCTGCCCATCGCGCGCGCGCCGTGCATGCACGGTTCGGGCCGTCGCGCGCGCCATGCATGCGCAGATCGGCCCATCGCGTGTGCACCGCGCATGCGTGGATCGGTCCGTCGCGCACGCGTGCGCGGATCGGCCGTTGCATATGCACGGCGCAGGTCGGGGTTGTGCCGCGCATGGGCAGGGCAAGTGCGGTCTCAACCTGAAAAAGGTTGAGAACCACTGTAGTAAGGAATGGAGAGTAAACCTCACTCAGCACAGATAATGTTGCCTAATTTGGGGAAATGAAATGTCTGCAAGAAAACAACCAAGCTCAGAGAACACAAAGGACCTCACATATTGTGGTCCCTGAAGGATATTTATGAAGAATGCAGAATTATAGGAACTTCTTTTATTGATATGCATCTTCAAAAGTCTAAGCCTTCCATCACAATGCTTCATTCACCATTTTGCTGATTTTTCTGTAACCTACTCATGTTGGGAACACTACTGTGCCAAGTTCCACCAATTAAAAGTTATTTTTAAGTGCACTTTGGAATATCAACGTCTTTATAGAATTTTTTGTCTAGGAGTAGGGAATTTCTATAATAGAATAGGTCCAAGAATCCTCAAATTTCAGTTTTTAAGTTATTTCATCAGTTGTTGGAGAAAAATATCACTGATGTTTACTAAAAAAAACATGAGATTTTTTTTTAAAAAAATTCAAGGATGTGGCTAGATGTTTTATTATATTTATACTGCCAAGAACTGTATCACTTTTGGAATGTGAAGCCCATTAAATTCCCATCTGCACCTGCATCGCTGTGAACAAAAAACTATGCAAAAATTGAATTTGTTTTGTGATGTTTTTTTTTGTTCATCCTCCATGAAATACAATGTTCTATGTATTCTAAGATAGCACTCCTTAACACAGACATTTATCAAATTCTCACTGCAGAAGATTTTATTGTGGAAAGTGTGTTCATATTTGCAGTAAAAAAAAAAATCAGGGTACAGCTTCACAGCATAGATACTGATGGCAATTTTGTGCAAAACTCAGGGGATATTTATAAATACGTTAAAATTTTAAAAACTATAGAGGAAGCCAGAAGCTCTGAATGCACTCCTATCTCAGATAAGCACTCAGCAAATTAAAGCTTTAAAAGGTTCTTACAGACAGAAACATGGCTTGAATTAGGGGTATTTTGGCAGAAAGTATGTCAGCTTATTTCTAAAAAAGATCCTATAAAGAACATGTAATTTTCAAATGGAAAATTTTAAGAAGCAAATAAAAGTCTGGATTGAAAGATTGATAATGAGATAGAAAGAGACTATAGAGGTCTATATTTTTAATAGACTGTATATATTTGTATTTCAGTTTTAATGATTTTTCATTCTCACTCAGTTCATAATTTAAATGCTACACAGCAAAAGGAGAGGTTTTTTTTAAGAGCTGGCTTTTGGTTGTTCTCAGTGATAAATGTTTAATATATGCAAAGCAAGAAGATATTGCATAAAACTACTATGTAAAGTAATTAAAAAGTAATTTCATTCCAAATTATTTTGAATTTTATTCTCTATAAAGAGGGGAAGCATTCTTCAAGGATGTCCCAAAGATGTCCCAGAACTGAAGAAGCTTCTTGGATGAGAAGCGAAACATTTTTAAAGAAAAAGACAAGAACATTCAGTTGCCTTTGGAAAAGTACCTTTGGGTTAACTGTGACTTGAATGATTGAGAATCTCTATAGATATTCTTCAAAGATCCTAAAGGAAATTCAAGTGCTGACTCTTCACATGTTGATGGACAGTAAACAAGATGCTTTGGAAAGGAAAACTGGTGGAAGGGTTTCCAGCAGATACAGTCTCAAAATGAAAGTTAAGGATTCTTAACAAGGGAGTTATGTGTCAGCTACTAAATCTTCTGCAATATGGCAAATTTTAGAGTTAAATTCTTGCTAGGTTACTTTCCAAGCACTCCTTTTATTGAGTGAATCATAAGTAACATAAACCATGAAATTTTATCTTCCTAAGGGCACCTTTGAGGGTCAGCAAAACAATCAGATAACAATAACATTTGAGAAGTAGTGCACTATAATGACAAAACTTATGAGCTGTGAAATCACTTTCTCAAATTTCTGCTAATCCATAACTACCTATATTTGAAGCTATGTTAAGCCAGGTCACTGGTATCTCAACCTCAAACTTCTTTTGGCTAAAATAATGGCAATCAAATTGGTCAGCTTCAACATTTGATTAGGGGGATTTATTGAAAGAAAAGGGCATATAAGAAAGTCTAGGATAGTAATTTTTCAACTAACCCAGTCAAATCAGGGAGTTCTTCCCCTCCCTTTGGCATTTTAAAATGCAGAATGAAACCAAGAAGGAATAATGAACAGCAACTCAAGTGGGAAGTGAAATCAAATCTTAAAACAATTTGAAAAACACCAGCAGTAACTTACCTTCTACACAGATGGGCATGTGGGCAGGTAAAGTTACAAAAAAAGCTGGTTGATCCTTTTCTATTCCTCCTTTTCTTCTTTTGTTCCCTATAGTCTGTGGACTGGTGCATTTACACTAATATGTGTATTAAGCATCCAATACAACTTGCACAAACTAACTGGCTGACTGGATTGCAGCAAGCAGAAGATGCACAGGGAGTCCCTGAGGATTTTACTCCACTAGTCATTGCCAACTACAGGAGGCAGTGATCATGTCCATTTCAAGGCCATTGAGCCAGCGCTGTCCAAAGACATTTCCATGGTCATGTGGCTAGCATCACATCACAGAGCACTGTTACCTTCCCACTGAAGCTGTACCTATTTATCTATTAGTGTTTGCATGCTTTCAAACTGCCAGGATGGCAGTAAGTGGGGCGAGGATGGGAGCTCATCCCATCATGCAGTGCTCAGATCTAAAACCCAGGCTGTTAGCTTTTCAGCTAATAAGCTCAGCATATTAACCACTGAACCACCCAGTGGTGGGATTCAAATAGGTGAACAACCGGTTCTCTGTGTGGATGCCACTTCCAGAAGTCCATTCTGGGCCTGGGCAACAAAAAAATAGCTACCGGTTCTGCCGAAGTGGTGAGAACTGCTGAATCCTACCACTGGAGCTACTATGCTGCTGATGCACAGAGTCACTAAAAATGGTCTCTCTGTGTCTCTTTCTGTCCCCCCGCCCCAATGTCTTTTTAATCTGCAAATATATGGATCTTCTCTTCTGGCTTCTTCATTGTCAGTCAAATGCAGTGACAGCCAGTTAGCTGCACTTGTAATATTTTGCTTTGCAGAAGCTTCTCTGGTAATAAATTTGATAAGATTTTGTTGTTGTTGTTGTTTAAACATGCAGTTCAGTTTTCAGGAAAGTCCTGATGAGACAGCACTTGTTTGTTTGTTTGTTTTAAATCATAAGATCTCAATGATACCCCTATGAGTTTAATAATTGAATGAAAGCAATCCTTCTGGAAGTGTGTTTCAAAACATTATCACATTTAATTCCCAGAAGTTCCTCAGCTCCATAAGATTCTTCAACAGTTCAGATAGGAGAGTTAATGGCTGGCTGACATAAAGCGATGATGTACATGGAAAAATCCTGAGAATGGAATCCAATCTGAGAAGTGAGGCTTAGATTGTAAGAATAGATTGTAAGCCTAGCACCTAACTTACTGGATACTACCAGGAGGAGAGTCCAGGAGCATGTGCTCTGTGTCTGTGTGTCTGTGAAGAAAAGCAGAAAGGTATAAGTTATATTAGAAAACTATTACACTGAGATCATTGACTTAGATGCATCCCAGTTTTTTTATCTTCCTTGTTGAGTATCTATGGAGATTCAGCAGTTCCAAGTAGGTTCCACATCCATTTATGGTATTCACAGATAAACTTCCAAGTGGCCTCAACAACTCCCAGAAAGAGTGCTAATGATTTGATGACTACAAGGAATATAAATCTTTCCATTCTCCACCATTCAGTCAGAACTGAAGAAGCTTCTTGGACAAGAAGTGAAACATCTTCAAGGAAAAACAAAGTCCAGTTGCCTTTTGAAAAAGCATATTTGGTTTTCCTTATTGAGCTTTGTTCCATTCTTTTGGCTGACTTCACCACCAGACAGCTGTTGCATGAAGATGTCTTCCTTGATTTCTTTGCACAGGAAAACAGCATTTTTAAATGTTTATTTATTTTATAATTAAATTTCTATACCGCCCCTCTCCCAAAGGACTCGGGGCGGTGTACAGCCTAAAATTTAAAACATATAAATATACATAATTTAAAATAATTAAAAATGAATTAAATAATTTGGCAGTAAAATCCCCATTAAAACCCATCACTTACAAATCTTAAAAATTTACTCAATCCCCCTAAAACATTCTAACCCTACTGGAACCAAAGCTTCTATGCCAGGCCGGCCTGTCGAAAAAGGAACGTTTTTAGTTCCCGACGGAAGGTGCGTAAATCTGTCATTGTACGGAGTTCGGGGGGGGAGCTCGTTCCATAACGTGGGAGCTCCCACAGAGAAGGCTCTCCCCCTGGTGGCCGCCAGCAGGCATTGTCTGGCCGACGGCTCCCCGAGGAGGCCCTCTCTGTGGGAACGTACCGGACGGCGGGAGGTATTTGCTGGCAGTAGGCAGTCTTGTAAGTATCCGGGTCCGATGCCATGGAGCGCTTTAAAGGTGGTCACTAGCACCTTGAACCACACCTGAAAGACCACCGGCAACCAGTGCAGCTCGCGCAGGAGCGGTGTTACGTGGGAGCGCCACGACGCTCCCGTCACTACCCGCGCGGCCGCATTCTGAGCCAGTTGGAGCTTCCAGGTGCACCTCAAGGGGAGCCCCATGTAGAGAGCATTACAGTAGTCCAGCCTGGAGGTAATGAGTGCATGAGTGACTGTGCGTAGTGAGTCCCGGTCTAGGAAGGGACACAACTGGCGCACCAGGCGAACCTGGTAGAATGTTCGACTTGCAGATGTCCATGTTGAGCAAAATTGTGCTTGATTAGTGGGACTAATATCTTAAAATACTCACAATATTTTTGAACACTCTATTTCTTGGCCACCAGCCTTATTTTAGCCTCTGGGCATCCTATCTTGCAGAATACTTTACCTTGAAAATCCATTTGCTTCCCAAAGGTAGTAGTTGTTTTTTCCCCATGAGGGTAGTTTGATAAGTTTCCAAGTGTCATTCTACCGAGGACTTCAATTTCCTCTCCTGCAGCCTTTTTTCTTTAATCTCTTAATTGGCATTATTTTGAAATGTAAGGGCAAGATATATCCACTTTTTTTCTCCTTCATAACAAGGGACAGAGTTTGTCATGAAATTCCTTTGTCTAGGTCCCCTTGAACTATCTAGCCCAGGGGTAGGCAACCTTGGCTCTTTTATGACTCATGGATTTCATCTCCCAGAATTCCTGAGTCAGCTTGGCTGTCATCAAAGGCATTCTGGAGAAAAAAAGAACATCACAACATAAAAAGGGCCATCTAGGGGCAGATCATTAATTCTTTTCATACAACTCTTGGCCAAACAGGTGCCTATGAATCCCAGAAGAGAATATTTGCAGCTCAGGGTTGAATTGTGAGGTACTTGGTGCTCTCTGAAATCAAAGATGGTGGAATAGTCTTGGTGGTTCTTAGATTCCAATGGTTCCAATCAAAAAGCCAAAAAAGGAAACAACAAGATCAAAAGACATTCCATCAGAAATAAATACCAATTTAAGAAGAGATCAATGCCAAGATTAATACTAGACCAGGGGTAGGCAACCTTGGCTCTTTTATGACTTGTGGACTTCAACTCCCAGAATTCCTGAGTCAGTTTGGCTGGCTCAGGAATTCTGGGAGTTGAAGTCCACGAGTCATAAAAGAGCCAAGGTTGCCTACCCCTGATCTAGCCTATAGTATCTCAATTTTATTTTCTATTTTTACCATACAGAAAACCTCTGGACATGTTCTAAGGACTCCTCTGTGGTGTCTGCTGGCTGGTTCCCTGATATGATAGAACCTTGTCCAGGTTTCCAAGATGGAGGGAGGGCATTCCAGAGGAGCAAAAGGCAACATGTTTAGATAGCTTGGTGTAGGAAAATTAATTAATTAATCACATGGAGTTTGTACATTGAGAGCCAGGGAGTCTACAATTTTATTACAGAATAGTTTTGGCTGCCTATGTTTGCTAATTTGTTTCATTCACATTATCCAGAGTGCACCACCTCGATATGCTAGCTCCACATACAGAGTGGCTAACAACATTCTGTAGGAATATCAATGTCATTCGGGGGTTTTCTCCACTACTTTTGCCTCACATTTGAACAGTTCCAGCCCCAGTTGCTTTCTTGCTACTGCACAACTGTGCTTGTGTGGGAGAAAGAGTGTTAAGAGGGCTCCTCCTTAGTACTTCCCAGACTATATGTTTTATGATGCACGTAGTCTACTTTATGTTGGTAAAATTTTGTCTTTAGGTGAAGAACAATAAAGGAAACTGCTTAGAACAATCTCAATGTGTCTTTTTGTTTGGTTTTGTTTTTGGGGGCCTGGACATGAAAAACAAACCCTGACATCTCATAATTACTTTCTTTTTCCTTCTTGTATATATGTTTTTAAATGTGTGTACTTTAATGCCTTACTTATAAACTTACAAACTTACATTTGTAATATTAACTTTCTTATCATCTATAATTCAGTTTAATTCAGTTTTCTTTTAGCACTTTAATCTAGACTCTTTTAGGGGCCATAAGTTGGACTTTCTCCATCTGTGACTTTATTTGGATCTTTCCCAGGTGATGTTAACTGCTTCTCCCATTATTTACCTCCCAGTCATCCATCTTGCAAGGTACACTTCAGTCAGGGAATAATTTGTTCTCTTAGCCACACCTTTTGAGCAGGGTGATAGGCCACTGTATTTCATGTTAACTCTCCTATTATTTAAGCTACCTTTGTCCTTTGCCTGCTACATATATCTTCTCATTGTTTAGCCACAGAACCTAAAGCTTTTTTCCAAATTTATTAAAGCCAGATATTCTTTAAATGTCTTCAGTGCCTCTTTTCACTAAGCAAGTAGCAACATGTGAATCTTGTAAATCATTTTTGAATGTAAGTATATATTTATATCCAGGTGATATGCATTGGTTCTCAAGTACCACTGTCCTCCAGCTCTCTCTCTCTCTCTCTCTCTCTCTCTCTCTCTCTCTCTCTCTCTCTCTCTCTCTCTCTCTCTCTCTCTCTCTCCACATTAATTGACTTAGTACTTTGATCTCATAGAGTAGGGGGGTGGGGAATGATGGCCCTTTTATAACTTGTGGACTTCAACTCCCAACTTAGTCCCCACCTCTGTTATAGGGAAAGGAATCACCTAGATTGATTCCCTTCTTCCATGGATTTGACTATAGCCTTTTGCTAAATCTTCTAGTTTAGAAAAGAACATTTAGGTCTCTACTATCCATTCTCCAGTGCCATAAATTTATTGAATTTTTATAATTGCAGTTCTTTGCTGCCCTTCTCATTATCCTTGTCATGGTTCCGATAGATGAGACCTATAAAAACAGAACTCCAAGGCAAGAGGTTTCCTTAAAGAACATATTTATTTGGCTACAAAGTATTGGCACAATCAAAAGTGAAACCAAGACTGAAGTTCCCTCCCAAAGATTACAATATTAAAAAGTTGAACTTCCCACCCCAGTAATATGTCATAAACCACATTCCCCAATTAATTACTTTGGCAAGCTTTCTAACAGAAGTTTCAACCCACCAACATTCAAGCAGCAATGACGTTGGTTCCCACAGGATAATTTATTGTTTTGTCTAAACTTAAAAGCACACATCTCCCCTCCCAGTTCTGTGGCAACCAAAAACAAAGTGGAAATGGCTTCAATCAAATTCGTTTGTAGCATTGACAATCTCATGCACAGTCTAATTCAACTAGTTTTCCAAAGGTGCATTTCATTAGCAATTTCTAGTTACATAACAGAGATTGTCTTTAACACCCATCAAATTGCATGCTAATTCTGATTATTGCCAGGAGTTCAATCCTGACAAAGTTGACTCAGCCTTCCAACCTTCCAAAGTCAGTAAAATGAGGACCCAGACTGTTGGGGGCAATATGCTGACATTGTAAACCACTTAGAAGTGGTAAAGCACTGTGAAGTGGTATATAAGTCTAAGTACTATATATTTTATTGAGGGAAGGCTTGATTAAGATCTCTGAATGGGGGATGTATAGGATTATGAGATGAAGTACTACCAATCAGTATTGTTGTTGTTAGTTGCGAAGTTGTGTCCAACCCATCGCAATCCCATGGACAATTTGTTCCTTCAGGTCTTCCTGTCCTCTACCATCTTCTGGAGTCCATTTAAGCTCACTCCTACTGCTTCAGTGACTCCATCCAGCCACCTCATTCTCTGTCATCCAAATCAGTATTACCTCTTAGTAATCAGATATATAGATTTTAACCAAGATAAATATAGATTTTTAATCTATCACTCCTGTAATGGAATTCCTCTACCTTGCTATGGTAATCCTCTTTTTTTTTTACATATTTCCCAGCATTACATTAATAATGTAATTGTAAAATTGAACACCTTTCTGGTGTTCATTGCAATATTACAGATCTTCTTTCTGATGAAATGACATTTTCTTCTTTCCTCTGTTTGTCAGGTAAAAAGTAGACTTATATTCACTGAGTTCTGTGAACTTTTAAAAAACTTTTTAATAACTTTAAATATAGCAATGGTTTAGAGGTGTATTTAATCTCACATTCATTGTTCTATCAACACAATGGGCTTTTTCAAGGGCAAGCATTAATGCTCTCCTCTTCTACAACACCAGAAAGGGTCTGTCCATGTAGAAAATAGAATCAATGTCTCCTATCATTTTAAGCTGTCTCTTTTATCAGCAAGGTAGATACCCAAGGATAACTCTACTTATTTGAAGTTTACAGAGCAGCCCAATGAATTTCACCTCTATTGATTACTAAAGGACACAGCCCTTAATATCTCAACAAAAGCTGTGAGATTCTGCTCCAAAGTGAAACAAAAATGCTAGTGCCTTGTGGACAAAAACCACTATCAGTCATTGAAAGGCAACATTATTTATTACCTTACTAGTTGTTCCCGGCCACGCGTTGCTGTGGCTCAGTCTGGTTAAATGGAAAAGAAAGAAAAGAGAAAGCGCACGTTTGTAATATGTTTAATTTCACAATGCTTGTGGTTATACAATATTTTTTGTTGTTCTATTGTCTGTGCAGATATAGAGATTGTCTGAAATCATAGCGTGTGTTGCTTTTACGTCCAACAGATGGCACTGTTTTTACCTGTCACAGGTGTGACATCTATATAATATAGTATATAAAAACACACATGTATTCGAATGCAACATTGTATCAAAATTTCAAAGCAATCGGTGAAGAACTTTCAGAAATTTAAGATTTTGAACAAATGAACATTTACATTTTTATTTATATAGATTGTAATAATAACCATTGTGTTCCATTGTTCTATCTCTTTTCTGGCCTTTTATTATTTCAGACTGAGATCAATTATTACCAGCAACTTCTTGACTATGAACTACAGCTTCTTCAGAGTTACACAAATCTGAAACCTTCCAATCATTTAACATAAAACAAATATGTGCTTCTCACTTCATTTCTATTGCACGTATACAGCTAGGCAACTTCTAGGCAACTAATTTAAAATTAAGATAATTAGTAGTTCTTCCTATGTAGGCATAGTTTGGGCTCAAACTAATTTTCAATATGTTTTGTTTACCTACAGATTTATATTTATTTTATTCATTCTTTTTTTATAGACCCCCATCTCAATCAATGACTCTAGGCAGCTTACAATTTAAAAATACATTATAATTAAAAATACTAAAAACATTTTAAAACAATAAAGCATTAAAAACAGCCAGATGACTAGAAGCAAGATATTTGGTCAGTTAGGAATACAGAAATTTAGTTTTCCCCTTCCTCCAGATGCTTGTTGCATAGCTTTCTAAAGACCTGTGGATCTTTTCTTATATACAATATAACTAGGAGAGCTTTGCACATAGCTTTGACTTGATCCAAATCACTTAACCACACAATAACTGAATTTCGGACAAAGCAAAGCTACTTGATTGTCTACAGCATCCCCAGTTTCTGCCCAATTTCTGTGGTTCCCCCTCCATCTAGCACAAAAGTGATTCCTAGAAATTTCAAAAACATTGTCATGTTGAATAACTCAAGGGAGAATTTTGGAAGTCCTCCCAGCTTCTTCATGACCTGATACTTTTTTGAAAGTTATATATATCCTTCCAGAGTGCAGGAAAAAGCAACAAGGATTATTAGAGGGCTGGAGGCTAAAACATATGAAGAACAGTTGGAGGAATTGGATATATCTAGTCTAGTGAAAAGAAGGACTAGGGGTGACATGATAGTAATATTCCAGTACTTGAGGGAATGCCACAAAAAAGAGGGGGTCAAACTATTTTCGAAAGCACCAGAAGGCAAGACAAGCAACAATGGATGGAAAGTAATCAAGGAGAGAAGCAACCTAGAACTAAGGAGAAATTGAAGACTATATATAGATAGTCTTGTCTAGTTTTTAAGTGATATTTCATGAATTGTATCTGATGGAAGCAGAATGTGGAAGGATTTGAAAGTAGTGGTTTCACTGAATAAGTATAGAAATGTTAGAATGGCATTCCATCCCAAAATAATATTTTTCAGGAAATCTGAGGCAGGTTCCTTGTCATGCTTCAGTTACAAGGAATAAAGAGAAAGCTTCCCTCAAATTATGCTCAATTCCTGGTAAAGAGGTATCTAGACAGATGGTAAGGAACGTATCTAGATAGATTTTTTTTTGACAACATAATCATGCTTTGCAATTATCTTCTTCAAGGACTAGTTTGGACTACATGACCTCTAAGGTCCCTTCCAACTTTATTATTATTATTATTACTATATTATTATATTATTAATAATAATAATATAGTTTTAAAGTTCTCAGTTTAGTCTATATCTCTAGAAGCTGGGGTCTTCATCCAGGTATTAATAGGACCTGACTTGCTTAGCTATTTAAATCATCTGAAATTATGCTGACTTCTAATGCTGGAAAAACTACTTATTTGCTGTCTGTCAGTGTCAATATCTTCTTTCTCATGCATCTTATAATGGATATACACAGAGGTCACAATGTGTCTTGATTGATATCTAAAGGCCAAGTGAACAACTCATCTTCTCCTTCCAACTGAAGTCAGTTTCTCTTTGGGAAATGATGGGACACGATGATCATCTTCTTGATAACCCAGAACCTTTAACTCATTACAGCTGTCAGTAATGGGTAAAGCAAAAGTGATATCCATGCTGTCTTTCCCAAAATGTAACTTTGAATATGGGTAAATTTTAATTAGTGTGTGAAAAATAAGTAGCTGTGTATTGTTTATTGTAGTATGAATACCAGCAACACTAAGCAATAGTTCAGCACCGCCCTCTACCGGCAACATGAATATTTTCTAATTATACCTGAACCAAAATCTGTTTTGTTGCTATGTAACCAACAGGAGCAGAGGGCTTGCACTCTAATAAATATTTTTTTTTGAAAAAAAAAACTGATTTAATCTTACATTCTTTCTGAACCTCTAAATATTTATATCATCTATTTGCAACTAAGCTTTCACGTCCAGAAGCAAAGGCACTCTGTAGTTTGTTATTAAAATCTATGTAATGCTCTGCAATCAAGTCTTAGATTTTCTGATTATAAATGACTTTTCAAAATAATATTGCTTCTCCATTTCTATATGTATGTGTGTGCGTGTGTGTGCGTGCATTTGTATGTTTGTAGCCAAAAATTAAAGAATAAATCATTAGTCTGAAATTGTCTCTGTCTTCGCTCAGTCTCTTTTTCTTCTCTCTGTCTAATATGATAAAGACAAACTAATATTCACTCTGAAATAAACGTCTTTGAATATATGTTGGTGTTTCAAATGCTACTGTGTTTCATGGAAAACAATTTAATTGGTGCATTGTTATTTTAAGCTTGAATTTAAATGATGTTTCTTACAAATCCATACTGTTGCATTCAGGATGCATTAATGGTATCATATTTTTTATAAGACATCATGCATAAACTCTTTCCCCCCTCCCCCCAAAAAATCATCTGACTGGTTCAGCTACCTACTGTTTATACTTTATTTGATTTTTAGGCTATTGGCATTCCTATATCTTTCTATTATTAGGATAAAGTTTCACAGATAATGGAACATAGCACTAGAGGAAGTGCACCATAAATTGAGAACTCTTACAGACAAACTCACGATGACAATGAAAATTATGTGCTCTGTGTGTGGGGGGGGAGGTATTGAGTGAGATGAGCCCCTGAAATGATTTGGATAACATAGCTGGAAGATTGCAGTGGCAATAAATTCTGAGCTTTCTTATTTCTTTCTGATATGTCAGAGAATACTCAAGACAGCACTTAAAACTCCTATATGAGGAATGTACTGCTGCCTTACTGCTTTCCTGCCAAACTTACAAGCAGTCTGATAAAGGAATTTCAATTTGCCAAAAAGTTTAAGGAAGCACTAAAACTATCTACCTTCCTTCCTTCCTTCCTTCCTTCCTTCCTTCCTTCCTTCCTTCCTTCCTTCCTTCCTTCCTTCCTTCCTTCCTTCCTTCCTCCGTTTCTGTCTGTCCTACCTGGAGATGCAAAAGGTTAAATATGAGAGCATTGTTTGCAAATGAGGGCTCTGTTATTATAATGCTGTTCAACTGATGCACTTCATCAGCCAAATTAGGAAAGACGGATATAAAATCAAGATAGGGAATGGTATATGAATTGACATTATTCAGGTACAGACACTGCAAAATAGTATGGGATATGGAAGTTTCTTGGTGTCCTGGATTAGAAGAATGTAAGTGTTCCACTGTGAATCAGTGCAATGTTCCATGTATGAAAAGGTAAACTAAATTATCCTGCTCTATATGTGAAACCAATAATCTTTTGTAAGCCACCTTGGGAAACCTTTGCCCTTAAAGGTAACCCATAATTGCTAAGCAAATACAATAAAATCAAGAGCAAAGCTTCTGGCTAATTAAGTGTCACCTCCTCAGTGGATTCATATATTGAATTCTATAATGGGATATGCAAGCAATTAGGACAACAATCCAAAGTATGTTTTACTGTGTTGTAAGCCCTATTTGACAAACTGGGACTTGTTTTTAAATAAATATACATAAACCTGTGCTTTTGTCCTTCTGAGAGATGGAAACAATTGGTGATCTCTGCTTTTGATTTGAAAATAAGAAAGCTATGACCAAGAATGAACTAAATATGATCAACCCAAATGGGCTCTTTCTTAGAATATGTCAAAACAAACATATGTATGTACAAACACATCAGTTCAGCATAATGATGAACCACCTTTGAAAATGATTCCTGTGAATCAAGCCCAATTATAAATTATGTTTTTACAGATGATATACTAAGCATGTACAAACCATTTCAGACTTGAAAATTCCAACTTTGAAATTAATATTTTGAGCATTTCAGACAAGTCTGGTCTAGTGTCTAAAAACACTAGACTAAAGGCTAAAGTTTTGGTTCCACCTTAGGCGTGAACACCAGGTGGGTGCCTTTTGACCAGTCCAACTCACAACAAAATGTTGTTGTTGTGGGGAAAAATAGGAGGAAGAATACATATTTTTCCTCCCCCCCCTCCTCCTCCTCCTCATCCCTTATGCTTCCATTTCTGCATATAAAATAAACTTAACAGTAATCATTCTTATATAAATTGCAATGTTCAATTAAGGACTTGTTAGGTCTTATCAAACCATAATATGATTCTTTTGCAAAAAAACCATTCATATTAACAAATTTATGCCTCTTTAAATAATATGACTTTCATTCTGGGGGACTTTAAATTCATGGGATAATCATTTAGATTGCAGAGATTGCCAGGTTTATATAGAGCTTGCGTTGTTCACTCACCTTCTCAGCCTTTTTTAACAGAAATATATATATATATATATATATATATATATATATATATATATATATATATATATATATATATATATATATATATATATATATATATATATATATATATATATATATATATATATATATATATATATATATATATATATATATATATATATATATATATATATATATATATATATATATATATATATATATATATATATATATATATATATATATATGTTGTGGCTAACACATTTGATTTGCACAGCAAGAGACATAAAAGATAGAAGAACTGTGTATGAATGCTCAAAGGTTGCTAGAAGTTTAGTGAATTGGAATTAAGTTCCCCTTCAGAATTATCAAGTTTAGGCTGCTCATAAACAACTCTGAAATATTCAGGCACTTGATGTTATTACCAAAGCGTATAGTACATGAAAACATGTGTATGGCCAGGAGCAGCTGCTTTATTGCTTAAATTGGCAATGAATATTGCTTCAAATAAAGTCTGAATTGAAATAAAATGGTCTTACTGAGATCAAGGGAGGTATTTTGAGACATTTTAAAAAACTGGAGGAAACTAGGCAACTGCCTTCCAAGTTTGACTTCTTTTGTATCAGTCCATACATAGTATGCTGTATCATATTTTATTTTGTAGTTTGCTTTGTATGCAGATGTAATGTGAAGATGCCCTGACGCCATTCTCTGACGAGTTTTTCTACCTTTCTCCAACCTTTGAATCCTCCTGTGCACATATCAAGTGAGATTTTTTTTTAACTTACACATTTTGTATAAATTTTATGATGGTTTTTTTTAATTAAAAAACTGTCACTGGTGAACTTCATCAATAAAAGTTCTGTATTTTAAATCAGGTCTTTCAAGGAATACCTGTTAGATTTATTTTTAGCACATTTAGTAAGTATAATTGGCATAATAAGCAAGCACCCTCGTGTTAGGTTTTATATATATCTGCAATTATTCTAAAAATTTGAGTCCCAGGTATATGTGTGTGTGTGTGTGTGTGTGTGTAGAGAGAGAGAAGTAGCCTAGAACTAAGGAGAAACTTCCTGACAGGTAGAACAATTAACCAGTGGAACAACCTGCCTCCAGAAAGGGTGAGTTCTGACTGAAGAGAGTTAAATAACTCGAAATAGCTATCTCAGAAATCCCTTATTTCTTTGTTAACAATTTTAAAAACATATATATATATTTGTGCTTGCAGATGGCTCTGGGTTGAGCTGAAACAAGCAAAGGAAAGAATGATTTCTTCCTCCCATATTTGGGTTTACAGGGTGCAATCTAAAAAATAACCACTTCACACACACACACACACACACACACACACACACACACACACACACACACATATATATATATATATATATATATATATATATATATATATATATATATATATATATATATATTGTTGTGGGTGTCTCAAGACCGGATGGGGACATATCAGAGGATGACGAAGCACAAGCAGGCCCCTCTGGGTATTTTCCCCTCCCGGCAGCCGAGCTAGACAATGAGGAGCTTTGTATGCATTCTGAATCAGACTCTCAAAGTGATGAGTCAGATTTAGAACAAGAAGATAGATGGCTTGATCCGAGATTCCGAAGGTTTGATAAGCGAAGGTGTCAGTTAAGTGGAAAAAGGAAGTAATGGGGGGAAGTGACGTATCGGAAACTATATTAGAAGGGGAAAGAGAGACTACGCCTTTGTCACGAGCAACGTTAATCAAGGAGTAGCCTGATACCTTGGGCAGTGCGTGTGAACTCAGTTTTCTGGTGTTTTTGAAACCTACGGAAGAATAATGAGGTCTTGGACAATGTGATAAAGAAAGAGTGAGTTAATTGGAAGGTGGGGGGAGAGCATGTTTAATCTAAATGTAAATAAATCAGTCTTGGCCGTTCCGGCCAGCAAAATGCCAGCAGCTTGCTTTGAAGTGAAAAGTGAATCCTTTTGAAATGTGTTAAATAAAACTCTTAAAGACATATTTATGTGGATTTTAATGAGCTGAGAGGGGCCAGACACAACATATATATATATATATATATATATATATATATATATATATATATATATATATATATATATATATATATATACATATATACATATATATATATAGATAGATAGATAGATAGATAGATAGATAGATAGATAGATAGATAGATAGATAGATAGATAGATAGATAGATAGATATATTCTGAGGTTTTTGTGGGTGTTTGTATGTAGGACTTTGGTTATTGGGGTTTTCTCCTGCGTAAAATTGGAAGTGTCTTGGCAACATTTTGATGAAGTCCCATTCGTCCTCTAAAGGCTGGTGCTTTCGGCTTCGTGCTTCTAGGAGCAGTGTATATTTGTTTTCATAGATTTTCATGGATACAGTTATGCAGGTATTGGCGTATTTGGGTCTTTTCCCATGTAAGATTGAGAGTATCTCCGATCACACTTTTCTCACACAAGCACAAAGCCAAAGACCCCAGCCAGAAGATGATGAGTGGGACCTCGTCGAAACATCAGCAAGATACTCTCAATGTTACATGGGAAAAGACCCAAATATGCCAAGACCTGCATATATATGTTTGTGTGTGTGTGTTTTTGTGTGTGTGTGTCTGTGTGTGTGTTGAGAAATATAGTCGAACACAGGGATAAATATAAAAACAACTGTTCAATAAACTAACAACTGTTTGATAAACTTAGCTTTCATCGGCTAACTGCCAACGTCGTCAGAGTGGAATACTGGTGGTTCAAAATCCTGCTTGACAGTTTGTGTGCTCTGTTCATAGAACGTGTTACTGGTCTACCCGCCCTAGTTGACCGTATTGCTTCTAATAGTCTCGCATCTGTCTGTATACTCGTAAGCTCAGGGATCATCACCTCTCTTGTTGTCGCTGTCTTTGCCCGCTTTGGATGTATATGGGTACACGTTGCTATAGGATGGTCCCCCAGTGCCTCCTGTCCTGTGCCCACCCCCCCTGTTGTGAGTGTGGCACCCTGCCTCCCATCATTGGCTCCTGTACAATTCGTGCTGGGGATTTCTCCCCTTTGCCGGTCATGGTTCTTTGCTGTTGCATGAGACAGCAGTTCTGGTCTTGCGTAGGCTGCACCCATTGCACTCATTGTGAGTTGTTACACTGTTGTTCCCACTTCCTTAGTGCCTGATAAGCAGACAGTAACTCTATGTGGTGATTGAGTGCTTATCCGACAGCCAAGCCTCCTTTGATAACCAGCCACCCTTGATGACATCCTGGGCGATGGCCTCCACCCCGGCAAGGTCGAACGTGTGATTGTTGCTGGCCATATGGACCCACATCTGCGATGTTTCTCATGTCGTCTAATGGCCAGCTCGTGTTCATGGATCCTAGTTCCAAGCTGTTTGGTCATCTCCCCAATGTAATTGCAGTGAGAGTGATATATATAAAGCTTCTCTCTGGAAGCTTCAAAAACAAAGGGCAAAGCAAAGTTAACTTTTCAACCTAATTCTCTATCTCTTCTCTTCAGCATGACAGGGGAGAGGAAACCATGTTCCATATTATGTTTTCTTTTTCTCTCGTGTAGTCTGGCTCACCACAGCTACATTCCAAAGAGGAAAGCTTTCCCCATTTTCGGAGGAGACTAGTGCACCTGCCATGTTAAGTCCTAATCCTGTTGAGGATTGCAGGGTAGAATGAATCCTTTTGGTTTTGCTGTAAAGCAGGGAATGCTGTGACACTTTGGAGGAACAACAGAGGACCAATACACCTCACTCCAATACAAAAAAAAAAAAGATGTTGAAGCTTTGGAAAGAGAAGAGTCACAAAAATGATTAGGGGCCTAAAAGCTAAAAATTACTAAGACGATTGCAGGAACCGAATATACCTAGTCTAGTGAAAAGAAGGGCCAGGGTGACATGACAGTCTTCTAATACTTGAAGGGCTGCCATAAGGAAGAGGGGACCAACTTATTTACCTGTAGGCAGGACAAGAAACACTGGATGGAAACTAACCAAGGAGAGAAGCAACCTAGAACTAAGGAGAACATTCCTAACAGTGAGAACAATTCACCAGTGGAACAAACTGCCTTTGGAAGTTGTGAATGCTGGAAGCTTTTAATAAGAGACTGGACAGCCAATTATCAGAAATAGTATAGGTCTCCTGCGAGAGCAGGGGGTTGGACTGGATGATATTCAGGGTCCCTTCCAACTCTGTTACTGTTACTGACCATTCTTGTGTCCAGGCCTGAAACAGATTGCAGTTGTTATCCAACAAGCTTCTGGTAAAAAAAAAGAGAGAGTGTGACATATTATGGAACAATGCCCTCTGAGAATATGCCAGGAAAACCCCAGAAACCTTCTGTATAAAACTCCATCATATATCAACTATATGAAATAGTCTCCCTTTGAATTTGTAAATACGGTAAATCATTTCATATTTGCTCATTTAGAATGTAACATTTTTGCCATACAATAGATGGATGGATGGATGGATGGATGGATGGAGAGAGAGAGAGAGAGAGAGAGAGAGAGAGAGAGAGAGAGAGAGAGAGAGAGAGAGAGAGAGAGAGAGAGAGAGAGAGAGAGAGATTAGACAGACAGACAGACAGACAAGATGGATGGATGGATGGATGGATGGATGGATGGATAGATGGATGGATGGATGGATGGATGGATAGATAGATAGATAGATAGATAGATAGATAGATAGATAGATAGATAGATAGATAGATAGATAGATAGATAGATAGATAGATAGATAGATAGATTAGACAGACAGACAGACAGACAAGATGGATGGATGGATGGATGGATGGATGGATGGATGGATGGATAGATAGATAGATAGATAGATAGATAGATAGATAGATAGATAGATAGATAGATAGATAGATAGATAGATAGATAGATAGATAGATAGATAGATAGATAGATAGATAGATAGATAGATAGATTAGACAGACGGACGGACGGACGGACGGACGGACAGACAGACAGACAGACAGACAGACAGACAGACAGACAGACAGACAGACAGACAGACAGACAGACAGACAGATAGATAGATAGATAGATAGATAGATAGATAGATAGATAGATAGTCTGGGTTGAAGAGATGTTTGTGGTTGAAGGACTCAGGAAACTCATAGCAAAGCAGTAGCGTAAGTTTCTTATTTTCATCATTTTAAAATGCCAGAGATGATAATATGGATTACCTTGAAACTGCTTCTAGGGAATGATGCATAAGTACTTTGATTGGCCAGACCCTTAAAAATTCATCCCATCCACATTATCTGACATGTTAACCTATACAGCTAAAAATGCTGCATGCCTGAAATTGGGAGATCTCAGATCTGAAACATATATTTATGCTGAGTTATAGTTCACTGATAGTGTAAGTTAAATATAAAGAAACATAAACAATATAGTTGAAATGGACATTAATTAAAGTTGTATAGCATTAATTAAAGTTGCATAGCATGAATGTACAAATAAAATAATTCTTATTTCAAAATTATTTCTCTCTCTTTTTCTCACCCACAGGGATATCATCATCAATTACACACGTGAATGCAACTAATTTAACTGATGAAATGGAATAAATTTAGGATATTTTGGAACAGAAAGATCACATGGATTTTAAAAATATGAATTCAAATAAATTTACTTTTAAAACCAAAATTAAGCGCATCAGTGTTTTTTCTTTCATTTAGGTCACAATAGAATAACTAGTGCATTTTGTATTTTTTTTTAAAAGGTAATGAATAAAATGATCATGAAGTTAAACCAGGTCAGGAAAAGAGGATGGGGTGAAATGTTGACTATAACAGAATTATAGGAATGCTTAATTGGTTTTAGAAAGTAGCAGATAAGTTTCTGTCCAGATAGATCCCAGGTTGATAGAATAGTTTCTATAGTCTATAGTCTGTAAATTATATTAGGTATCATTGTCCCTTTTCAAGAAATATTTAGAACACTCTAATATTTTCAGGAAATGAAGAGAGTGATAGCTCTCAAAATTCATGTATTCTGTGTGTGGGTGCCTATACCCCACTTATAGTTCGCAATACATTCTTATGAAATTCTATCAAACTACTATGCATCCTCTCTAGCAATGACTGGGACTACTTATCTATGAATACACTGAAAACACTAACAAAAATATAGGGACTAAGAAAGTAAGGTATTAAAGGCTTATGTCCTTGACAAGAAAGATAACAGCCCTTAGGAAATTTAATTCTGTTGTATCAAGATTCAAACAGAGATGTACAAGTTTATCGCCCACATTCCCATGC